>VZRI01010177.1:0-69678 GCA_013397515.1 Upupa epops | reverse complement strand
GCCACCCCCTCTTTCCATGACCTAGAGACTTTCTTCTTCCTCTTCAGTTTGTGCAGCAGATCCCCATTTAACCACAGAGGTATTCTAGCTCCCTTCCTTGATTTCTTTCCTGTTGGGATGATCTTGTGCTGTGCTTCAAAGAAGTGGTCTTTGAATGATGACCAGCTCCATTGGGCCACTTTCCCTGCCAGTCCCCTGTCCCATGGGGTTTCCCCAGCAATTGCTTCAAACGGCCAAAGTTGGCCCTCCTGAAGTCCAGGGCTGTGATTGTGCTAGGTATTCTGTTCCTACCACACAAGACCCTGAACTCCACTATCTCATGGTCACTGCAACCAAGGCTGCCCTGAATCTTTACTGCTTCTTCCAGCCCCTTTTTGTTGCTGAGTACAAGATCCAGCAGTGCTCCTCTCCTACTGAGCTCCTCCAGCATTTTCGTCAGGAAATTGTCACCAGTGCACTGGAGGAACTTCCTGCACTGGGGATGGCTGGCTGAGTAGGTCTTCCAGCAAATATCATGGGAGATAAAAACTCCCACGAGAACCAGGGTCTGTAGCTGTGAAGCTGCTGTCAGCTGCCTGATGAGTATGAAGATGTTTTAAGCAGTCAGGCAAGAGCTGAGTCTGGATAAATGAGTGAAGTGAGTGGGAATTTGTCTTAATCAACAATTTATTAACATTTTTCTCTTTTTTATCTCAGAAAACCCCCTTTTTAATATTCAGTGTTGTTGCTGACAGTGTTCTGATGGATTGCTATTGTTTGAAAACAGTAGATTATCTACAAAATAACCAACCATTAGGGGCCACAAATTTCTTTTAGGAGCTGGTCTGGTCCCTGTGGACAGCCATCAGATTTCAGTTAGTGCTAGTCAGCATTAGGCAGCCACTGTTGCCCACTGCCTGATGGATTCAGACTGTTCTAAATCCACTGCAGTAGTTGGATCCCAACAGTGACTAATAGGAAGATGCTCCATCACTTGTTAGATTCAAAGGTGCTGAATTCATTCTTTAATGTCCCAGAAAATCACTCCTAGATCTAGATCCTGTTGCTTTTTGTTTTCTGTCTTACTTGCATTCAGTATTTTTACCTTCCTTCCTGTATGTGTTTGATCTAATCCTCTGTTCCAAGGGCTTCCAGCTTCTTTCTTTGTCTCTGTCAGAGTGACATGGGTACTGCTAGCTTTGTACCAGATTGATTCCTTTGAGTCTGACTATTTTCAAACTTTCATAGTGTTCTTGTGAGCAACATTTTCTTGAGATTTGTGTCTTTTGTTCTAAAAAAAAATTGTTTTCCTGTATTAGATTTTTCTTCTATCTGTTTCTTCCCCTTTGACTCTTTTTCCCCTCATCCTTTCCCACTGTTAAAGACAATCTTATAAAATCTTTTTTTATTTTCCTTTCTGATGTTCAGATATTTTATTTCTGTCTCTGTCTTCCACACCCTTCTCATCTCACATCTAATTGTTTCCTTGACACATTATAATTACTACTTTTAAACTTATTTTCCAGTTACATTATGCCAGAACAAAACTGTGCATGAACAGTCTGAGCCCGTGCGTAATGCAGAATTACAATTCAGTGTGAAATGTAACTCAGAGTTAGCTACTACTCCAATCCAGCAGGTAAAACTGCTCTTGTGGAGCAAGAAAGCACCGGTGAGCCTCATGGAGCAGAACAGGGAGGGCAGGAAAAGGAAAAGAAAAGTGATGCGAATATGAAGAGTTCAGAGGAACAGAGACAAATGGACAGGACTGAAAGTGAGTGGGGAGCTGAAGGGAAGACCAACGAGGAGTGGATAAAAACCCCCAAAGGTAAAGGTAATGAAAGTGAAGAAGGAGAACAGCTTCCATCTTTGCAAAGCTTCACAGAGATTTAAAAACAAAAACTATGACAGCAGCTTAGGGCAGGGTGCAGAGCTGAGGATGAAAATGACACTGTTTGGAAAGACCCAAACCTAATGTGCTATCTGGATTTTTATTTTAGTTTTCTTTTAAGAGTTGTGAAGCACATACATTGAATTGCTGAATTCCTTGGGGTTTGGTGGGTTTTTTCCCTGACAGAAGATAACTTTTTTCCTTGCATAAAATTGTGATTAATTTTGTATAACTCAGGAAGCAGCCCTAAGGCAGACATCTTTCTCAATATGGGGAATCCTTACAATGTAGGAAGAAAACAAGATGACCTGGTTCATTAGGAGAAAATCTTGGGTAAGCAAGAGTATTGAGATGCTTGCTGTCTTTCACCTGATCAAGGATTAAGGATGTCCTGGCATTAAAAGAATGAATTTGAAGCTCTCCTCTTTCCCTGCCTGCAAAAAGATTTACCTCTTTGGCTTCAGCAGTGCCCTTTGGATACCAGGGGAGCTGGTCTGTATGTGGGCAGTCTACTACCTGTTAACCCATGCAATACAAGTACGGGTGTACTTTTAACTTCCCCTAACCATTAGTCCTATGTCCAGGAAAAGTCCCCTCTGTTTTCAATAGAAGATTTGTTCAACAGTAGCCAGTGACCGAAACTGGGCCTCTCTGATTCTTCTTGAGTCTCAAAATCCAGAGACAAATAACTGATTATGTTGTAAGTTCTGACTTCTTGCAATGATGAAAACCCCAAAAGATGACAATGAAGAGATTAAAATAGACACAGTAAAGTCAGATGACAGAACAGCTCTGTGAGTTTCAGCAGTTTCTTTTCAGGAAAAACTTAAAGTATTTACCTGTCAGCCTGATATTTTTTCTCCCTTCCTTTAGAGCAGTATATGAGACAGTAAGATTAATGGCTACTGTCAGCATTACTTGGGGAGCAGGCAGAATATGCATAACATTTTGTCCACTCTATGGCTGTGCGGTGCAGGCTACTCCTCTACATTGACCCAGCTGGGACAAGTTGCTGTTCAGCTTCTTGGCAGCAGCAGATCACAGCTTGGCATTGTTGCAGGTGCCTGTGCATGTTGGGAGAGAAGACAGAGAGGTAACTTGAGAGAAGGAAGTCTTTTTTCAGGGATGTCTGCAACACTTCAGTTTCATTTTACAGAGCCCATTCTTTCCTTTCAGGAAAACTAAGAAATCACTGAGATGATCTGCCACACAATTTTGGGTTTTAAACTGTTACTGTAGAAGTCAATGTAAGACGCAATGTCTTACCTGGCATCATCTTGCAGCAAAAACTTATTTCTCCCCCTATATTTTCAGTGATGGTTGGTGAAGGTATGCTTGTGCTTATAGAGTCATCCTCTGATTTCACCTTGGACTGAGCACCAGGAAACTCACACTACATAGTTTTTATTTCTTCCAAAGAACTTAGCAGTTTCTGAAGCACAAGCTTTTTGATTTTTTTGTTTTGTTTAAGTTTTTAAAGGATGTTAAACTTGTTAAAACAGATATAAACATGTTTCCATACATGGCTTTATCTGCAATTTTTATGGGGAAAGAGGGTATAAAGCATCACCTACGAAATTCTTGGTGGGTCAGATGAATCTGGTGATGTTTAGACCATATGAGGGATGAGATCTAGCCATTACAGACTGGACATAGTTCACGTAAGTGAGATTGAAGCTGCTGATCTGTGATTTTAAAAAGAAGTGAGTAGTAGCTTGTTTATGAGTCTTTTTTCCTCTCTACTTCTCCATGATAAAATTTTCTTTCAGCTGAAAAAAATGGAGTGGCTTATTAGGTAAATATATATAACACAGCTGGAGGAGAGGACCAATGAATACTGCCAGATGACCAGTAAGCAGTAGAGGACAGAGACTTCCTCTTTGTAGAGATGCTCCTGACACAGCTAAAGAATTAGTATGCATATGTATTACTTGAGAAAGAACAAAACCCAACCTATGCTCTTGCAGCTATGGAAAGCTGTTCCAGTCATCTTCCTGAAACAGCATACAGATTTCCCAGTTTAGGGCACTCACCTATCATTATTTGCTGCTCTATGGAGGTTACTTCTATTTTATCTGAGAAACTGAAAGAATAGCAATATCCCTGCAGTATATGTAACACAGTCTCTTCACAGTTCCTTTTTAAAAAGAATGAGTAATTTGCACTGTCCCACATGTTTGTTGGGAGAGTAGCACAGTTCTGTTGTGTTCTACCTGAAAGGATTTTGGTAATCTCATGCTGTTTCTGGGCACTTTGTATGGCCACTGTAAGGACTGAGCAACTGTATCCATAAACAAAGGGGTCTCTCCCAAAGCTGGGTTTACAAGCACATACAATGTGAAGAGTCCTGACTGCAAATTTGTTATGCAAGATCAGCCTGTGTGGCGAGAATGGGCAGGGGGTTGCTAAATCCCAGCAGTTGTTCCATGTCTGTCAGTGGGGACTGCAGCTCCAGCTGCAAAGCTTCTTGCTCTGCACTCTGCTCATTCCTGAGGGGGATGACATAGGCCATCTGCAAAGCAAATTGTGATTTGTTAGAGCCTGATGACAAATTCACACATTGGCTACGAGTGCACATATAAGACGCGGAAAACAACTTCCAGCTGGAAAATCTCACTGCACCTTGTATTGGCTCAATCTGGCTAAATGTTCCTTGTGTCTTGTCTGACAGAGTTGTTTTCTAAGATCCTTAGTGTATTTATTCTCTCCTAATTGTGAAAAAAATGAAATTACATCAGCTAGATGAAGAAAACTATTGCATGGGCGATGTTTTCTTTGTACCTTATTCTAACAGTTTATCTAACAACCTCACAACACACAAGTACCTTTGTGTTGACTGTCAGTGGGTATAGGCGCAATAAATTCCCCTAACAGCTAGTTTTAATAAGGAGCTTTTGCGAATAAAAAAACCCCAAACTCTTCTCTCATTGAGTATATTTGATGTTTTACCTGTAAAATCCTTCCAGGTTGTACATAACTTGGTGAATCTGTTTCCTCTCTTTGTGAGCAAGGTCAGATTATTCACGCTGTGATGAGGTTTTACTGCTTTCTCAGATCGGGTCTGCAGAGTGTCTGCTTCTGTAATGGTAGATGTGTATCCCAAAGGGACAAGCAACAGTCTTACAATTGAACTTCTGCCAATTATTTTCACTCTTCAGCAGAACTTCTCTGGAAACACTCACCTTAGCCATCTGACTTTTCAAGTGAAATGCAAACACACTGCAAAATCTCATGTATTTTGTTGAAATGTCATCATTTTGTGAGGGAAAACTGTTCTGAAGTTAAACTGAAAGTTCAACACTTCCACTATATCGACACATGTAGGAAACACTGCCTTATGGTATCGGTAGTTCTTGAAGAGTTTTGCTAGCAGTTGTCTTTTCCATTGTGTTTCCTCTCAGCAGCAAGGTCACTTCATAGAGACGTTGTGGTTTAAAATAAATGGACAAAAGTAATCACAGCACATTTTATAAAAATCTGTATAATTTTCTTAGAGAAACTATCTAGCTTCTTGTGCATACAGGGCTGAGCAGGGATTTTCTGTGGAATTGACTGTTGGAATAAAAGTCTTCCTTTTCTCAAAATCAATATCTTTTCATAGGGAAAAAAAAGTCAGTGTTCTCTGACTTCCTATATGAACAGGCTTTGACATTTCATTTGCTGTGGGTAATTTTGATCATCCTGGAAGCAGAGAAACATTTTTCCTTATTTCTTTTTCCAGGCATTTCTTTCCTGTTAAAATATTGTAAATTTTAATTAATTAGATGTAATTCATTAAATTAATTAAACTATGTTTTTTTGGATTTTTCTTACAGAATTTGAAGGCTTGTGTGGGAGAGATGTACCTTTGGAGACTGCTGTATCCTTTAATTGTGCTAAGGTTAGGAGGAAGAATGATTAATACTCATGTGCAAGTCATTTGCCATCTCAAATGATACTACAGATATCCATACCACTGGGATTTCCAAAGCACATGATGCAGTCAGTATGCTTCATACCTGAAGGTGGGTGCAAAATGTGTGACAGAAATTGTTTAAGAGTGGCAGATGAATGAAGTGAGTTATGTTAATTCAATGATTAATATTGGGTTTCCTATCAACTTCTGAGTGATTGCCATTGGTTTATGTCTTTGTATGTGATTTGGAGCCTTTCTAGTTGAGAGGCTGTTTCTCTTTTTCATTCCTTCTTGAGTGTAGAGGTCAGATGACTTCAATTATTTCTTTTGAGTGATGGACTTTACAAGTGACTACTGTGAGGGTTTTCCAGGAGAGTATCTGAACAGGTCTAAAAGTGCTCTTGTTTGGGGAATCTGTTTTCAAGAACTTTCCACAGAAAATATGTGCACATAGTGTGTAGAAGGTAGAATGTTAACTAATATATTGATTCTTGACTGGTACAAAGTATTTTGGACATCACACAGGAATATAGGGTACTTGCAATTTAAAAACGTTATGAAATTAGTAAACTCCATAATGTTACAGAGATACTGTTCACACTACAGTCATGCTTTTATCCCAGATGATTTCATTCAGGAAGAAAAAAGAGAAAAAATATTACTTTAATAGATAACTTTTTGACTACCTGAAGTCCCTTTGGTGACACCTCTATTAACTTTGCATAAGAAACACAGTGAAGTCAAAAAGTTCCCCTGAAAGCAGGAAAAAACACCTACACAGTCAGAGCTGTGAAAGTCAATAACAGTGTACTACGCAGGATTTCTTCTGCACAGAAAAAGACATAATAAGGGCCCTATTAGTAGTCTGTAGTCTTATGGCCTGATTTTGAAGCCAAAAACCTGGTAAATCTCTAAAAGGTTTTTGTGCCTGAAGTACAAACCTGTTAAATATGTATGCATATTGCAGCAAAATACTTTAGCAGTTGTCTTGAGTTCTCTTGATTTAAGCAGGGTATCACATTATATGAAATGTATTTTGGTTTGATTTGCTGAAAACAGATTAGCAGTATTCTTTTCTCTGTTTTGCTGGTTGCATTAGAGACCAGCTTCCTCAGGTATTCATTTAACAGGTCTCCATTGCATAGGATTTTTCCTGATGGGAGGAAAATCACTTGTTTTAAGAAGTCTGCTTGACTTCAACAGCTAATTCAGTTTTCTGATCTCCCACATCTAGAGTTAAATCTTCTAGCCCATATTAAATAAAACTGAATAGGGAGAGTTGGACACTGTCACTTAATTAGAACAGATGACTTTTCCATTTAATTATGAATCAACTTTACCCTGAGGTTACTAAAACTTAGAATTTATGGGTTAGGGGAAGCTTCAATATTTGGAAATTTTATTCCGGGTACTTTCAACAAGAGTGACAGCAATATTGCCTCTTTAAACTGCATTTGCTTGTTGAATTAAATATTGCCCTTTTCATTACACCAGTCTAAAGAGTGCTGGAAATTGACAAGAATGGAGAATCAGATGGTCAGGAAGTGTGAAAGCTCTGTCTTAAGTTTAAATAGGGCTGCTTGAACACTGTAACCTGTAAGTCTCAGAATACCCGCAGGAAGCCTCAAGCCTGCCAGAAGTGTCCTCATAGCGCTCTCCTTCCTGCACCAAGTGGTCCTTCTGTCACATGTTTTGCGTCAGTGACTAATCACTTCCCTCACAAGTTCCATTTCTACGGAAAATTCCTTTCAATTTGTTATACTTCCAACAACATAATTTGGGAGTTGGGTAGAAATGACAGCAAAGTGAGGAGAAGCAAATTAGAAACTTACAAATATATCATTAAAAAATTCAGGGTACTGTCATGCCTCTGGATCCTATTGTTGGAGATGTCAGATGTTTAGGTTTACTTAGTTGGTTTTAGGTTGGACTGGATGATCTTTAAGATCTTTTCCAACCTCATCATTACTGTGAGACTGGATAGTTTTGGTTTTTTTCTGGGTTTGGGGGTTTTTGGTGCATAATAAGACTGCTTTTGCTTTTACATAATACTACTTTAAAACCTCATTATTCAAGTTTTTTACTCCTTTTATAATTTTTTTCTTTCAAACAAAGGACAGAAACAGACTCTGGATAAGGATCCAATTTTTGAGCTGTTGGGTGCCTGCCCATCACTGGCTGAAAAGCCTGTAAGTGGCAAGTCTATTCTTTGCCTTTGTCTCCTTGCTGCTTCTGTTTGATTAACTCAGCAGTAGTTGGGTATTAGCTGGAAAAACTAGTACTCCAAATGAACATATTTGTTGAGGAACATAGGGTGAATAAAGAATTAAATTCTAAGGCTAAAAGGAAATGGAGTTTTCCTGTGGTGATGGCTAGTAATTGAGTGAAACATATCCCAATAGACTTCACCAAAAAGCAAATTTCAGTGGAATCTGTCCTATATTAACACTTTAGGAACTAATATTCTAATAAGTGGTCATTATTTATCTATCTAGATAAAGTAAAATTACTAAGGAGTATTTAGATATCCATGGCACTACATCAAATCAGGCACAGCAGGTTGGTTGGATCGGGTGAACTGGGTTGGTACTGCTATCTCTGCCTTGGCAGAAATGCAAAACTCTCCTAGAAGAATACATATTTAGGTTGCACTTTGTACATAGCCTTCTCATAGCAGCACCTGCAGCTTTCTTTTCTGTTGTGCTGTCAGCAGTGCAGCAGTGCAGTTCCTCCCAGAGCAGGATTGCATCATGCATGATGAATTTAATAGCAAGGCACACTTAAAACAGGACTAGAAAAAGGTGAATTGCACTGATGGTGAAAGAGAACTTAATGAAATCCACAATGTTTAAGAAGAGTCAAGAGCTATGATTGACTGTGATTTGAGAAAGGTTTGTATGTGCAAGGAAGATAGGCATGTACAAAGAACGAGCTAGAAAATAGTCAGCTGGGGCTCTTCTCTGCCTAATTAATTTATTTGGGGTTTTGTTCAGTGAGGCTTACTGCAGAAACTACTGTGTTTGTGATGAAGGTAAAAGACTGCAGGCTTCAATATAAAGTAATTAACATATTGTCAACATCTACTAATGAATAAAAAAAATATATATATATTAAAAAAAAACCCCAACATATGATGCTTATTACACAGTCTTATAAAATTAGATGAGACACTTAGACGTGAAGACTAATGGAGAATGCAACAAGTAATGGAATGGAGAAAGAAAATCACGCTGCTTTTCAAAACAGGGAAGACATATACAAACAAATAAATCTAAAAGCACCTTGAGGATGATGGAAAAGCAATCCACCATGAGATTAAATGAAAGTGTATTTATATTTTATGTATCATGGCAAATGAAGGATTCCTTCTGTCTTTCTGCAAGAGCCTCCAAACTGAAAAAGGAAAACTGGGACCCCTAGGTAAATGCAAGTCTAAAAGTGCTTGAAAACTCAGGAGAAACTGTTTGGAAGCCTGAATTCATTTGGTTAATATACTAAATCACAAAGTTCATGATATAATTTTAGTAGGAGTTACTGCAATAGTTGTTGTCAACCTTAATGGGAATATGGTGATTTTTAAATTAAAAGGACAGATTAAGCTAGTTGTATGTGTAGGCTTCTCTTCAGGTAAACAAATTACAATTTAACAAAGAAAATAAGAATTGTAACTCAGAAAATGTTAGTTGCTTTTCATTTTTAATAATGGTCAGATTTTTTTCAGTTTGAGGGCTAGCTATTATATATAGTAACTGCATAGGATAAAACTGTGCTATAGTACAGGGCAACTCAGGCTTTGCCCCCACTTGAAATGTTCCCATTGGTTTCAGAGGCTGCATGATTTGACCCAGAAGGCACATATCATTGCCTGAAGGCCAAGGCAGTAAGGACTTTTACAAATCTCAGTTGAGCAATTAACTTACATGATGAGGAAATTATTACTAAATCAGCATCAAGCATGCAGGATATCAAGCTATCTTGCACCTAATTTAACTTTCCTGACATTCATCACAGTAATTGTTTGGTTAATATTTTGGTTTGTGTAGTGAGACTTGTATGTGTTTGTCATGGCTGTAGCAAAAATAAGGACCCCTTTCTGATTACCTGAGGTGGTGAGCAGCTCCAGCCCAGGCAAGAGAAATGCTGCTTGCTATGCTTTTAAGGACAATAATTTACCCTATTATCAGTAACTATTAGCTATCTAGCTATATGATGTAACTATTGCATTGTACAGCTAAAAACTGCAGATTAGGGATCTCCAAAATGATACTCTTCTTCCATGTTGCATGCGAGCTTCTGCTGTACTTGTCAGTGGTCTTGGAACTTGGCCAATTACTTGTGGTTTATTATTATTGTTATTATTATTGTTATTATTTATTGTTATCCAGAGAGTTTCCGCATGACTATCCAAGGAAGTGTTGTCTTCTATTTTCAGTTATTGGAATGAAAACAATCTGCCTTAAAGTCAGCAAAAGAAGAGGTTATTTAGAGGACAGTATGCAGCACTTTGCATACTAAAGGGTGAGCAATGCAATTTTCTCTGAGAATTTTATTTGGATTAACTAATCCAAACAGCAGAAAATTATTTCAAACTTTCTTTAAATATATGATCTTATTTGTATGGTCACCTTGCTCAAAGGGAAGATTTTGCTTCTCTTTCATCTTTTTGTTAAAAACACCAGCAGATTAGCAACTGCTGATGGTATTTCTATCTTATGGGTATCTTCTGCATGTCTTGTGTTCCTGCACCAGTTTGTGGGGTAGACTTCCTTTAAGAGCAGGAAGTGTGCAGTCTGGTTTTTTTCATGGCTTTGTTGATGAAAGTTACAATGTCAGCAAACAGAAACCTTCCACACAGGTAGACAAATTTCCAATAAAAATGGTGGAAATTTATGTTTGTCATCTCCTGAAGTGATTGACTCTCTGTTTAGCACACACAAATACATACAACCTTGGTTTACTTAGTCATGGTGGCTCAGACTGCATTCCCAGGCACTTGTCATGACTTGATATATTGAGAAAAATGATGGCCTGAGTGGTGCTGAGGGTAAAAGTAAAGTAAGCTGAGGTGAATGTGCTGTGCAGCTTAGTAGACTGGCAGGAAAGCAGTGTATAACACTCAGCATGAGGTATTGAACAGCTAGCTGCCTGCTAGAGACATTTCATGAAGACTTTGGGAAGAATTTTTGTTAGTAGTGGCTCATATGGTTGCCATTGATTTTGCTCCTCTCTCCTTTCAGACTTAAGACACATTTGTGTAGGCTGCTTCTCCAGGCTGGTAGTGGAAGGAAGGCAAAAAAAATCATAAAATGACTGCAATTTAGATGATTTCCATTCTCTACACTGAGGCAAACGGGTACACAGGTACTTATTTTCATTCTCCCCTTTCTGCTTCCTCTTTCCCTCCTTGTGCTGAGCTCATCACAGACGTGACAGAGCCTGTTCCTGTTGAGCACTGTACACCATCCCACACACTTTGGTGATGTCTCCCAACACATTGCTGTGTTCTGGCTCCCAACTGCAGCTGGCAGATGCTATTTGACTATAGAATTTTCCTCTATAATGTGAGGTTTGGGGCCAGCCATTACTTCTTACTAAACTTGATTTTGTGTGATATTTTTTCCAGTGGTAAAATAAAAAGCATAACTGTTTTAAAACTAGTAATATTTAGCACTCAAACACTATTTAAAAAGGGAACAGTATTCTTAATACAAACAATTCTTTTAAAAGTGGACTTTTTGTCTCATTTGAGATGACCATGGAAGCCTGGACCTTTGGAATTTCTCAGCAGCAGCACTAGTTATTTCAAACAGAGAAGTAGCAGTGCAAAAACACCAGAGCACCCACTTTGTAAAGATGTTTTCCTAAAATTATTGGTAGGGCTTGACAAATATGAAGAATGAAACCACTAGTTATCCAAATATCTTAGAGAAAGATAGTCAGGAGCACACAATTTTTGAAAGAAAACCACTAATCATGATTAAATTTAATAATATGTTCAGCAATATCCCATACTTCTGCAGTAACATTCCTTATTATGAAAGACAATAATTAAGAGCTATGAAAAATATCTCTGCCCAGTAAGTAAAGGATTAATTTGAAACCTTCATTGCCTGTCCTAGGGTTATTATTATGATTCTTAGTGTCACATAAGGAAGCCTTCAGACCTGGAGTTTCAGCTTGAAAATGTGACAATAATATGCTCATTTGCATTGCTTACACAGAATGTTAGCTGAATAATGTGGTACAGAGGACCTACTCTCCCCAGATAACGTCTTTTTCCTTGGGAACATACAGTTTCAGGCTGTGACACACACACACACTCACACTCATGTTTTATTTAACCACTGTGAGGAGTCCTACTGCTTTCTGTGGGACCACACACAGTAGGAAAATAGAGCATGGGTAAGATCATTTCCAGATTCAGACCAAGAAATCTAGACTACCTGGATAGACCCCACAAAACCAGAGAGTTCACTGCACCTAGGGGCCTGCATTGCATATTGCTGACCATTCCATAAAATACTGCAGGTCTTTCTAAATTTAGTGCTGTCCCAAGTCAGGCCAAACTCTCAAAGGTTTACAGTATTCCGATGGTGAAAGATCAGTTTGGTGTTGTTGGTTTTCTATTATTAAGTTTTTAGCCATTAAAAAATAAACTGTAAAAAAAAGGGTTTGAAATAACAGAGAATGTTGTCCATTTTCATCAAATACTTTTTTGAATAGAGAGTTCATGTTCCTCCAATTTCCCACTGTAGTTATTCCAGCTGTTTGTGTGCACTGCACCAAATGGCCATAAACAACTTATAGGGGAGATGAATATGAAAGACTAAAGAAGAATTTAATATTTGAAATTATTATTTCCAATAGTGACATGCACACCATAGTATGAGAATGAATTAAGTAGTGCCTGATAGCTAAGTTTTAGATATAGGCATACAAAGTGTTAGTCAGCTACCATAAACTGAGAACAAAATTTAAGCCATGTTGGCCCCAGCTGGGGCATTCACTAGGTCCAGTGTTTTGTGCCCCACTTAGCACAGCTACAGCTCCTCAGTCTAATACCCATTCAGACATCTCTGCACAACATTTTACTGCAAAGCAAAGGCAAGTCCAGAAGCACCCGTATCCCACCTCAAGCAGAACCTAGGTACTTGAAGGCTCATTTTCTAAAAAAAGACCCTGTGTAGAAAGCTTGTGATCAAAGGGATAGATCCACACCACCATCCTGTTTCTTCTAAATCCAAAGACTGTGATCTATATACCACTATCAAATTCTCCTCTGCTTTTGCTTTTGCTCTATAGGCCTGTTTAAAGTTGTTGTAGTAGCAGTTTCATGCAGCACATCCTTAAATGTATCCTATTTTTTCTTCTGAGTAGATGCACTCAGTCCAGTTTCAAATTTCATATGTTTTTCAGCTGCAGGAGAATGGCCTAGTTAGAGAGTGTAGCCCTGGAAACTGGGGTGCATCCAACTTTCTTTCAGCTCCAGGTAACACACTTCTCAGAAAAATGTTGTTTGGCAAGTTAGGGGGTAATTTTTTTCACTCCAGCTTTTTCTTTCACTTATTTCTAGCTTTCTTCTTTTTACCCTAAAGTGTATACTACTTAATTAACAGAAAAGGAAAGATCTGAGGATCTGAGAAACATTGTCTCCAGCTACCAAAAAGCATGAGCACAATTAAGTTTGGGCTATAACCCTCATACACATTCACAACCTTCAGATTCAAAGAGGGTTATGAATGTGAATCTTTGAAATAAAGCTTGCAATCATAGCACCATAAGGGATGAGGCTGTTCTTTTTTCTTCTACCTTTCTTTTTCCTCCTCCATTTTACTGTGGAAGCTCTCTTCCCCAGCTCTGCAATTTTTATGACTGTGAAGCAAAAGTTGACCAGGAACTTTTCTCTCCTTGGAGTTAGAGCTAAACCCACAAAACATCCTCTGACCCAGCCTTGTGGAGCATTTATCTTCTACATGGATGCTGGTTTACTAGGGAGGTGTTTGTGTTGTGCATTGTTGCATGAATTGCACAAAGGAATTGCATAAGTTGAACAGAACTGTGGCCTCCAGGGACATGTCCAGCTGGGACAGAGCAGTGGGAACTCTGACACTTAGCACAGAAATTTTCTGAAACAACTTGTGAATAGTGTCCCAGGAGCCCAAATCTTGCTGAAAATCATTAGTATTGGCTCCTAAACATGTCAAAGCCTTTTGGAAATATTCTTAAGTCAACCCATAAGGATTCCACCACTGTGTTAACATCTGCTATAGAATGGAGGGGAAAGCAGATGTGAGAAGTGGTAAGGGAAAGAATAAGGCTGTTTTAAAGGGATTTAAAAGCAGCTGAAGTAGATTGTGGTTATGGACCTAGTCTTTGTATACTACCACCTTCCCAGGCAAATTTGTTTTATCTAACTCTACTAGTGATATTTTTGAATATGGTCTGCCCAGCATTTGCTCTTCTCAGCACTTCTTATGCTTTTTCTTCCTTTGAGGGAAAAATATATCTTTAATAACTGGAAGCTCACTGCTGTGGAAAAGCAAATCACAGTAGCTATTTTTTTTTTTTTTGCAGATGGAACAAATACTCCTTAAAAAAGGAGCTGAATCCTTAAAAGTTTAATAGTTATAAAAGGTAGAATTTTTTGTTTTACAGTGTTCCTTTAATAACTTTTTATGTGAACTGTATTTGTGTTCTCTGCAGTGGTAAGACCTTTTCCTTATTTAAAACAGGATGGCAGGGCTCTTCCACTGTTTGGAAAGTCACTGAAGCTGCTACTCCAGAACAGAGCCATCCATTTTTCTTCTCAGAGCTATCTGATTAGCCTTAGAGCTACAGATCTTTACCGAGGGACTCAAATGAGAAGTCTTAATTTTTCTTTTTGAATGACTGATTTCCCTGAGCTGTCTGTATTAGACAAGGCCAGGTGGTCTCAAATTATTTACAACTGCAGGAACCTTTGTGGTCACAGGATTCTCTGCATGGGGAAGCACATTTGAATGTCAGTATTTCCGTTCTCAGAGAACAGGACAATCTTTGTTAGTGCATGTGTTCATTTGGAACCTAAATATATGAATCTCACTTTGCAGTCTTTTGAGAGTAGTGATTTCCTTTAAAAGAGGAGCATTAACAAAAAAGAGAAAGCCCTTGGATATATTCCATACTTTACTAATTTTTTGGTCAGCCTACTCATTAACTGTCCATGCAGGTGTTGATTTTTATTCTACAAGTCTGAGCTGTGCATTTATAAACAATGAGCTGTAGTGACTTTACTATGACACTTAACACTGCTCCTGTTGCCCTGAAGAGGAGAAGCACATTTTAAAAAACCAGCAAGTGCCCTAGAGCATCCATTCTTAGAGCATCACATTGAGGGCCCAGCTTTCCAGCAATGTGGTTGTTGGTTTTGGTCTTTACTTTCATTTCATAAAGAAGCTAGAGTGTTAGCCCATAGCAGTCCACATTATTGACTTTTTCAGTTTTAGCGATTATTTCTTTTCAGTGTCTTCAGGGTTATTCTTAGGTCTATCTTTTTTGCTGCTGGCATCTGTCAGGCTGGCAGCCAGATGAATGTTTTGAGAGGTAATCTGACAGTCTGCGTATATCTCCTGTAGTACAAAAGAGTCACTACTTCAAATACCTATAGAAATGTGTATATATACATCTGTAAAATATGGTAGCCAGGTTATAGACTTGCTTCAGTTTGTTTTTGTTGAATCACAGAATCGTATAAATTAGAGATGGAAAAGTTGTGTTAGGTCATTTAGTCTATCCCACTGCCAAAGTGGGATTGTTCCTTTCAGTATACTTTCCAATGTTTTATCCAGTACTTTTCCATTCTCTGTCTTGGCCTTACACTTGAGCTTTTTATTCAGTTAAGCTCGTGTTTTGACAGTTGAAATATTTTTCTCCATGGTGAAAACAATTATTTCTGTTGCAGCTTTTCAATTGTATGAGAAGCTAACTAAATTTATTAAGCTAACATTGCGCTAGAAGTGACCCCTGCTCTCATCTAACCATGAGAAACACTGTAAATTTGCCCTTCAAGGGGTACAGTTGTGGAATATATTTTTGAATTTCTAACTACACATATACTGTTTATTTGCTATTTTTTTCTAACTGGCATAAGTGGTGCTTTGGCTATGAGTCATGTATGAGGTGTATATTTCCTTGGGTCTCTAGCTGATTAACATTTCTTATTCAGCTGCTCACTACCTAAATAGCACTTCATTAATATAGATCAGTGTTTTTGCCAAGAGTAGGCACAGTTTTACTATCTCCACACATATATAAGCATGTAAAACCTTTTTCCTCTCTGGCAATAATAAATGGAAAACATAGTCAGGAGAGGTCCTGTAATGGTTGGAGTAATATAAAGAAGTTTGTGTTCAGTAAAATTCAGACATCATTGCTACATGCCAGGTCCACACTTGGCTCCCTTTGTGAAAAAGGCTCAGGCTGTGCTGGTGCTGCATCTCATGCAGTTGAAGGATTTCCATGTTATTTATCCCCACGGGAGCTCAGCATCCATGCCTGCAATCCTGGAGGAAGACAGATAATTTGGTCCATAGGAGACTGAACAGCAGGGTTCTTTTGTGCACTGCATCACCACGTGCACTGTGAGCAGACCCGATGCCTTCCCTCTTGGTGCCAGTGTACAACCCATGTTGGTCATATGACCTGAGGTACAAGCATGCACCTTTGTGTCATGTCACACAGCATGTCATGCATGTGTGATGCATGGATGTGCAGAAAAAAAAATTCTGCAGAGCTATGTTAATTTAGGTCAAAATGAGAGTGTAACTGCAGTGATTAGCAGTTCTCTAGGTTTTCCAGCAAAGACTTTTGAATATGAAATTCCTCTCACTTATTTCCAGCAGAAATAAATATCACAGGTCTTTATATAGCAGCCTTATAGCAACCAACATCTTCACTAATGAGATGTCAACCCTCATTACTTTTATTATACGGTGATTTCTGATCGGAGAGGCTCTCTGTGATTTAATTAATCTTTTCCCACTGAAATGGTGGTCCTACATGCTTTTCATTTTGAGCTTGCTTGTTGCATCTCCTTCTCAAATAAACCTCACTGTTGTGTTAGTTAATGGTTGAAAAATGCTGTAAGGATGTAAGGGACTAGGACACAAAGCACTGTCATTAATACACAGAACTGTTAGACAGGAGATCTGGGTTCCTTCCCAGCTGTATTGCTGATTTCCTGTAGCTCTATGTGAAGATGTTGTCATGCCAATAAAGTTTGACTGAACTGTACATGACCTGGCTGTGTCAGCTACAGCTAGCCAAAGTATTCAGAACTGATTGCTAATGTTTTAGGCAGCTCTGTTTAGTAAAATTGACAACTTTGCCTTAGCTTCCTATTTCACTGTTTCTGATAACATTTTCTTAAGATTTATGGCACCAGAATTGGCACAATCATTGAGTTTAGATTTCTTTCTGTTTCTTAACCTATGAAAGTTTTTGTGTCTTGGATTGAAAAGCAGTTTGTCATAATTATTTAATGCCTCTAAAATAAAAAATGCTGGGAATGTACAAAGCAAACTGTAAAATGCAATGTTTTTCCCATCTTACTTGATATCCTGCACACAACCTGTGCATTCATGAAGATGAAATCCACCTCTGTAAGACGCTGTGACTCTGCTGGTTTAACACATTTCATGGCTTAGGTTGGAAGAATTACTTTTCAATAGGGGTGTGCTTCACCCACTGAAATTCCTTTGGCAGGTGACAACATACAAGATAATTTTACAAATCTCTAATAACAATGAAATCCTTCACTGATACCAGTGAAGTATCGAGTATCAAGTCAAGACAGAGCCTATTTGAGCCAGTGCAAAGGAAACTACTAGCAAACCTATCAGCCATCTCAGTTAAGCCCCCCCAAATCATGTGCCAAGATATTTACAGAAGAATTCAATTTTAATTTATTTAATTTTCTGAACGTACAAGGTATAATTCCTCCATAAGAAATATATCACTTCTTTCTAATTTACTGGGGTAAAGAATAGGAAGGCTGAATTGTTCATGGCAGTCCCAACATGACTTGGCTGAACTGTCTTAATCTGTAGACCAATTTGCTCTACAGGCCCCTAAGGAAGGAACTTGTTGATTTTGGCAGTGTTTACCTTTCCTACAAACAAATTCATCATTTTCCAGACAAGCTGGCTCTTGATAATCACTTGAGAGCTGTGGGGGAAAAAAAAATCTGCCCCAGGCTGCATCAGTATTCTTTTTCCTGTGTTCTGGGGAAAGCTTTTGTGTTCTCCACAGCTGCTTGAGGATAATCCGTAGAGTCAAGATTATTCACAGAGTCAATAGAAATGCCTGTAAAGTTCTCTGAGCCTAGTTTCCTTCAGTGGGGGCAGCAAAAAGCCCTGTAAGAAAAAAAGAAAAAAAAAAGAAAAAGCATCTTCTTGACTGAGTTGACTGTATTGTCTACTACACTCACCAAGTGGGGAAATAAAGGAGCTGACTTGAGTCTGCTTGCCTTTCAGTTTTGGAAATTGCATGTTGTATTCTTAATTTTTTATTTACATAGATTGTGCATCAGTATTTTTTGGTGTGACTGATAAGTGTCTGCTTTCAAATATTATAGATCAGAAATAAAATCTCCTGTTTCTAACCTAAACACAGCAGCCTCAAGTTTTCAATTAATCACACATGTATCATGTAAAGGGATGAGAGCCATGTAATATTGTTGAGCCATATCATTCACCTCTGACTGGCAGAATTTTACTTTCTCACTATTTTGACCCCAACAGAAAAAAATTACTTAACAGACACATTTTTCAAGAAAGCTTTTCCATCTTATTCCACTGTCTTGAGGTTCAGACATTCTCCTAGTATGCTCTAATAATTTACTCTTACCTGAGGATGGCAACCACTAGACTGTAAAACAGGTCTTTTTTCCTTCCTTTACAGCTCTGAAGAGCACAAAACCAATACTAAGTTTGGAAGACAATGGTGAGCTCTCACCTCACAGAGACAGAAACGTACCCCCACTTTCTCTTGGAGATATTCTCTTAGGATATTCCCTGCTGAGTTGGCTGACTTGTGTACTATTTTAAATTACTAAGCCTCTCTCTGGGTATATTGGCACCTAAATCAGATTCCATGCTGGAGAAAATCACCTAAAGCTTTTGGTACTCTATCATTTGATATAGTCCAAAGTCATTAACATGAAGTTATTAAATCATGCTTAGCATTTATTAGCTAAAGCTTTATTACCTCTTCAATGTCTATATAGTTAGACTCAATAGACCTAAGCACCTATTTCTACATTGTTTAGTGTGCAGGCTGCATGTTCTTTCTAATAATACCTCTCACTGTGGAGCCCAATGCCGATGATGCTACTAGATGTCACTGGGGAGAGGATGCTCCTCTTAACTCCAACAGAATAAAAACAGGGTGAATATAAGAGGAGCAGATAGGTCTTTTTTATTTGCACATGCTGATAACAAAAGGCTTTGGTAAGAATGATGAATACCTGGATTTTGCTGCTCTAATTCAGATAACTGTAGCTCGATGTTCACTTCAGCCTTTGTTGATGAGACTTGTTCACCCATCATACATTGCCAAAAGCACACTTGTACTTTGGCCACCTTAGTGCACAGGTCGGTATACACTGCAGACTATTGCTGGAAGTATATTAATGCTAACATGCTAGGTTGAAGAATGCTGCTTGCTTGCCAGGGGCAAGGTCACATGCCATCACAGCCCACCAGCTGCTGTGTGTTGGAGAGACCTGGTACTGGTCTCAGTTCCTGCAGCTTTACCCTCTGATGTATTCACAGGCAGCAGTTTTAGTCCCTCCCCACAGTGATTTCTGCTGAATTAATTGTATGTTCTTAGAAGTTTCTTACTACTCTTCCACCAGTCCTTTATAATGTTAGTGACAATAACACTTTGGACAGAAGCTGAGCATTTCCTTGTTTGTAGAAATTCCTGCTCCTCCAAAGAGCTGGAATGTTTATTGGGCAGACCTCAAACTATGCAGCCACACCTCACTGAATAGGCAAGGCTGGATATCTGCTGGATGATGATAATTGTGATTAGAATTACCTTCTTTCTGAGCTAAATCAGCCTTTTCCAAATGAGAAGGTGAACCGCATGTGGTAACAGTTCTCTGAAATAGCTTCAGTCACAATCAGTCCAGTCAGCAAAGATTTTCTGTTTTGTCTGCTTGTATTCATTTGGATGGGTTGGTGTGGTCATGATAACGTGATTAGGCTGTAATTTCAGCCAGCAGTCTGTGGGGCTCCCAAGCATTGGGTGGAACTGGAGAAGGTAGTTTTTTTAGTCAGAAGGTTTTTCATAGTCTTTTTGTCATTTTCTTACCTTTCCTTCTTTTCCTCCTTGATCTGCTTTGTTTTCTCCTATCTCTGACCTCTCTCTGCCAGCTGAGACTACACTTTTCTAAGAAAAAAATAGCTTTACCAGATTGTGCTTTTCTATACTGCATTCTTCCCATTTCCTCTTCTGAAAACTGCTACCCTTTCTATTTCAAACCAATGTTGCTTTCCTTCTGTATTTGTGAGATTAATACTATTTGGTGCAAGCTAGACATGAGGCTGAATCACCACCATCACTCACTACAAACAAACAGGTACTACCAGACACCAGCCATTCCTAGTGAGTGCCAATCCCCTATAACCAGAGTGAAACTGCACCAGGAGGAATCATAGGTCATTAGGAGTATTTTGAAATTGAGTGTTTTTAAATATTTCTGTAAGGATGTGCTGCTATTTATCTGCATGGTTGCAGAACTCTCAAGCTCCAGCTCAACATGCTCCAACCACAGCTCAGCTGCTTTCAGACACAGAAGTCTCCATGTGTCCAGAGATTCATCATCCTCATATCTGATTATACTGTTCCACTTGCTCTCTAAGTCAGTTCTGTCAATAACACCATTACTTTTAAACATGGTTAGGGTCAGCAAAATCATTTTGTCAGGTTAAGAAGTGACTGCATAGTGAGATTTGGCTTTCATCAGCATGTTGGGTAAAAGCAGGAAAAGAGTCAGTAACCTATTTGAGCTGCTCGATGCATCTCAAACGACACACCCACATACACTACCTATCATCAGTGACTTCTCTGGAGTCTACAAAGTGGTAGTGGTGTCACTCACTACACATGAGATCAGCTTGAGGCATGACTGTTGACCATGCCAACCCAGGAGGGAAGTAGCTAAACATGAGTGCATCTGCTTTCTCAAAGCAGCAATAGTCTGTTTGCTCTAAGTGCTAGCCATTGCTATGCATGTCTGCAGAAAAACTCTGACAGCTGTTGAGTAGTGTTTTGATGTATCCATTGTTAGGAGCTGCCCAGAAAACACTTTGAAAAAGTCAGGTATTAGACAATTCTGTCAAAGTAGAGGAAAAATACACTACTTGAATACACTAGAAGAACAGCAAATTTCAGAAAATGGACCATCAAAGGCACAGACCATTAGCCATGCCCATGCTTAGACCATTGTAAAGTTTTTACCTCTATATTGTTTTTGTCTTTACTTGTAGGAAAAACCGCCTTCAGAACCCAGTATTTTTAAAATTTTCCATTCTTTAGTAGTTTAGAGTTTAAACTACTTTCATAGAAGTGATTGCACAAAATAACCACGAGATATTTATTAATTACATAAAAAGCTATTTGAAATAGGAAAATCTTAAATTTTTTCACACAGATTATTAAATTAAATTTCTCCTAAATGTATTTAGTAAGAAATGTATTCTTCAATGTTTGTGTCCAAAGTCTTTCTGGAGGTGTTTAAGGCTGGGCTGGAAGAGGCTCTGGCCAGCCTCCCCTAGGATGAGGTGTCCCTGCCCATGGCAGGGGGGTTGGAACTGGATGATCCTGTGGTCCCTTCCAATCCTGACCAATTCTATAACTTCTTCCCAGGGAGGGAGATGGGGCAGCCTGGGGGGTTTGTGGAGTCCCTTTTTCTGGAGACATTTTAAACCCATCTGGATCTGGTCAAGGTTTCCTGCTGTGGCAGGGGGATTGGACTGGATGGTCTTTCCAGATCCCTTCTGAACCCTGATGATTCTATGATTCTAATTCAGTTTATTCAGTTAAAAGTGTTTAGCAAATGCAAGTACAAATCTCTTCTGGTTATTCCAGTGGTAATAGGGTACCTGTTTGATACAAAAATAACTTTTCCTTTAACAAAAGAAAAAATTAAAATGTCTCTAATAAAATGTTCAAATCAACCTAAACTAATGGACCGCAATATATGATGGTTTCCTTAAAACACTATATGCTAGAGCAATGTGGTAGAGTGAAATCCACAGTGTACTCTAAGTCCTCACAGTGACAAAGTCAGACAGAAGAGAAAAAAAAAATGAGAAAAAATGAAGCCTATTTTCATCATCTGTTAAAAAGTTTTAATCATGGGACCTGAATGCCAAGAGCTGGCAATCTGGCAGCTGTAGAAGGCTTCAAAGTGGACATTTTCGTCATCATTTGGCCCCTCAGAGAATCATGTATGTAAGAAAGCTTTCACTGTGTGGCTGCAGGAGCCTCATGTGATGTCAATTTAAAAAGACAGGTGATTTCTTCAAGTTGGAAAGTAATGTGCTGTAATTCCCCAAGGTATAAATTAATACAAAATATATGTCTAATATAGTATAAGGTACCAGATACAGACAGCTCAGCCTGAGCAGTGGAGCTGTAGTGCTGAGTCCTTCTGTAATCAAACTATACAGGCACCTTGAGGGAATGTCTCAAGCTGGCTGGTCACCCATAAAAATTTCAAACCTTTGCTACAGGTCTGTAGAATAGATCACCTCACATGAAGAGAACTATTTGCAATTTCTTTTATATGTATAGGTCTGGGTTTGGCATAGGGTGAGCAGTGGAAGCCTCTTTAAGGCAAGTCCAGGCTGGGTTTGGTTGTTTTCACTGGGCATGAATAAATGGAGTAGAGCATTTTCTGAATTTTTATTCTGAGTAGAAACCTTTTCATATTGTTACTGCTCTATATACTTTTTTTTCTTTATAAAGATCTTAGTTTTTCCTACTGCATGATTTCCATACAGCTGACGTTGGAGAATTTGGCCTTCTGTCTTCCAAATGGGTTCCTGTGATTGCAGAATGAACTCTGCCATTTAGAGCCATGTGTTGTCTGAAATAAATCTGTACAGAATTAACTCAACCATACTACAGCTAAGCATGACAGTTACAGGGGGATTTAGTGCAGCTGGACTTAGAAGACCTTCTCCTTGCTCCCATCCTTCTGTAAGTGGTAGTTCATTCATAACTTTTTACCTCTATGCCTTCAGTTCCTGGCATAATTATTTTTTTCTCATTATTTGCAGCTTTTCCAGGCAGGGGTTGTTGTTTTCTAACATTGTTCAGTGTCCATCTTCACAGGGTGCCACCAGTTGATCAGGCCTGGGAAAAGACTAATTCATTTAGTTAATGTGCTAATGAGCTAAATAAAAAAAAATTACAGCAAAAAACAAGGAGGGTTTGAAACCACTTCCAAAGTCACAGACTGGTTCAGTTTGGGGAAAAACAGCAAAACACATGTAATTCACACAACATAACAAACCCAACACCAAAACATACAGAGACCAATCACAAGTTCTTACATAGTTAAGTCAAGCTTTGTTACCTCCTTCCTTGCAAGAGGGAAGAAGTCTCTAACAGTTCTTCTCACTGTGGAAATGTAGAGTCCATAGTTCAGTCCAGCTTTTCTATCCTCAGCATCAGCAGTTTTAAGAATAAATTCCCTGTTCCCTGTACTCCAAGTGAGTCCCCTGCTCCACGGTGTTGTTCTCCAGTGGCCACTGCCAGGACTCTGTTCATCCAATACACTACAACATGGGTTTGCAGGCATGTTTCTCCTTTGCTGCTCTCTGGGATTCCAAATACTTTACTCTCCATCTCCACACTCCAGAGTAAAAGATGGTTGCCATCCATGTGCTTAACTCAGTGTTGCATGACCAATCTCCAAACAAAGAGGCTCCACACACTAAAAGATTATGGAACAGTTCATCTTGGGGGTGATCATACAGGACAACAGGGGGATCAGGCCCAGCCAGCATGGGTTCATGAAGGGCAAGTTGTGTTTCACCAACCTGATCTTTTTCTCTGTGTTCAGGTCACCCTCCTAGTGGATCAAGGAAAAACGGTGGACGTTGTCTACTCGGACTTCAGTCAGGCATTTGACACCATTTCCCACAGCATTCTGATGGAGACACTGGCAGTTCATGGTTTAGACAGGGGGCTCTTTGCTGGGTTAAAAACTGGCTGAATGGCTGAGCGCAGATTGTTGTGGTGAATTCAGTTCGCAACTGGTCACGAGCGGTGTCCCTAGGGGATCTATTTTGAGACCAGTCTTGTTTAACATCTTTATCAATGACCTGGATAAGAGGATTGAATGCACCCTCAGTAAATTTACAGTGGGAGTGTCGATCTGCTTGAGGGTAGGGAGGCACTGCAGAGGGATTTGGACAGGCTGAGGCCACTGGGATGAGGTTTAACAAAGCTAAGTGATGGGTGATGCACTTTTGTCACAACAACCCTCAGCAGCTACAGGCTTGGTGAAGAGTGGCTAGAGAGCTGCCTGGTGGAAAAAAGACCTGAAGGTGGTGTTTGACAGTCGACTGAACATGAGGCAGCAGGGTGCCCAGGCAGCCTAGAAGGCCAACAGCATCCTGGCCTGTATGAGGAACGGTGTAGCCAACAGGAGCAAGTTGGGGATGGTGCTCCTATACTCTAAGACTGCACCTTGAATGCTGTGTCCATTTTTGGGTGCCACAGTACAAGAAAGACATTAAGGGCAATGAGGTCTGAAAAACATGGCCTATGGGGAGCAGCTGAGGGAACTGGGGTTGCTTAGTCTAGAGAAGAGGAGGCTGAGAGGAGACCTTAGAGTTCTCTGCAACTACCTAAAAGAAGGTTGCAGCGAGGCTGCTGCTGGTCTCTTCTCCCATATTACTAATGATAGGATGAGGGGAAATGTCTTCAAGCTGTGTCAGAGGAGGTTTAGATTAGACATTAGGAAGAAGGTCTTTACTGAGAGAGTGGTTTGGCACTGGAACAGGCTGCCCATGTAGGCGATGGGGTCGCCATCCCTGGAGGTGTTTAAAAGACAACTAGATAGAGCACTTGAGGCCATGTTCTAGGGGTTGAGGAGATGTTGGGATGAGGGCTGGACTTAGTGATCCTGGTAGTCCTTTCAAGCCAAGAGGATTCTATGATTCTATGCTTCTAGAAACAGGAAACTGCTCTCCCAGATTTCCCCCTCCCCCAGACACATTACTTACAGAGGCACCAATTGGCTCAAACAGCAGAGGTGTGACCTGTCAAAGTCAAACTAGAACACAGGTGAAATGAGAATGTGCCTTCCTCAAGCCATGCAACTAATGATTGGTGTTAAGCCAACAGCTGAACATAAAAACAAAAAACCAGTCTGAACAAACTCCAGCTTACAGGTCTTTGTTTTTCTGCATGAAACAATATTCAGAAAGAAAAAAATGTTGTTTGCTAGAATCTTCCGTTATTAAACTGGCAAGTGTTAGAGAATTTAAGGAAAAACAAAAGGAGAGATGCACACAACTGGAATAAAAGCAAAGTCAACCTGAAGTAATGCTCAGTGAGCAAAGGACAGGCAATGCCATCTGAGTTCCTCAGCAAATTCTGATGGTGCTCCACAGTGTTTAGGTTCTTCAGAGGAATGGTTGTACATTGTTCCTGAGAGACTTTGTGGTTCAGTGATTTTGTGGTGCCTATGAAATGGCAGTCTTCAGCTGGAGCTTTTCTGCAGGTGAAATATTTAAAAGTTTTTCCTGCACATATTTTCCAGCATTTAAAACTTAAATCCTCTAGGACATGAGGAGAACCTTTATATTCAGCTACCTATTTCTGGGAAACACATTTCTTTGATTGTTTGTGGCTGGCTAATGTGTTATAAAGTCATTAAAGAGACATTCATACTCAGGTAGTGCAATTATAGAAGCCTTGTTTCCTCAGGATCCTGGAAGAAAATCGCATTCAATGAAGATAATGCAAGAGATTAAAGGCCTGTTTGTTCAGGATAGATTTGTTTCTTAAATAGATTTCCCTGTCAGTGACTGAGTAACCTTAGAAGTGCAGCAACCTCTTGTATGCAATAATTACCTGTAAGACTGCTGGTGAGGGACAAACTCCTCACCACTTTCAGAAAAGCCTGCATGTTTTTGCAAAAGATCAACTCAAAACTAAGTTACTAAGTGAAAGTGATGATGAAATTCCTGGGTGAAAATCTATGGCCTTTGTTATGCTTGAAGTCAAAGAGGATGGTCACTTCTGAGTTTAAATGTACAAATGGAGTTAATTAAACAACAGCAATTAACTCAATCCACCCTGCTTTGCCTAGCAGGGTTTCTTTTTTTTCTGTTCTCTTCAATTTGGAGTTTAAGAACATGCTTAAGAAAACATTTTAGTTAAATTTTGGCTGCATCCCAAACCATGTCTAATCACAAGATCACAGCTGCAGTAAGTTCATTTGCAACCTAAAGATCTGTAACTTAACATCACTTCCGATTGCAGTCAAAACCATATTATTACAGCTGAATGACAAGAACATTTAGGTATTCTGATAACCCTTTCTACTGTGAAAGAAAGAACATTGAAGCTTTTGCTTATATAAAGAATATTCTACATAGAAGACAGAGAAATATTCCTGCTAGCAAACACCAGCATGACATTTCTGTGCTCATGAAAATCTATTGTATAGATCTAAGCCTGGCAGTGGTCTGGATCTCAATTTGCAATCACAATTTAAAGAATCGTTATAGGGTACAATATCTTGGCACAATTAACACCTCAAGTTTTACAATTCAGAGCAAAGATTAGGGATTAATCTCATGGGACAATGTTAAAAATAGTGGCTTTATTTGAAATCTGGTTTATGTTACTTGAAATTAGCCTTACTAAATACATATTTGTACTGTACTCATACACACTTACTTACCTCCAATATCCTTGTGCCATAGAAAATCTGCCTCAGAGCAGCTTAGAGAGAGAGAGAAGTAAAGTTCTCAGAAAGATATTCCACTGAAACTGGGACTAATGCCCAGGATTACAGTGAGGCACTAGAGCAGTGCCATGAATGGAAAAGAGCCTGGTTTAGATACTATACACTGACAATAAAAATTTGTATCAAGAAGATCAAGGACTCATAGCTGGGCCTTCCACACTTTTAGAC
The DNA here is from genome assembly GCA_013397515.1 of Upupa epops. Lineage (NCBI taxonomy): Eukaryota > Metazoa > Chordata > Aves > Bucerotiformes > Upupidae > Upupa > Upupa epops. The sequence continues at coordinate 42,705 of VZRI01010177.1, read as the reverse complement.
CTCCTCTCATATTAGAAGAAAGCAGGTATGTTCAACAATCATATATTTTAGGAAAAATAAAGTTCTTTTAATTCTAATGTTAAACACAAAGGAATTTAACAATTTTTACATTAGATGCAAGTGGAATTGCTGTCCTCCACATCAGAATATCGGTAGAGTTGTATTTCTAAATTATCATTACCATCCTTTTTCTGCAGACATCTGAACCAAGCAAATGTAGAAGGAAGTGGGAAGAATACCACCTGGGAAACGTTAAGAGCTGAGAGACCACAGATTTGCCAGATGCACACAAATCCTCCAGTTGCATATATGGACTCTTTAAGCATGTTCTGAGGGTCAGGAATACATCCAGCCAAGGTTTTATTCAAGTGGTTTTGAGGTTGAAGGTGATGTTGCACTGCCCTGGTAGTGTCCTGTGGGGTTGAGTGTGGGCGAATTGTGACTAAGTGCTCTAAGTGCATTGGAATATTCCTGAACAAGGGAGTGATTATATGGCAGCTCTACAGTAAAGATACTCTACAGTAGGGAGAAATGTTTTCTATCTTACAAAATGCATATGTTAGTGGAATATTTGTTGGTTTTAGCATTAAGTCATAATAATAATAAGAAAATATCATGTAATGGGTTTCTCTTTCCCACTAATCTGGTACAAATAAAATGTCATTAATTATTTACAAAGCAAACAAAGAGTTGTAAAACATTAGAGGGAAATGAGTTAATTCATTACTCATGTAATTTAAAGTCTGTTATCTAGAATCTAATTTCAGACCAGATGTATTAAAATCGTGGTATTGAGTTATTAAAAAATAGTATGAAATTGAGTTTAAGCAACCAAATAATTATTTTGCTTGGACCTTTGTATTTATTTTTGTATAAGAATTCTTATTGATAGCCTCCAGGCTCTGCTAATCAGAATAATTTACTTTAAAAAGTCATATCAAGGTAAATAAATAGGTAGCATTGCAGATATTTCCCTACAGAAGACTAACCATGCAAGTATATTGTTTGTATTGCAGACGTAGAATCTATTTTTAAAACAAGTAATTTAATTATAGCAGCAAAAAAAAATAAAATTAGAGCAGATAATTCCTTCATCTCTGCTTTTATTTTCTTTCTACATAACCTTCATGTGTACCTTCTGTCCTAGAAGCTACTTAGGGGAGCGTGAAGAAATTTAATGTAAAACTTTTCATGTAATAGATTTAGTTGAAAACATGTACTTTTAAAATTTGGTAATAAATTTTTTTTCAAATGAAACAGTACAAATGAATTGTTTACATGCTCAGTTTCATGTGGATGTTTGACGTTTTAAAGTGTTTCTTTTTTCAGGGTAATATTACCACTCCAGAAACATCATGATATTAGCTTGTCCTTCTTTTTATTCCACAATGAGAAGACTAGCTTACCTTATTGTCTTAGAATCATAGAATCATTGAATCATTAGGGATGGGAAGGGACCTCAAAAGATCATCTAGTCCAATCCCCCTGCCACAGCAGGGTCACCTAGAGCAAGTTTCAGAACAGAAAATTACGGATTGGAAGCGACCTGGAAAGATCATCCAGTCCAATATGTCTTCTGTGAGCAATATGTGCATCCAAATAATTTCCTTCATCTTTTTTTTTCTAGCTAGTTGCTTCAGGTTTCACCTGTGCTGTTATGATTCTTTTAATTTATTTTTTTTTAAATTCAAAAAGTACTTAGAGCTTGAAAAGGAGAGCTTTTTGTTAAAGAAAAAAAAATATTGCTATCAAGACCTTATTATATTGAAAACGAGTTTTTTTCTTTCCGATAATATCTACCTTCCTTCCTGAATACTATTTTTTTGGCATCATAGATAGGCCTGGAGGTCGCTATGGGAATATTCAAAGTCTAAGACTTTGAAATCTTTTTGAAAACTAAGAAGCTTGGTAGCTTTTTAACACCTCCCTATTTTTCCACATGCTCAAGTACATCTTTTCTTTGGAGCTATACAGCAAAGTACCCTCTTAATGAACTTTGAAACTTCTGTCTAAGCGATTCTAAGCAGAACATTTGTTCTTTTGGTTCATTTACAGTTGCAGAAACTATTTATACTTTAACCCAAAATGGTTTGCTTCTCAGGGTTGGGTTTTTTTTAAGTTAGAAAAAAACTCCAAAACTAAACTGTCAAATTCTGGCAGAAGCTCCAGGCTACAGTATTGTACAAGTACCTAGAAAGGAGATGGCATATAACATGAGGTGTGATGAAGCAAATTTCAGTAACTGTTAGAGGAAAAAGCTAACAGTCTCTCAGTTCAGTATTGAGGGTATTCATACAAAGTTTGGGGATTTATACTCAAATGCTGCTTTCTCCTTGCTCCCACAGAAACACTGAGTTTCAGTCCCTGTACAGAAGTTTTATCCTTCCATAGAAACAAAAATGCCGACTGTAGCAAGGAACAAAGCCAAACAGTCCCTCAGTCAGGTGAATTTTACAGGCATTACCTTTCTGCACTTGTGTGACATGAGTAAGTGGCGGTGGATGAGATACAGAACATTATTCTTGAAAACAGGACAGTATCTGAATGAAGGAGATGGAGCTATCTTCAAGCATCAGCCTATTGCAGCGCATGAGGATTTCACCAGCTGTGTGCGTGACTCCTGGGATACACTGAGTAAGAGGAGGTGACTGCCTTTTCTTAATTTCTAAAAAGATGTTTTATTAGACTTTTTGTGAATCTGTCCTGAAAAGGTTTATCACAAAAAAGGATATATCAGAAATACCAAAACCAATTCTTTGATAGCTTCGGCTTTTAATTTTGCTTTGTTTCACACACTTTTCATTAAGAAATATGTTGCCTGAATTTTTTGGCTCATGCTGATGACATGTATTTTTAGTTCTTGTTGCTGTAGGTAGACATACAATTATCCTTTAGAGATCAACTGACTTGCTAACAGGCTGAAAAAGGAAATGCTAGTTCCATTTGTTCTTTCAATAATTTGTTATCTTCTTCAAATTGCACTGGCGAGAGGGCTGTTTATTTAAATCTATTGAATTTTTTAAAATTTGGAATAGCTTTTAATATTCACTACAACTACCTTAACTTCCTCTGAATGAGTCTGGTTTGTAGACAATTTCTACCTGCCACTGTTTTACTTCACAGACTAGAGACAACCTTTTGTATCTCAATGGGCAGAAGACAGTTACAGTTGCTTCACAGCGACTGTGTTTGTAAAGGTTTTTACCAACAAAAGGATTTCACAAGTGTCAGGTTAAAACTAATCTGTAGGCTGGCAGAACCGGTGCACAGTTAATATATTGGCACTGGCAGAGCTTGTGTACAGTTAATATATTGGCAATTGTTTTTAATCACTGCCTTACTCTCAGCTTTCGGACTGTTTTTTGGATACAATTATCTGGTTAAAAGTGCAGAGTCTGAGTCATTCCTCTGGTGGAAAGATTGATAAAGAAGTTATCAGTCTTTTAAGAAACACTGTTTATCAGAAAGTTGTTTCTTTGAACAAAGGTGAAATCTAGTAGCCCCAATGATTTACCTACCCACCAGCATGCAGGAACATTTCATCCAGCCAACATGACTGTCCCCTCACCAGAGCAAATGAGGACTAGGTTTTCGGTCAACCAGTAGAAAGCAAACATCCATATGCCTCTCCTGGCCTGTCTTTGGACAGCAAGCAGAGCTGTCTTCTACTCAGGCCATAAGGACAGCAGGGCTCCTGCAGAAGTTCCGATCAGGGAGAGTGTTCCAAAACTCCTTCTCAGGGACCCAAAGCTGTATTTCTCTCATTTATTCTCTGATGAAAGTTCTTTTATGATGGACTCCAGAACTGGCTTGTGGCTTCCCAATCTACGCCTTTTAGGGAAAACTAAGTATACTTTTTATGGAAATGTGTTTCCATATTATATTCACTGACTACATCTGGTGCAATTAACAAGCAATAGGACAAGAGGAAATGGCCTCAAGTTGAGACGGAAATTTAAGCTGGATATTAGGAAAAAAAAATTACAGAATAGCTTGTAAAGCACTGAAACAGACTGCCCATGGAAGCAGTGGCATAACCATTTGCTGCAGGTGTTTGACAGGCTTATAGATTCGATGCTTAGGGACATGGCTTAGCAATGACATGGCAGTAAAGGATAAACAGATGGACTTGATGATCTTAAAGGTTTCTTCCAACCAGAATGATTCTGTGATTCTGTGAATTCTTTAACTTATTCAAACTATACCTGGAATCTGAAATGGACTCTAGTTCAAATTGTGGCAGACGAAATCAGTGAGCCAGTACAAACTCAGATTGACTGCATGGTGCAGCTTAACCAGTGCAGGACATTTTGTGTGGTGTCAGTAGGGACACTTCAAATGAGACACATCCTTTAAGATGGCATCAGCACTGGCACAACACATCACTATCACCATGACACTGGAATGAAGAATGAAATAGCACATGAGAGAATGCAGGGAAAGAGTGACTTCAAAGTGTTTGAAACTGAGGACTCATCTGAAAACAGCTGATATGGTAAAAAATTTGTCAGTTCTGAAACACTGTGAGGAAGAATATTGCAAAGCTGACTTAAAGTTTAAATAACATTTGAAGAAATGCAGTTATAGTAAATATGTGATATTATGATGATGGAAAATAGTAAAATACAAAGGGAAATATCTGTATCAGGTTAGTAATTATGTTTCTCTAACAATTTTTTTGTGAAACTTCTAAAAATCTTTCTGGGTATTCTGAATATTTGAGTGTTATAATTTTTACTAATTGTCCCTCCATCTTTTTGCATTTTTTGCTTTAGTCTGAAAACAGGAACAAAAAGAACAAGCCTGTATTTCAAAATACTATCTTTATTTCTATCTATGAAAAACTTCAGCACTGGCATTTTATTTTAATCAAATGCTCCAAGCTGCTGTCATTTATAACATAAAGAACTTCATCGGCTAAAAAAGAAAAAAATTACACTACCTTACACATTGAGGTAGATTGTCACTACTGTTAGAATAGAGGACTAATTGAAGGGCAACAAAGAAAGTAACACATTAACTCACATACTGTATATGCAAACATCTGCATGAACCCTGAAAAATATTGCACCATCAATTGCTTTATGGCATGCAGAAGTCAGTGTTACATTCTTGAAGGAAAAATCCCTTTATCGGAAAAATCAGACCTACTACCCCTTGCTGAGCTTACTCCCTGCTGTTGTAAGCATGACTCATGCATCTTTCACTAAGCTGATGCAGTTCCCTCAGAAGTTCACACTGACATTTCAAAAGCTGTTCAGCCTGTATTGATTCTCAACTCCACAGAATTGATAGCATTGGTTCTTGTGTCATGTGGGCATTTGATGACTTTTCCAGTCTGTGTTTCCAAAAGTACTATCCTGCATGGAAGCAGCTCTTCCATACTGCTGAGGCTTTTTTGAGTGGCTTTGTTAATTACAGATAATTGACATTCATTCATTACACACATCTATGAGTGTTCTGTAGATAACATCCAATTAGAATTCTCATGACCATTGGTTAGGAAAAAATGTATTTGACAGAAGATTATAGGAAGTAAATCATTCCCTAAGGAATAATATGTTATCCTAAGAAGGAAAACCTACCTTCAAATTTTTGGAGGAATTAATCAAAATGCAGCAATTTTCTGATCATGATGTTTTTGACAAGAATTTTACCAGCTCGTCTTTATTACTGAAGAAATCAACTCCTATTACTAATTCTCAACATCTTCAATTTAGCAAAAGTATCTGACATGGCAGTTTTAACCATCTTTTCTGCCAATTAGATTCAGACTTTCCCAAAGGCAGAATCTTAATTTTACCTTAATGTTCTAACTATATTGTGGGTATATGTCTCTGCGTAAATTTTGACTCTGGTGCAATATTTTCAAGTACTGTGTTCACTGAAATAATGATCTTATGCCATTGGGGTGTCGCTATCTAAGTACTTTTCAACTTTCCAAACTCTGCGTTGTCTAGACTGCGGTTAAACACAAAGCATCATCTTATACCAAAACCATGGAGATCCTCCGACAAATGCACTAAAACTAACCTGATTTGGAGGAAGTACTGTATTATGCAGTAGTGTGGTGAATTTCATTTGGTCCTCCTCATTTATACAACTAATGGTATGGGAAGAAGACATAAGTGTGGAACTCATCTAACTAAATGTAAAAGTCTTGAGTTCTGAGCGTTCCAAACTCCCTTCGTAATAAATATAGTCAATGCTGTGGTTCATCTCATTCCAAGGTAGCAATCTGAATCTGGGCTCCAAGTATTGAGATGAGAAAATTGTATAGTCTCAATGTTAAGTAAAATACATGCCATTCTGACTGTCAGGGCAGTAAAGTTACACAGTGTTGCAGTATGGAAATCCAATACAAATTGCAAAAGAAAAGGAGGAATGCCTTTTAATATACATTAACCTTATTTGGATGTGTTTGTTAAATGTTGAAACTTACAGGGAAGCAGAACACATTATTATTTATTTATATCAAATATTATTGTGTGGTTTTCAGCATTAGCCTTGTAAGCCTAAACAAATTTAAAATTATAAACTTTTAAAGGCAAAGGATCTTAAAGAGTAAACAAGAGATTTTTATACTGGAGGGAGTTCAGAGAGAAGTAAAACAAATGATTAAAGGGATTGGATAAATTTATTTATGAAGAAAGATTAAAGGTGCAAAATATGTGTACTGTAAATTAACTAAGTAATGCGTAAGAAGGAACGTGAGAACTGTCTTCAAGTATTTGATGCATGCAAACACTAAGCTTGGAGAGGAGTTGAATATTTGGATAAATTTCAATTGGGGAAATGTTCTGACACTGAAGTTGCCTATTGTCTTATTTCAGTATTACCAGGAAAGATGTATGTGCTACAAGAGAGAAGCAGCTGAAAGGGAAGTTTTATACAATGTAAAGGAATGAAGCCAAAAAAGCCTCACAGAAATTATTAAAAAACACTGTATGTTTTGGTAGTGAATGATAAGAGCTGTGTAACCTTTTGAACTCACAGATTAAATTCTACAGAAAAATATGATACACTCAACTTCAAACTGATGAGGGATTCTAGTTTTTGTGAATTTTTTTCTTTTCCCACAAGAAAATAAAATATATTGTTATGAAAGATGCTGGCATGTGAACCGATCAAGTTGTTAACTTAAGACAGACTAGTTCCTTTTCATGTACTCTGCATATTGCTCTGCAATATCTGAGTAACTGCTGGCCACAGAAAAAAGTTTATTCATGAATTGCTGCAAGTCTTGACACATAATACAGCTTCTAAAAATTAAGTAGAAGGAAGTTCTACATCAAGAAAGTTGTCATCATATAGGAAACATAAATTATGCCTTTCAACACTAGGTATGGATTCCATTGATATGGCCGCAAGTAGTATTTCTTCTGCCCAAATGAATTGTCCTGGTGAACCCTCAGGAGATTATGTGGCTCCAGGAAAGGATCTGTTGTGGAAAGGATCCACACAAAAGTGGAGTAGATAGAAACTGTGCTGGAATAAAAGGATAGTTACAGGACTTTGTACCTGGACTTACTGAAGGGAAGAAAATGAATCTGTGTTCTGGGTGGAGTACGTGATTTTACTTTGTGAGATACAATGGTAGTTATACAGCTGTGCAAACTCTCCCCTTTGCCATAGGATATGCATAGTCCTGTAGTAGAAATTAGTTTAACACAGTCAACTGAAGAATCATTCTTCTTTAGTCATTTGTATAGTTTGTCACAACAAGATTCAAAAAGCATCAATCATCTTGAAATCTAAGTAGTTTACAGCTTGTGCTCTGAACTTGTCTATCCTTTTGATCTTTTTGCCTTAAGAGTGCAACTGCATGAGAAATACATTAATAAACTTAAAAATAAACTTTAAAGCGAATGAGATATGTAGGAAAGTCTTTCTCTAAAATATAATGAAGAATTCAGAACTATTCCATGTTAAAAAAAGCGCCTTTGGAACTGGAAGAGACTGAGTGGTAGCTCTGCTCATTTAGTGCACAATTTAACTGTAATTGTTTACCTCTTCATAAAAAAGCAGCAGCAGCAAACATGTGAGATGTATGCATACTTCTAAATGTCACAAATCAGAAACAGGTTAGTCAAAGCTACTTAACTAAATTAAAACACAGTGAGGTTTAAGGTGACTTGGAATCATATAATCATAGGTTTAAAAAAATTTCATTCACTGGTTGCCTGCCCTCAATGTCTTTTTAAAATAATCAAACACTGTGTTGGCTCTAAATCTTTGCCTCTTTCTGTTCACGGCCATTCTCAAAAAGGCTAACTAGGCAGGTAGTGCCATCTAGGTTAATCCTGAAGTTATAGCTAAGACATGAGCAGTGTGCTAAGACCCACAGAACTGAACTGGCTGAATCAGCTGGAGTTGTGTAGCCTGGAGAACACCAAATTCTGGGAAGGCCTTGCTGTTGTCTTCCAGTATATAGAGGGCTTATAAAAGATATGGAGAAAGACTTTTTACCAGGGCCAATAGTGACAGAAGTAGGGACAATGGTTTGTAAACTGAAATAGGCTAGGTTTAGAATCATAGAATCATTACGATTGGAAAACATCTACAAGATCATCTAGTCTGTTAACCTGACCCTACCCTGCCCAGTAAATCATGTACCCAGGGCCACATCTGCTAGTCTTTTGAACACCTCCAGGGACGGTGACTCCACCACTTCCCTGGCCAGCCTGTTCCAATATGTCACCACTCTTTCAGTAAAGAAATGGTTCCTAATGTCTAATCTAAACCTTTATACACAATTTAGATGGGATGTAAGGAAGAATTTTTTTTACGATTACAATGGTGATTTACTGGGCATGGTGTCCAATTTGTGGCTGCATCATCAATGGAAGTGTTTAAAGTCAGGTTTATAGATTTACATACCCAGAGCAGCTGGATTCACAAATAGCAATATTCATGTATATGCTACCTCTTTGACACCTAGACATTTAGAAACAGCCTTTATGCTGTAGGTCTAATCCACATTCATGAGTGTCTCTTGGCAGACCAGCTTCACTGAGCCCCCTCTAATCTCTGCGGACTGGCTAAAATGCTATGGGGAATTTATTCCCTACCAAATTTGTCCCCAGCCCCCCCCTCTTTTCTTGCAACATTTATATACTACTGCTTATTGCAGGAGAGATTGGAACTGGATGATTGTTGAAAGTCCATATCAACTCATGGCATTCTATAGATATGTTTCAGTGAAACTTGGAAAGTTTCAGAATTAGAAGTCTTTTCTTATTCTTTTCTGTTTAGCACTTGATCTGCAGTGCCTTTTGTCATCCTAACATCTCTGGACTTCATTGACACTTAATGCATAATACTTGAAAGGTGATCCTGGACCTTGGTCTCCACAATGTAATGTGGATAAAGATTACAAATATGCTTAAATCATAAAGCTTTCAGGACCTGAAATCTAGTGACTTAATTCAGTTCAATCTTTAATGTTGAAGTAGAAGCCAATCACAACAGGGCAGTGCTCCATATCTCAGATTAAGAATGTGGTCTTTGCATTTTGTCCAGTATCGATAGTGAAATACTTATGCATACGTAAGCCTAGGACATTAGGAAGCCACATCTATAGGCATTTCTTAGTTTACAACCATGCTTTTAGTAATTTCCTGTCTTTTGTTTTATCCAGACACATGGGACTATTAATGCAGCTTTATTTGTTTCTTCTGTTTCCTTCGCATTTTTTGTTTGAGCAGAAGAGGATGGGGATAAAAAAACAGCCTTGAAGAAGCTTTACAAAGTTTATGATTCCAGACCGTGGCAATTCTCCTGTGTGCAGAGAATCATGAAAATACATGGACCGAATTTTGAAATATTATGACTTATTAAGTAAATAAATAATGATAAAACATTGTGAGTCATTATTCAAAACCAATCATTCATCATTGTTTCTTTGGAGACACTGTGTGTTTCTGTTGGGGGCATTATTTACAGGATTCGTTGTAAAAACTTCACACGGCTACATACCGTGTCTTCCTCTTATCACATTTCAAAAATAATGGTCTCAGCCTCTGTCACGTAAACTCTGAAACAGAGTCCTGTTGTCTTCAGGTGCAAACAAGCCTTGTTTACAAAGTTAGTCCTTCACCAGTAAAACTTGCTTGTAATATGCATTATGATTACAAAGATTTTCAGGTAATAGACATGCAATCCCAGTCAAAACCAGTTCCAAAACATCAACAAAAAGCAAGATAAATTATTTGATGCAAAATCTTAAGAACCACTACCATCGCCACTTTGTTCTGGTAGGGTATAAATTTTGTTCTGGGTAGGGAATAAACTTATAGGTGTTTGAGAAATTTATTATTTTCTCCTTCTTGTTACTGAATCCATAAGTGGCCTCTGTTAGGTTAGAAAATACTCCAGGGTGGATCCCAAGGGTACTTCACCGAATTATGTCACAGATTTGGAGTCTCTGACTCTTGAGTAACATTCATTGCTGAATTCATTCACTGATGAAATAAAAAATTTTGGTGTATGCCTCTAGGGTGTTTGTATGTGAATTAGTTTCTGTCCAGGGTTTAGATGGGTTCTAGACCATTTGAAATGTCCTAGGATACCTGCTTTAGCTCCACCTGCCACACCAGAAATCTCAGCAGGAGTCCTGTACTCTTCTGTTAGCTTGATGTGTTCTTCAAATGGCAACAGCAGGCAAGTTTAGACAACAGCGTCAATCCCATCACTACCAAGAGTGTAGAGAAGTTCTTGGCTTGCCATAGAGTAGGTACATTTGTGAGGTCAGCAGAATTCTGAGGAAAGAGAAAGAAGGAGAAGTGTTTAATTTCCTTTGCAAATGCAGGGACTGGCACTATGCTGGCTCATTAATACAACTTAGGTTTAAGACTTAAGTCTTGGTTACTTATAGATATCTCAGCTGTCTAGGTAAAAAAGGTAGGAGTTTGTTTTTTTCTTGATCTTCAAGTTTCCTTCCTAGTTTCTGTCTGATCCCATCCATGTTTAATTTTCTGTCATTAAATTTCTCCAAAAGTAGACCTCTAGGCATGCACAGAACTTACCACATCTGAGGACAGGAATTTGGTACCTCAGTATTTTTCCAGTACCTTTGCCATGAGATGGTCTCTACACTGAGAGAGGTTTCTCCAAAATCCAAGTTTTCAGCTGCTAACAGTGTCTTGCTGAATAATTGAATCTACAAAGGGAACTGCAGGGATCTTGTCTCAGAGTCACTGATGTAACAGTTAGACACTTTAGTCTCAGTCTTTCCTCAGAAAAGAAACTATGGGTCCCTGCAAAATGGAATAGCTTTAGCAGGAGGGGATTCTGCTCTTGGTGGACTTTTGATGCCAGATTATTTAAAGGTTATTGCTAGGATATAGGGTAAGACTAAAAACTCGTTTGGCAAAAGAGGAGACTAACCCTGATTTTCTACAGCCTGGGTAACTTTGGTGTTCACCAAAGTGAGGGGAAGGGAAAATAAACATCTCAGGCTCCATTTTACCTTTCTTGGAAGAAAGGCCAGACTCCCAAAGATAGGTGAGCACTTAAATCTCTGTATGCCCCCAGCTCACAGGTTCTGATGGAAGCTTAGGTGCTGAAAGAGAAATTGGGAACATAACTTTGGTTGGGTTTGCAATGCTTAGCTTACTTTCTGGGCAGAAATCGTGAAAGTCAGAGATGAGCAGAGTTAGTGCCATTCCTCTGTCTTTATAGATTTCCCCTCTTTGTCACTTGTGCCAGTGTTAATTTTGTGAGGCTGGAGAGAATGGGCCTCCTTTTTTAAGTACAAATGACACAAAAATGCTAAACAACTTCTTGACTCAGCCAATGCCACCCCAAGCAAAGGACCACGCTGAGCTATACAGAACACACTGGCTGTATATAAAGATCATTGCAACATCACTAGGGGAAATCCCATGGGACAGGGTTCTGGCAGGTAAAGGAGCCCAAGACAGCTGGTCAGCATTCAAAGACTACTTCTTGAAGTACAACACAAGAGCATCCCAACAGGAAAGAAGACAAGGAAGGGAGCCAGGAGACATGAGTGGTTAAATGGGGAACTGCTGGGCAAACTGAAGAGAAAGAAAAAAGTCTACAGCTCATGGAATGAGGGGAATGGCCACTTAGGGTTATTATAAGGCTCTGCTGAGAGAATGTAGGGCTGCAAGTAGGAAAGCCAAGGTCTCCTTGGAATTAAACCTTACAAGAGGGGTCAAGGGTAAAAGCAAGGGCTTCTTCAAATACACTGCAGGTTCTAGCAGTAATGTGGGCCCCCTGCTGAATGAGCTGAGTGCCCTGAAGACAGAGGATACAGAGAAAACAGACATACTGGACACTTTCTTTGCCTCTGTCTTGGTATCAAAGCCCAGACTCCTGCGGCTCCAGAGGAAGTCGAGGCAAAAGAGGACCCTGCCGTGGTTGATGAGGACTGGATTAGGGATGAGTTGAGCAAACTGAATGTACATAAATCCATAGGCTAAGGGAGATGGCAGAAGTCATTGCTAAGCCACTGTCATCTTTTCTATGTCATGGGGATCAGGAGAGGTGCCTAGAGACTAGAGGTCAGCAAATGTCACTGTAAACTTCAAAAAAAGGTAAGAAGGAGGACCCAGGTCACTATAGACTGTTCCTGTACAGCTTGGTCTAGGTGATCCTGCTGTGGCAGGGGGATTGGACTAGATGATCTTTCGAGGTTCTTTCAGATCCCTAATGATTCTATGATTACCTAGTGGATCTTGGTGCTCTTTATGGAAGACCATCTTTGTTTTATTGGTATTTTTTTTAGAAAATGCTGAAAAATAAATTTATTATTTTGTAAGTGAGACTCATCTATTGTTTTTCCTAGCTTCTTCCACTTTTCCATATAAGTTTATGAGTACTTTTGAAACCATGTACTGAAATTATCTCCATGAAACCTTAGTTAAAGCAGCTCCCAGTGATGTGATCTTCTTGAATATAGTGGTGTTTGTCACTAGTTCTGCATTCCTGAGAGAAAAACTAGCATATCTTTTGGCAGCAAATAGGATGATTCTGATTTGTATAGTTTGGGAAATATGAAAAAAGCATAATCCAATTCAGTGTAAATTCAGGGAATTGATAAGAAATCCCTGTTAGTATCATAACAAATAACAAAGGAAATGCAAAGAAGGAATTCTGCAGTTCACAGGGACACATTTGTGTTCACAAGTGGTGTGAATTGATCCCAGGCATCTTGATTCCAACAATTGTTTTGGGATTGATTTGGAACACCCAGCTATATGTGCAATTTAAATCACACGGACATTCTCCTATTTTAATGTCAGATGAAGGCAAACATGAGATATATATATATATGTGCACATGCACACAGATCCACGTGCACACAGATCCACAGGAAGAAACAAACCATTTCAGCAATGATAGTTTCACTCAAATCAGATGAACTGATGTGGATATGTTGTTGTAGTTCTCAGGGCTCTAACTACACATAAACCCTTCCAAATCATAACACGAATGGTATTTCCACACAAAACAAAAGGAGAATTATCAAAATGTGGTGGGATTTCATGTCATATTGGCAGACAGCTTAGATGCCAATAATTTAACACTTTTACCATGAAATTAAAATTTACATTCACTGGGTGAAATATATTTTTATTAATGAGTGCAGGGAGATTTAATTACTTCAGTTTAAGTAGAAAATAACTTTCCAATGCTTGATGACAAAAGCAATAATACTGGCAGAAATTTGCAGATATTTGGATATTTTTACTTTCCTTATTCTCCATAGCTCTGTTTTAAGGTATCCAACTTTATGATGGCTGTGAGCTGCCACATAGGTTCTTCCACAGATTCCAAGCAATGTGTGCAAATTCCAGCTGCCCATAAATCATGTTTTTGAAAGGTAAGTATTATGACTGCTATAAATGTTTTGAGTAAGTTGCCAAAATCTTCAGCATAGTGTCTCTGCACAGAATGAATAGAAATTATTCTACTATTTCTTCTCACAAATTCTTCCCTTTTGCAACTATTCCAGCTGCATTGTGTTACTGTCTATAAAATGAATGTTAAAGGAGTGAGCTGTAACTCACCATACACAAACTATAAAAATACATTTGATTTATGCTGCCATGAAGTCTAGTAGGACAGAATTACCAAATTTTCATCCAGAAACATATTTTTTCCTGATAGTTGTGAGAAACTTATAGGTAGGATGCTATCTTGAGGCTATTTAAATGTATAAAAAAAATACTAAGTAATTAAAATAGGCATAATCTACTTGGTTAGATGCAGCTTTAATGGGACAAATGGAAGGATTCCTTCATTACTTTTGTATAATCTGCTGAGGATTGTTGCATTGGAGTTGGTAGGAAGGGGACAGAGAGTGAGGTTTAGACAGGTAACGCATTATATTGTACATGTGCTTTTGCCTAATTAATTAGGGATAATTTTTAATGTTTTTCCATGGATTGGCGCATTTGCTTTCTTTAAAAAAAAAAAGTAGTAAATCTGTCTTGATTTATTTATCTCAGTGTTATAGGGTCACATTATCACAACTCAGAAATATGTCTTCCCTTTTCTGTATGCATGATGCCTCTGAAACAGTAGAGCTAGAGTTCAGTGCGGTTGACATTATCCACATCTTTTTATGCTATATAATCTTCCACTGATCTGAATTTAAGGGCTAGACACAACCCTCAGTGCTGGGAGGGAGGGGAGGAGTAGGAAAAATCCTCGCAGAACCAACCTTTTTGTATTCACACATGAAATGCAAAATACAGATGTTGCAGAAGTGCACATCTGGGACATTGTTTCCCTATTTTTTTGACAGAGATGAATTTTCACTGCTTTTTAGCTAGGTGGCTTAAAATCAACTTCTTCCCCTGTCTGAAACTCTGAGGGCTTTTGAAATAAAATCATGTGAATACATTTGCTGATCTTGCAGACTATGCTGTTGTACTTATTTCCTTTCTCTTCTGCCCAGAAGCTTTGCAGGATTCTTGTCTGGGTTATAGGGTTTAGACTATTTTCTTCTTTCACCACTGTTCCAATGCCCCATTTGCAAAGTGTTTAGATTATAGCAGACGTGAACTTCCTCTGTCTCAAAGCCAGCCATGAATCAGGCTGAGAGCTGGGACCACTGGCTGTCAGAGAACCTTGAAAAGCTGCAGCTTTAAAATAACAAGTATTTGACAGCTCGGTTTACAAGACACCAGGTTGTGCTATATTGTACTATGCAGCTACATATGACATAATAACTAGGGACTTAAAGTTATTTAGTCTTTTTCCTCTCCCCATAATTTCCAGTAAATAAATCTCTCAGGGACAGAAGGTCTGGTGAGTTGTACAATGCTTGCATTTTCCTCACCACAGCTTGCCCTCTCTTTTCTCTATTTTACATATTAAAAAACACCTCACTGCCTGGTAATCACAGTTCTATAACATTTCCTATTGAAAGAGACAGACTAATATAAAGATAAATAGACACTTTGTAGGTTTTTATTCCTTAAGCTATTCATTGTAAGTCTTCCTATCAAAATATCTTTAGAAACTTCATAATGGACAAATCTTAATACTGCATAGTTAGAGTGAAACACAAGTGATTATTTTTAAGGTTTGAAGTGGTGCTTTTTCGAAAGAGGTATCCTCACTGGATTCTGGTTCGTTTTATACTTGAAATTTGGTGGTCACAGGTTGCGTAAATGTGGGTATATGTGAACTGAAAAATCCCTGAAAAATGCTACTCCTGCATTTTTCCAAACATAACTTCTTTCTCCAAACATAAAATATGATGGAATGAATGAAAGAACAACTTTGCATTAATATGTTTGCTAAAAAAGGACTAGCTGCACTTCATTTTCTATTTAAAAATCATAAGAAATGCCAACATTTTATACATCTATTTTTCCCATTACTAATACTTAGGCTTTTGAAGAAACTTGCTGGACTTCCATCAGACATTCAAACCCATTTCCTTTTGAAAACCCATGTCTAATTGCTACATCTCATTTTCCTTAATTTTTTTCTTTGCACTAGCAGTTGCTAAAACCATAACACAAACATATTAAAGTTTCAGGTATATTTTATAGAGAAATTTGTGAGGCTGCACTTTAAAAAAATTTTACTCCAATATGCTTTTTCTTCATCTTTTCTTCGGAAAAAAATGGGCAGTGTAGACTACATCCAAAAAGACTGTAATGCATGATACAGGCATGGATTAATTTTTCACTTTATCCATCCTCAGTTTAGGTCTTCATCTTAGGCTCAAAGACTGTCAGAGTAACCTAGAATGATTAATTGTGTTGCAAATTGGCTACATTGAGCTAGACTACTTTTATGCCGAAAGACAAAGTGTACTTAAAGTCCTATAAACTGGTCAGCCTCACCTCCATCCCAGGAAAGGTGATGGAACAATTTGTCCTGGATGCTGTCTCTAGGCACATCAGGGACAAGAGGGCCATTAGGGACAGTCAGCATGGCTTCACCAAGGGCAAGTCATGCTTGACCAACCTGAGAGCCTTTAATGAGGGCGTAATTGGGTGCATAGATGATGGCAGAGCAGTGGATGTGGTCTATCTTGACTTCAGTAAGGCATCTGACACAGTCTCATATAGCATCCTCACAGCCAAACTGAGGNAGGTACAACAATGGTCAGTGTAGAGTCTTGCATGTGGGCAAGAACAACCCCAGGGACCAGTATAGGTTGGGGACTGACCTGTTGGAGACAAGTGTAGGAGAAAGGGACCTGGGGGTCCTAGTGGACAGCAGGATGACTATGAGCCAGCAATGTGCTCTTGTGGCCAAGAGGGCCAACAGCATCGTGGGAGCTGGTTAGCAGATTGAGAGAGGTTCTTCTCCTCCTCTACACTGCATTAGTGAGACCACATCTGGAGTATTTTGTCTATTTCTGAGCCCCTCAGTTCAAGAAGGACACAAAAGTGCTGGAGTGTTGTGAAGTCTCCTTCTCTGGAGACATTCAAAACCTGCCTGGATATGTTCTTGTGTGACTTGGTCGGGCTGATCCTGCTGTGGCAGGGGGATTGGACTGGATGATCTTTTGAGGTCCATTCCAGTCCCTAAAGATTCTGTGATTCTTTGATTGCCTAGAGGTATTATTGATCCCTCTCCAAGAATCACAGACCCTGCCTCTTCAGATTTGTAGAGTTGATATATAACAAAAAACATGTTCTGGTGTTTTGATTCCTCTTTGTAACATAGATGAGCTTTTTGTCTTTCTATAAGGATTAGAGTATTGGTGTGGTTTTCATAACTGATAAATACTGAAAATAAACTTTTTATATAAAGGTAAGGGGCTAACTTAGCATGGGCTTCTGACTAAGACCTTAAAGACCTTAAAATCTTAACAAAGCATATAGCTAATTTGACTGAGATGCTCGCTTTTTGACATTTTGAGCTTCAAGTAATGATTAACTTGATCACTTCTATATGCCTAGTGAATTACCCTCAATTATTGCTCCACTTGCATTAAGTCTGACTAATCAGTTGGAACTTTTACAAGTTACCTGGACATTTAAGAAAGCAGTACTTAATATGCTCTTGCAGTTTTATAGTCATATCCTTTTTTATTTTAACATTCAACTTCCACTGAAATAAGTGATGCTATTCACTGGCTTAAATGCTTCTGTAGATCTAACCTCTGGCTCCTCTTCTTGTCTAAATTCACTGGCATTTCTGGTGTCAATACCTCTGAATGTGATTTCAAGTGGTGTACTAGATGCAATTACTTGGCTCAAACCATTTGGCATCATCCCTCTACATCTGAGTTTACCTATGTGTACGAAGAAATAAGTAATGCTTACTTGTATTTTTGAAGTCCAGTAAGTGTTATGACATACTCTGAAACATTAATAGTAGATCATTTGTCTTGGATAAGGCTAATGTAACAATAAAAAGCCACACCAAAACCAAAAGGAAACAAAATATTTTCTAATAGTTCTTTTTTTTTTTTTTACCTTTCCTCCTTATAATCAGATTAGTTTTAGAATGAAAATTAAGTTTTTTTCTTTTAAAAGAAATTGAATACTTTTTTGTGTCTCTGTTCATGTGCTTTTCTATGTCTGTCCAAGATCTGCATTAATTTCTTTATATATTTTTTGTTTCCCTAGACCTATACTTTGGAATGTGGTTTTAAAAATAATTCTTCCTATCCATTTGGAGAGGAACAATCTATAAATATACCTATGCACTCACTGGGGTTTAGTACTTGACAGTTTTATTAAAAACAACAAGTACACACAGTCTCAGCTTTGTTTCTAAGATGTTACTTACCCTTGTCTGTGAAATATCAACAAAGCAAACTGAGACATTGGGGTTTCAATTTGCCAAATGTGAGAGGTTATAAAAACAGTTTTTCCTGTACATCATATTTCTGAAGAAAATGTACTTCAAGGATAAGGAATCAGGAAAACTGGCACTGTTAGAAGCAACTGCTATAGAAGTTCGTTTCTTAGGAACATTTAAGGTGTTCTGTTTCTTGTTTTTATTCCCACCCTTTGCCAGAAGAAGTAATTGCTGCTTCTCAGAAAAAAACCCTGCTTTTACACGTATTTATGCTGTCAGCTTTGACTAGGAAATAAAGAGCAGTACAGTTATCAGAAATGATTTCGTTTTCCTTTTTCTTCACTAATTTTGGTAATCTCAAAATAAGTCTTCCAATTCAACGCACTGAGCTAGTTCCTATTGTACTTGGAGGGAGACAGGCACATTGAGAAGAGCAGTGCAGTTTCCAGGTCTTTGATACCTCTGTAGAGACTGAATCATCTGACTTTTGAGTCACTCAGACTAGCTCAAAGGAGTCCAATCAGAGTCTGACAAGGGAAAATAAATACAACAATTACTAGAAAAGCAAAACCCCTCTCAAAATAGTTCTACTGAATCTTCTAATGAGGGATTCAACCCTGAACCTAGCAGACATTGAATGCTTTCTCCCCTCTCGAGAAGTTAAGTCTTACATTGTTTTTCCTTTTACTGTGACCACCTTCCTATACTGATGCTAAATGGCCTGCTGGCTTTGTTGTTTTCCAGGAGGACTTTTGATTTATGTCTATTGTCGCTTTGTCTGCAGTTTTTTAATTTGTAAAACAAAAGAAGCAGATCTCAAAACCATGAATTAGGGAGAGTAATGGGTAATCTGTGTAATCTGGTAGTGAAAATAAACTACAGTGGGCATTTAAAATATTTTTAGCAAAATTAAGGGAGTATAAAGTTTCTTCCCTAGCTGTTCCCCTAGGAACAGCTGCACTAACAGGAAAAAAAGCCTAAGCAAAAAAACCCCAAGCCCTCCAAGATTTGAGCAAGAGAGAAATGAACAATTTGTTAACTTTCCCTTCAATAAAACAGCTTTTTAAAGGAGGGGGAGATGAGTTTCTGCCAACTTCATTAACTTTGAGAATGTCCATAGAAGTCACAGGATAGTTTTACCAAGGACATTGAACTAACCCTCAAATCTTTCCCAGGGTAGAGGTTTTCTAGCACTTGCAGCATGATGTCAATGAAAAGATTTTCCCAAACTTCCTGGAACGCTTACAAGCAAATCACTGGAGATATAAAAAAATATCTGGGGCCTCAGCCAACAGCATTCCTCTACGAACACTGGTATCTCAATTTGCTCTTTATTTTTCTTAATTAGCATTATGCAATTGTGAAGATTTACAGCCAGCTAATAAAGTAAGGCCAGAGCTGAAAGTGACAGCAACTCGTTTAGCACATGGTGGGCATAATTTTCTAACTGCAAACTCAATTAGTTTACAGTAAAGTCTCCCTTTTAGTTTTCTATGATGTTGCAAAAAGTCATCAACCTCCCAGATTTTATCTTGTGTGTGGCTGGTGAGCGTTTTAATCCACTGCAGCAATGGAATAAACCATAATTACATATATTTTAGATTGAAGGTATGCTTCCTTAAAAGCTATCCTATTTTAGCATGAAAATCTTAGCTTCTTAAAACAAACAATCCATAGAGTACATGATGATTACTCTATACTTTGTGTATGTTGTTCAAACTTCCAATAACATTTTAAAAAAGTACCTCAAAGTACTGCTGTTTTGAAACCTATTGTAGATAATCTATGTAATCATGAACATCTGACTTTGAAAGGGAAGGTTATAAAAGGCACTAAGGGTAGTTAAGCTTGTAATTGTCTTTGGGAGATAATGGGAATTGGGCGTGTAACTCCCATCTGTACCTCATAAAATCTCCCCTAAAGAGAACTAAGAGCATGTGGTGATGTAGGATCCAGCAATACAAGGACAGAGCCTTCTTTGGAGAGGTTTCACATAGAAAAAAGCATCAGCTCCTTAACAACTTTCATACAAATGAAGGGGGGAATAGGTGTGTAAACTTGGCCTTACAGGAATAATTCCTTAACTACTTTCCAGCATTTTGTGTCCCTGATACTCTCCGTCATAAGAAGGGGCCTACATTAACAGTCTGGGAGCCTTCCTCTAGCTCCTTACTCATGAAAATATTGATCACTCTGAGTGTAGTCTGCCCCCTGCAACAGCTGAAAATCTACTTTAGTTTTCTTTTGGAATGAAATGTTTCCAGAAGTTACAGCTATAGTTAGACCTGGGACTTATCCCTAAGCTCTCTTCCTGACTTGTTTTTCAGCTGCACTGGAAGGAGGCTCTACAGTTGGCTCTAGTGTGGCCATTCTCCGCTGTCTCTTCCAAGGGATTGAACTTCATTTCCATCCCTAAGCAATCTTCAGCTAATAGCTTACTAGCAACAATGAACTCTCTTTTCTCTTGGAAAAATATTCCAGTTTTAGCTTCTCTGCATTGCTTTGCAGAGTATGCTTCTAAAGTGTAAAGATTTTTCCAATTCAACTGAAATCCAACTTTGTGGGTTTTTTGGAGTTTTTTGATTGGTTTCTGGCTTGGCTTATTCATTGATGGTTTTGCATTTTTATGACGATCTTTTAGTTTTCAGGACTATGTCGCCATCTGTGTGGGGGTGTTCTAAAATACTGAAACATTAAGTGTTTGGAAAGATTATTTGTTTTGTCACAAAATGGCAATCTTTTCAAAAAAGATATCTGTATTGTGAGCAAATTTGCAGGCTGAAAGGACAGTTGGGTCACCGTCCCTGGAAGTGGTCAAGATTAGGCTGGATGAAGTGCTGAGTGGCATGATCTAGATGTCAGATGTTTAGGGTTACTTGGTTGGTTTTAGGTTGGACTGGATGATCTTTAAGGTCTTTTCCAGCCTCATCATTACTGATTTTATAGCATACTGGTTTTTTTTTGTTTTAGTTTGGTTCTGTGCTGTAGAACTGTCATCCAGCCTTGGACAAGGAGCAGTAGTGCACTCTATGAGGTATTTTGTGACACAAAACAAAAAGCAGGTCTTTATAAACTCAGCAGAGCTTACAAAAGTCCTAAATAAAAGAAAATATCTTGTAGGGACAACTTATGCCCTCATGTAGACACTGAATTTATTGTGATCAGTTACGAAATTTGGCCTTCAAAATAGTCCATGTATTTTGTCTCTGTATGTCTGGTTTATGTATTTTAACTAAGTTTACTTGACAATAAAGGCAGAGTAGTCTTTCTTTTGAACTCAGTGGAAGTGTTGGCTCTGACCTCCTTTAGAAAAGAAAGAGACCAAGAAAGGTTTTCTGTCTTGAATTCTGTTATTATTTCTAACACAAAATTGTGAATCTTAACTGCCCTGGGTATAATTGGACTGCATACACAATTACTTTGTTTGGAGGAAGAAAGCTCACAAGGTTCACAAATCAATTAGACTCCTATGAATGCTGAGGGAAATGTAAATCTCTAGAAGTCAATACACTCTGTCACTCATGGGTTGTTTTGTAAGACGCAATCCTTCAAACCTTCTCATATGCATAAGAAACTACAAAACAGTTGTGAAATTAAAATGCATAGAAGAGACAGAATAAAATATGAAACTGTGGCACAAAGCAACAATATAGGATAAAACTGTAAAAACATGTTGGAGAGCAGTGCAGGAGAAAGGGACCTGGGGGTCCTAGCGGACAGCAGGAGGATTATGAGCCAGCCATGTGCTTTTGAGGCCAAGAGGGCCAACAGCATCCTGGTGGGAATCAGAAGGGGGATGGTTAGCACATCCAGAGAGGTTCTTCTCCCCTTCTACTCTGCATTAGTAGGCCACATCTGGAGTATTGTGTCCAGTTCTGGGTCCCTCAGTTCAAGAAGGACACACAGCTGCTGGAGGGGGTCCAGCATAGAGCAACGGAGATGATGAAGGAAGTAGAACAGCTCCCTTATGAGGAAAGGCTGAGGGAGCTGGATCTCTTTAGCTTGAAGAGAAAGATGAGGGGTGACCTCATGAATGTCTAATAAATATGTGAGGGGTGGGTGTGAGGAGGATGGAGCCAGGCTCTTCTCAAGGTCCTCTAGTTATAGGACAACGGGTGATGAGTGCCAGCTGGAACAGAGGGGGTTCCATATAAATATCAGAAGGAACTTCTTCCCAGGGAGGGTACTGGAGCACTGGAACAGGCTGCCCAGGGGGGTTGTGGATTCTCCTTCTCAGGAGGTATTCAAGATCTGCCTGGATGTGTTCCTGTGTGACTTAGTCTACTTGATCCTGCTGTAGCAGGGGGATTGAACTAGATGATCTTTCGAGGTCCCTTCCGATCCCTAATGATTCTATGAACAGGGGACTGTGAAGGAAAGAGTAGTTGGAAAACATCCAAAACTACACAGCTGTTAGTTTAAAAATGACTTGTTTTGGTTTTTCCAAATCTGCGTACTTACTATAGGGAAACCACCAGGCAGAGGACAAACAATGAAGTCTGTTGAGGACATTAATCAAGGACAGTTGGAAGCTAGACCTGCTGTAGGATTCCTTCGCTGCCCTCAATTTGACTTTTCCAGTCAGCAGCATTCAGACAGAACCTTTCTCTGCACCAAGATTGCTGTTAGCATCTGGAGGTACATCCTTTCCCCTTCCTCTCCTTTTGTCAACAGAACAGTCAGTTTTAAATTTGTTAAATATGAGAAGGAAAACAACGAATTTTTCACCAATTCTAGGCTGACATATAAAGGATGAAGATGGGAGCCTATTTTTACGTCTATTTGGAAAGCATAGTGAATGACAAATATCCCAGAATTGGAAATAACTTCTATTTGAGTGCTTCCTCCACTGCAGAGCTTTGCTAATTCACCAGATTGATGCAGTAACTGAACATTACTGATTTTGAACAAATCTATGATATGGTGGTGTTTCTGAAGGCTGAGGGAATTGTAATCTGCTGGCTCCTTCAGCTGAGGCTTAGTGACGACAAATACCCTGTCATGGAATGCAGAAGGGAGAATAAAAAAATATTGTTGTAGTTTAAGTCACCACTTGTGATCACATTAACACCATAAATTCCGGTGATGGTTAAACACTTCTAGATTTATGAGTGGGTGAGGCACATAAAAATAGCCACTCAATTATGTTTCCCCTTTTTTTCTTTCAATGCCTCGTCTATATTCTTAATACAATGTTCTGGATGAAGATTACTTTTTTTTTCCTTGGTTAGGAAGGCAACTTGTAAATGGATTTGAACTCCTATGAAGGCATTACAAAGCTTATAGCTCTCTACAACTGCTTCAAAAAAGACAGGAGCAAGGAGAGAGACAGCCTCTTCTCCGTGGTGGCATGCCATAGAACCAGAGGATATAGTTGTAAGCTGCACCAGGGGAAGTTTAGGCTGGATGTTAGCAAGAACTTCTTCTCCAAAAGGGTTATCAAACATTTGAAAAGTCTGCCCAGGGCAGCAGTGGAGTCGACATCCCTGGAGGTGTTTAAAAGGCACAAAGGCATAGTGCTGAGGGACATGGTTTAAGGATGACCTGAGAATGCTGGGTGAAAGGTTGGACTTGATGATCTTAAATGTCTCTTCCAACCAAAGATATTCTGTCATTCTGTGACTGAAGGTCCCTTCTTACCCAATACATTCTGTGACCTATGATGTCCTTCTGTGAATATTTTGTAATATATACTCAGAAACTTGATTTTGGGAGGTGATTGGGCAGAAACTGAAAGTCCAAACCTCTTCTGGCAATCCAAACCTCTCTGTCTGCAGAAAATGCATACATTGAGCTTGAAGTTTTGGCTTGCAGTTTTCAGGACAAGGATCAAATGTCAAACCATGACATGCATTCTTTTACATAGAACTAGTGTCAGCTGTAGGTCAAGATAAATATAAGGTTTTCCTCAGTTGCACTAATTTAAAATTGCTACTTTATTGTTTGCGCTTTTGCCACAAATATGGTTTGCAGACATCTCAACACTGGAATACATATGCCTTCCTTTTCTTACGGTGTTCTTTTGCCTCTGTCGATTGAGATGTGCATGTGAGTTGTTACCCACTGTCAACCTTTCTCCCTCATTTATTCATGCTTTAGGTACATTCATCTCTGGACGTTGTATATAGTCTACCATAAAACCATCATGGGAGCAGAAATACCAAATAGGTAGTGACATGTTGCTTTTCAGGATGATATGTATCATGATAAGAAAAAACAGTGTGGAAGTATGATGAACCTTAAATTAACCTCTTCTCTAAAATGATCTCTGTTCGTAGTTTGAGCTGGTTCTCCTATATGAAATTGTATAGACTTTCTCACTTTTGGCATTTTTTTTTAATAAAAGTAACTTCTTCAAACTTTTTCTAAATGTTTGCTATTTATTTAAATGTTTTTTCCAAAATTATCTAAGCCATATTACATAAGAATCTGAGCCATAAAATACCTTAACATCTATATCATGGCTTCTAAAATTGCCCTTTAAAACTAAGATGGGGTTACTGGATGCTGTATTTGTTCATAGTTATTCCATCACTGTATTCTCTCTCATTTCCAGGATAAACTCACTTGGATCCCAAATGTGCTCACTTTCCTGTCAAAATAGAAAAAGTCAGAGTGAGAACACTAGAAGACATGTCTTTAATGTGCCAGCTGAAGTAACTGTAGAGGTCTGTGGTAGGGCTATAGGTCTTCTATAAGACAAAGCAAAAATACGTGCCATAGTTCAGGGACTGAAACAAATGACACTGAGCAAAAGAGGACAATTTTCAAGGTACAGTCAGGAGTAGAGACAAAAAAACTGCAGATTGTGCATCTTTGTGGGATAACTGAAAGCATGTAATGAAGGCTGATACTATGCAGGTATATGAATTACTTTTGTTGTGTGAAATGTTGTCACATCCAGGAAATATAGTTCATTCTGTCACAGCAGTAGCCTCTGTTCACCAAAAAAATGTGAGTAATGGAAAACTAAGTCTTACTGCTGTTAAACTGACCAGACTTCTTTTCTAATGGCCGCTAGCAAGGCATGGTTATTAGTCTGATCACTAAGGAAGGATATAAACATAAAAGGCATTTTCCAAATCAAATTATGAGGTTTTTTTAATCGTATTTCTTATATAACTTGGAGCAATACATTGTAGAAGTCCTCATGACGTCTCAACTGTAGTTTTGAATACTGCACCTATACCTTGGAAAATATTCAGGTTTATTCTTTATTTTTAGGTGAAGATTGAAGAAAAAAAATCCATATTATTACTTCTTTACTCTGTTTCTCAACCTGACTTGGACTTCCACATTCCTTTGCACACAGAGCTCAGCAATGTTTTGGGATACCCAATGCATCATATCTGTATCACAGACAAATCCTGACCTTTATTTTTATTGCAAATGAGTGTTTTCCATCCATCTTTCCAATGGAGATGGTAACCTTAAAGAATGCATGTCTGTTTTGGCAATATTTAATATGCCTTTTATTGGTATAACTTTTGTCCAAACTTCTCCATCATGAGGCCTTACTGTAATTATATGGTCCTTTTTATATGGCTTTTACAGAACCCCATTTTCTCTCCATCTGCTTCTTCCCAATGGGCCCACTATGTTACCTTCCTACCTCATGGTGTCTGGTGATAGACCTCTAGAAAATCAGCTTCCTATAACCAAGTTTCCTATGGAAATTTGACTTCCCTGAAGAAACAAGGAGGGAATGCTGGCAAAGTGGAGAAATCATGTTACTGTCTGTTGGAGTGACTCAGAAAAGTGACAAGTGCTGCTGCTAATGCATTCTGTCAGCTTGCAAGGGCCCGATTAATGATTTTGTCTACACGGATCCTGCAGCAGTAAATCTTGTGCTTTCTGAACATGCCCATGGTAGATCTTACACTGAAGAAGCACACTGCTGGCATGTGTGTGTCTGGTAATAATGCAGCAGTCCCCTTTAGAAGAAACCCTGTGCATTTGTAGAGACAGACGGCAGAGTTTTGACACATCCAGACCCAGAAGTGAAAGAGCAGTTTCCCCACAGCAGATGTTCTTTTCTGCCCTGCTACCTCCTTCTCCCTTAATTAAGCTTGCTTATTGTTACTGAATATTTTGCCTTCTGCTTTTGGATACAGGTGTTTCTAGACATTGTCAAGACCAATAAGGACTTGCATCTGTTTCATTAGTCTATCCTGTAACTTCCCTTGGGGAGTAAAGTCACTATTTTGATTGGACATTTCCCTTGCAGCCTTACTCTAGGAAGCTGGTCAGGGCTCAAGGACTTTCTCAGCTGCTTATAGGAATTTTGGGATGTAATGAAAATGTTGCTTCAGTGTTTCTTTGCTCCCATCAGCATTGAAAGCAATGTCTTGTCATTATGTGCTCTCCTCAGGTGACTTTTATTGTGTCTGTCACTGCCTATATTACTTTCTCTTTAAATATAGGACATGAGTAAGTTTTGTAGCACTCATCATATTTTATTTAGTCAAGAGGGCAGATTGTGTCCAGCAGATAGAAGTTAGAATTTTAACAGTTATGTATTCTCTTTAAGTATATGGTTTCAAAGTATGGAAGTTTTATCAGACTGGCCAGTACAATCCTAGGCTGGAGGCTATGAGAAACACATCTGCAGCTCGCTGTGCCTGTAGGGTTGCATCTGGCACTAACGGCAACCAGGAGGTAATAATACACATAAAGAGAAATGAAAGCTGTTAATGAGACAGATTTTGAAGGAGGAGTGGTCTTTTTTTTACTGTTCTTCAGTAATAAAACATCTTTCCAGACAGTTTGTTAAACTAAAAATATTCTAAATAGTCAAAGGTTTGGGCCTTTAAAGTGTGTGTGAGTTCCTTGATGACAGGCTGATTTTTACTGTTGGTGACAGAAGAAATCTGACATAGATCTGATAAAACTTTACAGACTGTAATTATATGAACCTGTATACTTACACAGGAATTAATGATCTTTCTAAATTATATTTCTCTGTTACTGGTACAAACTTATATGCAGAATAGGTTGACTTATTCAACTCCGTATGTGTTGCAGTTGAATCTAATAAAACCACACATCTTATGGCTGAGGCAGTTCAGAGACAGGTACATAAATATTAACGAGCTGCTATGGCTAATGACCAATTTTAGGTATCCATCAGTCAGCCTCCCCTTCTCTGAGTTGTTACTTCCTTCACAGAAGCAAGATAACATCTAGGCATACACTGAAGTGAGAACCACGGAAACAGAAATATGTCTTCTTTCAAAGATAAGAAGATTAACATTTCACCCTTTTACAGGATTGTGATCTCCACAGAAAAAAACCTCCATTGCTTCATGAAGAAAGCCATTGGATCTTGTTCATAAAGTAAAGCATACAGAAATCCAGCCAACCACTAGTTTCATGAGTTCTTAGCAAAACTATCAAGGCAGACGGAGGTCAGTTACTTTGTCAGGCTAACTCTGAACTACCTAAATACTCACCCCAAAAGCTTCTAAACAAACGAAAGAAACATCCTGGACATTATAATGAAAAAATCCTGATAACTCTAAAATTTTACAGAAGAGGGCTATTCCTAAACCAGTATTTATAGAAATGTTTTTGCAGGAAATAAGCAAAAAAGAGATATTTCAGATTAGCACTGGATTAGTAGCTGAGTAATTCCTGTTGGCTTTACCTCTATAAAATGTACAGTTCCTATACAGACTATGTGACATGGTGATGTGCTCCTAGATTCAGAAGAGTAATACTTGCCTACACTAATTGTCTTTCACGCATGGGTAGCATAATAGAGCTAAACAGAGAAATAGACATAATATCATGTCTATGAAACACTGCTCACCAGCTGGGAAAAGAGTAGCTTTGGGTGATGCATATCTGTCAGCTGTGAAGTCTAACTTCAGAAGAACTGTTTGGTAATTACACATAAACCTGTAAACAACTATCAGATTACAGTACACTTAAATCGTTAATTTTGAGCAAAGCAAGCCTTGAACAAATGGCTTCCATGTCGAAGGTTACAAAATCACGTAAGCCAAAAGAATGGTTGTCTTACAGGATGCTCCCTCTGTCTTTTTCCTTTTTCATTGGCAAGCAGAATTGCTGGAAGGCTTAAGCTTCTTAGGCATTTTAGAAGAACTGGTGTTTTATAACACTAACCAAGCGATTCCTTTTCAAAATCATACAGACAGTTCCCAACACGGACTAAACTTTCTTCTTTCAGTGTCTAAGAAATAGTTGTTCCATTATCACCAAAACTATAGATGCCTTGCTTATATGCACAAAAAAGGAAAAAATATAGTAACTGGTTGTCATTTTTTATTGACCATCTCTTTCCTTTGCTAGTAAGGATGCGATACTTTCCTTTGTAAGTTAGAGGAAATATGTTATCTTTTGTCATTGGTTGATTCATAGATTCAGAGAATGGTTCAAGTTGGAAGAGACCTTAAAGATCATCCAGTTCCAACTCACCTGCCGTGAGGGGGAACACACTCCACTAGACCAGGCTGCTCAAGGCCCCAGCCAATCTGGCCTTGAACACTTCCAGGGATGTGGCAACTAAACCTCCCTGGGCAACCTGTTCCTGTTGATCAGGTCCAAGATGAGATTAACCAATTAGTTTAATGTGCTAATCAGTTGAAAAAAACATCAAACAAGGATAGTTCAAAACCACTTATAAAGTCACAGGCAAAGCAAAAAAACTAACTGACTTTGGGGATTTGGATTGATTTATTAAATTCATATAACATAAAAACCCCAACAAAAAGACATACAGAGATTAATCACAAGCTTTTTGATAACTGCTTGAGCTGCTGCCTCCACCTCCTTCTGGAAACATTATGTACAACTTTCAGTCCATGCATGCATTTTTCAGTGCCAATCGTCTGTTTAATAGTCAGTTTCTTACTCATGTGCTGCCAAGCCAACACTCTATTCCAGTGCATGGATTCCCACATGCCACAGAAGGGACTCTCTTCCTCCATTTCAGCAACACTGGACTGTAGGTGAATTCCTGTGCTGATATTTGAGGGTCCAAACCCCCACTGTCTCCATTCCAAAGGGCAAGGTGGCTGCCATGCCCATTTCCAATGACATGTGCTTCTTCTCCTAACACAGACAAGACTAACCCTCAACAAGAAACAGGAAACAGCAACTACTTATCAACAGTTCTCACAGCAACTAACTCCAGGTTCTTCAGGCTAAGACATGCCACATTCAAACTGCAACATCCTTTTATAGAAATCCATGTTAATTAAATAACCTATGCATAAAAAAGCTTTCTTTACTGCAAAATTCCAAAGCGATGTGTCCACCCTTATTTTGGACATGAATACTTCTCTAGGGAAATGTTTAAGGACTAACAGTCCTCTACCCAACAAATTCGACAGTATCCATTTAAATATACAAACAAAATATGTTCCTGTTGAGAGAACTTGCTTGCAAACTCTAATTCTTGAAATAGAGAATTCATCTTTCCACTTTAACCCTTCTGTCCAAAACCAGAAGATGGTTATGCTAAATCTGACACAAGATGTAGTGATTCAGACATACGGTCACGGTGCTCAGAGTGGGATCTTTGATTTGAATTTGATTTATTGATGTTCACTCTCTAAACACTCTAAAAATAATCCAAGTTTTTTTAAGTCACTCATAAACAACTTTCACTGGAGCTTCAGTTAACATGAACTCAGAAATATTTTACCTTGCAGATATGTGAAAATAGGTCCAATTCTGCACTAGTGACACTGCATCTGGAGTACATGTCCAGTTCTGGGCTCCCTTTGGTGATGTGAGATTAGAACAATAGTACTCAAGTGTTACAAAATGCCACCAGAGGTGTGAATGCCTGTGTGTGTGTGCAGCACTGAGGCTAGCTAGATTTACGGGACTTGCCAATGCTGAGATGTTCCTTAAAAATTTTCTGTTATTGCAATGTGACTGGAATTGCTCTACACATGACTGCTACAGGTCATGCTCTTCTACAGACAAAACCCAACATCTTCAGGAAGATTTATTACCAAAACCTTTGTGCATGAACAATAAAAACTAAACATTGAATATCCTTTTTCATCCCTTTTATTTCTTGTTTCACACACATCGCCCAATCATGCTTTTTTTACCTCTGCGCTGCTGTAGGTAGCATCGTGGTTGCTAACTTGAAGGGAATTGCCATTTTAGGTAGTGGCACCAGAGTGGCAGCCATGCATACTAAATGCATGACCATTGCATTTGGGAATGAAGATAAGACCAGTGAAGAGACAGACCTCACCTCTGACATTAAATCTTATGAGAATAGACTGTTGAGTGTCCTACTTTAGTACATTTCTGGTACACATTTCTACTTCTCTTGTTTTGCAGAAAATACACAAATAGAGCATCATTTTGATGAAAAAAAAAGAGTGCACTGTGCAATTAAAAATAGTATGTGTGTAAAAATAGTATGGAAGATAGATTACTGAGTGATACTGTTGATCTCTAAGTATAATATCTCAAAATCTAGATTTATGAAGTTCTTTGTAGATAAAGAAAGTTCTGCTCATTAAATATAGTATAGAACAGATCAAAGTTGTGGGGTGCAAGCCTCCTGTCCTCTGTTTCACAGTAATTTCCATTGAAATCATCAGTTTGGACAGTGCCTAAGTGCCTAATAAGGAGAAAAAATAAGAAGTATAAATCTGATAGTAAGCCTCAGCTTGTTTTTGCAGACAGTAGTGCTGCTCTTTTCTGTCTTAATTGGTGTGTAATTGGTTGTGTTGTTTTACACAGTAAAAA
The DNA here is from genome assembly GCA_013397515.1 of Upupa epops. NCBI lineage: Eukaryota > Metazoa > Chordata > Aves > Bucerotiformes > Upupidae > Upupa > Upupa epops. Next base: position 11,715 of record VZRI01010177.1, on the reverse strand, counting down.
GGCAAAGCATATGTTCTTGCAAATGGGACACTGTTTCTTTTCACCTTTATCTCCCATCCTCTGTCCAATCAAAGCTGGGATCCCAAATCACATTTATTCACTTTATGTCTTGACCAAATCTGAATGGAATAGGGAGGAGTGAAACAATATTTTTTAACCAAGGAAATTTTATTTGCCAAATATCAGATGTCTTCATGAAGGAATGAATGTGGGAAACCTTGAAAAGCAAAGTCAGAGCAATTCTTTTGTGTGGAAAGATAAGGAAGGTATTGCTATTATATGCTTTCACAGCATAACCTCTGCAGGCTCCAAATGGTACCTTCTGTCTGAAAGGATTGTCTAGAAAATGTTAGTGGAAAGCAAGAGATATGAAAAGCAAAACCTCAAGCCAAAGGGTCAGCTATAAGCATGTCTAGTTTAATAGAGCAGCTCTCAAGCTGTCCCTCCATCAGGTACATGCATCACTTCAGTTTGTGGTACCGAGTAGTTTCTGTTCCGGCCATAACAAACTGTTAACAAACTTTTTCAGCTTCTTCTAATCCTAAATAGAATTTCATCTGTTAGTAAAAGCTAGTGTATTTATTAGGCTGTTCAATTTGCATTTGAGGAAAGAATTTCACAGCTATATTTCTAAATATTTTAAGTTGACTAAACAATTGCAGTCATTGTTGACATCGGGAGGCACTAGCAGCAGACATCTAGCAACCAGGGCTATATCTTATGTATGCTATATAAACCTTTACTCTGATGCTAGATGGCACTTTAAAATGCCATCAGTGTTATATTGTATTTTTCTCACAGAAGCTCCACTGTATGCACAAAAGCCTTCCACAGCTTGCACTGACATTCCTGGAATGCTCTTGGACTAGATAATCTTTTAGAAGCACATATTATCACTGACTGTATCTAGAGAGATTAACAGCAATAATTCAAGAAAGGGAAGAGTTAATGCAGATGGAATGGCACATTTCCTGAAAGGCTTTTGCCTACTGCTATGGACAATTTCACTCAGACCTCCCACAGAGTTAGCCTTCTATAACTGTGGTTTTCTTTTCTTCTTAATTTAGATCCCACAAGAACACTGAACATTCAGACTAAGTATCCTCTCTTACTTTTCTCTCTGTCCTAGCCCTATGAGTCCATTCTGAGTTTGGTCAATCTTGCAAACTCCTTTAACAAAGCTTACCATTTACAGTGGGATTTAAAGACCTGATGCTTGTAGTGGGACCAGGTGGTGTTTTTAAAAAAGCAATTGAGAACTTTCTCCCACAGTCTTTTCTCCAAATAGTGAAAACCAGGATAATTGCCGAGAACCTTTGCCTGTGAAAACTGCCAGGGAAAGTTAGGTAGTGGTAGGACCAAAGCCCACTCAGGAGTGATATCAAAATTCAAACACAGTGTTGAGTTGTAAATTCTTTATTAATTCCTTGTATCTGAAGATGTGAACTTAGATGAGGTTCCAGATAGATAATTGGGACTGTGTATTTCCCTTCTTTAAAATATTCTTCAGTCACTCAGCAGCGTAATTCATATTGATATATGTTTCAGAAAATGTTTCTAGGATTTAAAAAAACCACACTACATTAAAATTTGTGTCTGAGCTTCAAAGACATTATGTGCAGTATCACAAACATTTTTCCTTCAGGACTGAAAGGAGTACAATGATGAGAATGAAAAGAGTCTATACATTATCACCTTTTGGACTACAATCACTAACATAAGCTAAATCCTCCAGGCTCCTGTGGTCTATCTACTGGCCCATGTACGCAGTAGGTACTATCTCCTCATTTCAAAGTGTATGCTGTGAAGCAAACAGTGGAGGAGTAAATGAAGCTGCAAAAATCTCCCTTGAGTAGGAACAAGTGGAGCACATGTTACTTGGTCTGCCTGGATTTGCACTTGAAGTCTGTTTAGGAGAATACAAAACTAAAGATTAAAAGTAGGACTATGTTGTTCACCTGAGCTTTACTTTGCCTACCAAACAGAAATATCTACTAACGCAGGAAAACTGAGATGTTGATTTAATATTTTCCCTGTCCTCATATTTCTACTCTCCAAAACATCAACCGCTGTCAAGCAAAACAGTGACTTTTTATCCTTTACAAGAACCTGATTTGATATCTAATATTGGATACCTGTTTCACTGTGACCATTATCTTATTTGTGGTTTATTTCCATATCATACAGTGTGCTGTGGCACCTTGTCTAAGGATATCCAGTTTGGAAAGGAAATGAAGGTTCAGATTTCTCACAATGCTAGAAGAAATGTAATACTCAATAGGAGCAGCACTGATCAAGGTTATGACTGCTGTCATGATAGCTGTGAAAACGAAGCAGTATTTAAAATTGACTAATGTCAATATCTCCTTACTGCAAAGCATGCAAGGTTTGTAAGTTGAGCTGTTTGCCACAGGATTTAGGAAAGCAAAGGAGAGAAGAAATATTAGAAACCAAAACATTTTTAACTCTTTATGAAACTGCAAACACAGAGTAGAATGAGCAACTGTGAGAATGCTTTAGAAGGACAGAAAGAGAAATGATGGACCCTTCAGAGTATAGAGAAAACTTGTAAAAGCAGCTTAAAAGGTAGGCTGGAAAGAGGGAGGAATGCATATTAAATCATGGAGGAATTATACAACTTCCTTCCAAGAATCTTTAGAAAGCTTGTTTGAAAGATATCACAGTATTTAAATAGAAGTAAACCCTTTTACACTAAAGTTTAATTTATCAATGGTAAAATCTAAGCTATTTGAATGGTCACCAAAAGTAGTGGGTTGCTTTAACACACACAAAAAAACCCATAGTATGTTATGATATCCACAGAGAAGTACTAAAAAAGACCACAGTTTTAATAAATAGGAAAATGGTTTTCAAGATTCTCCCCTTCTACTGTGCTCTGGTAAAACTACACCTGCGTGAAGCTCCAGGGTCTTCTGCTCAAGGACATTTAACTTTTTGGTGCAGGTGCACAGCAGTGTGACAAAAATGATCAAAGGGCTGGAAGACCCCTCCTATGAGGACAGGTTGCAATAGCTGGGGTTGTTCAGCCTACAAAGAAGCCAAGTGTGCAGAGACTTTATTTCAGAGACATCTTACTAAAAGGGAGATTTTGATTGGATACAAGGAAGAAATTATTTACAGTGAGGATGGTGAAACATTGCAACAGGTTGCCCAGGGGGTGGTGGAGGCCCCATCCCTGGAGTCATTCAAGATCAGGCTATATCAGACTCTGAACAGCCTGATCTAATTAAATATATCCCTGTTCACTGCAAGAGTTGGATTAGATGACCTTTAACGGTCCTTCCAACCCAATAAATTCTAGGATTCTAAAACTCTATAAGCTGTGTTTCCAGATCTGAGCTTGAGTGAGATTTCTGGTTCCATACCTGGCAAAAATCTCTATGATCAGGTTTATATCTTTATTCTTCAGAGGGTAAAAAACATTATAACAAGAACTAATGAGGCTTCGCCGTGAATGCTGTGTTCAGTTCTGGGGCACTCACTACAAGAAGGATGTTGAAGTGCTGGAGTATTTCCAGAGAAGGACAATGAGGATCCTTAAGGGTCTGGAGCACAAGTCCTGTGAGAAGCATTTGAGGGAACTGGAGTTGTTTAGCCTAGCAAAAAGGAGGATGAGGAGAGGCATCTACAGCTCTCTACAACTGCTTCAAAAAAGACAGGAGCAAGGAGGGAGACAGCCTCTTCTCCGTGGTGGCACGCAATAGAACCAGAGGATATAGTTGTAAGCTGCACCAGGGGAAGTTTAGGTGGGATGTTAGCAAGAACTTCTCCAAAAGGGTTATCAAACATTTGAAAAGTCTGCCCAGGGCAGCAGTGGAGTCGACATCCCTGGAGGTGTTTAAAAGGCACAAAGGCATAGTGCTGAGGGACATGGTTTAAGGATGACCTGAGAATGCTGGGTGAAAGGTTGGACGTGATGTCTCTTCCAACCAAAGATATTCTGTCATTCTGTAATTTTGGGATATGATAAAGGGAAGAGTGGAAAGAGGATCAGTCTATGGGAAGAGAGAGAGAGAAAGAAAAGGGAAACAAAAAGAGAGAAAGTGTCATGCTGGGGAAGGAAGAGCAAAAGGGAGGGTATTGCACAAGCCAAGGTCTGGGCATGGAAGTGATTTTTACATTGTCTCTCAAAAAGGAAAAAAATTCCATATTGCATCACTGAATAGCAAACAAGTTCCAATGAGTATTTTCCATTTAAAAAATAACAAACCAAGGTTTGGGAAAGTGGTGTTTGAACAAGTGTGTGTTTGAACCTGTTCAGTAATGATATTGCATTAATTGGCAGTTACCCAAATGCATCACCCATGGAGGCTGATGACAACCAGAGATGCATAAATAAGGGAAGGTAGAAGAAACAGAAAACTCATTTCAAAATGAGATCATTACGGCTTTCATTCAAGTGCAGAAATCAGCTGCAAAACTTTCTTCTAATAAGAAAAAAATTATTAAAATTAAACTAACCAGCTTGAGAATAATCAGAGTGAAACTACATACAGCTAGGAAGTCAAGCAAATGTCCAGGCAGCTGCTGCTCGCTAAGTGGATGCAGCTGGGGAGTTGCTCTCTCCTTCTTTGAGGGTCTTTAGGGTGGGTGGGGTATCCCCTGAGCCAGAGACCCAGCAGAAACTGGCACTTTGATGAGGAAAAGCCGAGAAGGAATGGGAATTTGTGGATGAATTAAATGTGATTTAAACACAGTTTGAACTTGGGTCCCAGAAGCTCACAAACAAGCTAACAGCCAGGCAGCAGCCGCTCACAGGTTGGCATGTGGGGCAAGGTGTGGGACACCCACACCAAACCAAACCAAACCAAACCAAACCAAACCAAACCAAACCAAACCAAACCAAACCAAGCACACGACAACAAAACCAGCCAAAACAAACCAACCAATTAACCATGCTGAGTACTTGTAGAACAAATACAGTGGCTCTGTCAGGGGGTCAAGCATCATTCATTCCAGACAAGACCAGTGCTTCCACCCATCCAGAGCTACTGAATAGAGAGGTAGCTGTGCAGACCTCGACCTTAGTCTCCAACAAATGCCTGGAGCTCTTTCCTCAGGATGAGGCAGGGACCACTCTGGCCTGCAAGAGGTCTGCCCTGGTAGAGGATCTTCTACAGCAGGTTGATGAACTCCACAAGACTGCCAAAAAACTGTGGAGTTTCAGGGAGGCAGAAATAGAGCTAGGTAGCTGGTTACCAGGGCAATCTGCATCAAACCTGCAGCCTACAGCCAAAATATCCCCCACTTCTGCAGCAGCACCCCCACCAGCTCACCCAAAAAAAGGGACTGGTAGCAATAGTGAGGAATGGCAACTTGTGAAGGCAAAACCTGTGATCCTGTGAGAACAGACCACTGCTTCAGAGGAAGGATTTATGGAAAAAAACATCCAGTACGCACACTCTTCTTGCTGTCTGCCAGGCATGTATGGGGTTTGCTAAACTGAAATGATAATTTTTTTATATGTTTTGCTCCTATAAATTTGGCAGCAGATACCTTTTAGCTTTTTTTTATAGTGCATTTGCCAGAGGAACAAACAACAGACATTTAGCATAACGCTTGTACTTAGAATGTCACAAAAAGACTAATGTGTCCCAGTTTTGATTTCTCAGTGTCTTCAAACCCATGACAAAAATAAGGACAATAAGGAAAAATAACAAGTTTTATTAACAAAGAACAAGAAACAGGAAAGGGAATAAAACAAACACCAGCAGCACCACCCAACCGTGAACAGAGGATTCTCTGAGACAAACTGAAAACAACCTCCCACTCCCCTTTCCTTCCCCTTAACAACTGAGGAAAAAAGGAGGAAAGAGGAAAAAAAAAAAAAAAAAGAAGAGAAAAGAAGAGGTATGGGGATGAATTGATACTAAGACTGAATTAGGAGTTAATTCTTCCCATTTTCCCTCTTCAGAGAAAATACTTCCCATATGAGAAACTGCAGTGCTTAAATGCTTGACAAACTGTTTTTGATTCAGCTCATATCAGCACTAGAAGACAGAAAAGCTAGGATAAAAACATGCCTTGGGAGATATGCCCTTAGTAGAAACAGGGGCTGTGATCTTGGCAACAGCTATGTTAAGTATCCATGGGGTATTACATTGCCTTATTGATTGTAACGAGAAAGAAGAACCAAGAATATAAGCTGTTATATGTGCCAGCATGTAACCCTGAGTGGCATTTGTATCAGCATCCCTCCAAATCTCATAAAGATGGACACTAAATATGGGCCAAAAGTATCATATTCATTTTCAGGTGAGCAGCTGTAGTGACTCAGTCAGCCATCTATTCAAATGCTTCCACAGGCAAGAACTCTGTTTGGGCATAGTACGTACATGTGCTGATGCTCCTTGGAGAAACAACAAAGCAGTTACCACAGGGTGATGATCCGGATCATCCTTGTTGGAAAACAGTTCACCTCACTAAAGAGGAGCTCAGTCTTGCATGTGAAGAGGTTTATATTTGGACTGTAAAATGTAAATAAGTCAATCTCCTCTGTATGTTAGACTTTTATTCTGCTTTACCTAAAACAGCATAAAGATGTTAGCTCCTTTCTGATAGGGGTAGTATTTTAGTCCTATAGTGTATGCACAGTCATTGCTAATTGACTCAGGTGCAATTCAAGGAATTTGTCAGGTTCATACAGACTGAGCACTTCAAAGGATCTCTCCCCTTTAACCATCTAAAGATCACGCATCTAATCTTGGTTCCTGTCATATCTGTTAAGGAGATACTGTGACTTTCGAAGGATAACCCTATAAATGTCATAAATCATTCTTTCTGGTTTTTATCTTTCTCCATTGAGTAAGGATGACAGGTTTACACTTATCACTGGACTCTAAGGTGGCCTGACATGTTAGCTGCCAGGAAAAAAAAAAAAAAAAAAGGAATGATACTATAATCATTTGCAGTTGCAAACTAAATAATATACATGACTTTTACAGTGGAATGATCCAGTGTCTGCAAATTAGAAGGTGATCAGGTTCCTTCTGAAAACATTAATAAAACTTTTTCCAGGTATTGAGCTTTACAAAAGACTTAGTTTACAATAATACCATTGGTTTACATTATCAGTAGAAATGTCACCCATACTGCCCTCATTAATTTAACTGTTTCTCTAGTTTTAAAACTTTCCTCTTCAAAATCACAGGATCCCTTGCACAAAGGCTGAATCTTATTCTTCTCAGGTCCTTTTTTATTGTTGGATTTTAGGATGCTTTTTATAATTTATCTAAATCTGGTTTAGTTTGCTTATTGCACTTTGCCTGCAATTAAGGCTGCAGTGGTAATCATTGTCACTGCACATACTTGAAGGCAATAAATTATTTTATTTCCTTGAAAAAAAAAGAAACTCACGCTCAGCTTTGACAACCCTAAATTTTATGTAGACTCCAAAAATTAACACTGTTTTTGTTCCCTCAAAACCTTATACCTACTTCACAAATCAGATTAATTTTCACTGCAGTTGGGTGTCATCTATATATAGCTGTGAAATTTATATGAAGGAAATAAGTCTTCTACTAAACCACAGCCACTTTGTTCACATATATGGTGACTTGGTCTCCATATACCAGAGTTACTTTTAAAGTGAAGCAAAAATAATGTTTCAGAAAATGCCAAGAATTTTTGTTCAGAGTTAAAAAGTATTTCAGCTGAAGAAATTCCCCATGCTGCTTTAATTTATAGTAGCAGGAATGTGAAGTAGCATGCGTCAGGGCTATGCCTCCAGCAATGCCTAACACTAAGGCTTGGCTTTGTCTGTGATGGTTATAGAATGATTTTTTTCTGGTCAGTTGCAGTTTGGAGCCCCAAATCCATTAATTCAGCACAAAGTCCTATAGGAACTTAGAACCACAGAATCACTGAATTGTGTTGGTTGAACGAGATCTTTGAGATCATCAACTCCAACCATAAAAACCTCTACAACTGCATGATCCAGCAGAGATCTGCCCTTTTAGACAGAAAAGTACACCTGTATTTATGAATAGACCTAAGCTGTACCTAAGATGACCAGGAGAAATGCCATTTATTTCTTGGCCACCAGGGATTCATACATGAAGTTTAGATTCTCTAATTACTTTCTAATTTTCTAATTATTTTTATAATTCCTACTTCAAGAAGAGTTTTGAGCCCTAAGACTCATAAATCCTGTAGCACTGAGAGAGCTCTCAGGCTGTTCTATTTACTTTCATTACCCATTTGCTTCCTATTGCAAAATTTTAGTCTCAGAGTTCCTGTAAAACAGTGTTTGAGCAGCTAGAATGTTGTTTCTCACTAGATATATATATCTCATGTATTTAAATATTTGCTCTGTTCTCTTTCATTCTCCCCCAACACTTAGCGTCACCATTAAGTTCTATTGACCTCTATGTCTCTGTCTGTGTCTATCTCTCTCTCTCTGTGTGTTTATCATCTGACGCTGTCATCTCCCTATCTCTACATCTATCTATCTTATCTATTTATCAGTATTGTCTATATCTAAGTCTGTACTTATCCAGTGGATCATTACTGGTATACTGTAGTCACTTGCTGGTCTGCAATGACTTGTGGGATCCCTGCAGTGCTGATTTGGCTTCTCTCTACGTGGCACTGCTGTTACTCAGTAGGGCTTTCTTACAGTACAAGAGCAGATAGACTGTCTGAACCAAAGTATTACAAGAGAGTTTTAGATACAGCACAGTCAGTGGGTGCCTGTGGCCTCATTTATTTTTGAAAGACTGTATTGATGTATCTCCTCCCCGGAATTCAATGGAAATCTGGGAGAAGATCCTTGAAACACAAGTCAGAGAATGAGGGAACCCCTCTTTACCCCCAGCATTAACATTTCAACCTTGTCTCAAGTGCTTAGTATTGAGTTTGAGAACAAGAGAAATGATGTCCTGAGGCTTCAAGGCACCACTTTGCCTTTGTTCAGACATAGGCCATCCTGTCTATATAGATTACTGTGCTTTAGCCAGGAAGGCTCTCTCATGTCCTGAGACCATAGTAACTCCTCTTCACATCATCACTACTTCAGCTCTACAATCATATAGTTAATTGACCTTTGGTGTCTCTGGCACCAGATACCATGCTTAAAATGCCATCTGTGCTTACCTTTAAGTGCATCAGGCATAACTTGTTGAGTCATCAACTCTGACGTGTAATGACCAAAAAATTAGCAGGTTATGAGACTAGGGTTTTTTTGACAGCAATTCTTGTTGAGGTTTGGTTTTGGGTTTGTTGTTTTTTTTTTTTTTTTTTTTTTTTTTTGAAGTATTTCCAAAAACAGGACCTCGGCATTCACAAAAGTGGAATTCACAAGAAATGGATAATGGATAAAGTTTTAGTCAAGCTCTACATAATGACTGGTGCAACTCAAGTTTGACAGATTTCAGAATCTGAATGTTAGGCTGTAGATATTTAGTGGGAATTTTCACCCTGAGGCAGACCTTGATTAAAGTAATGCATAAAATTTGGCAGTTAGTTGCCTATATGGGATCCAAATATGCTGCCGTTATTGAGGACAGATTTATAGTTAGAACTTCATGAAAAGGGAGGGAGCAAGGAGAAGTCACTCATGGATGTCCCAGCAAAAATTGTGTGTTTCAGATCACATGTAAAGGAGGTATAAGAAACTTTCTGGATATACCCTGGTAGATTTATCCCTAGATATGAATGATCCCAGTTTTTGGAGGTTCTAGGGGAATTTTAAGGTTGTAACCTTTAAGTTTCTTGTTTCAATAAACCAAAAACCTGGACCGACCAAAGTCCTGTTTTAAGTGAAGTGTTTTCAAGAATAATAGAATAAGTTAGGTTGGAAAAGACCTTTAAGATTGAGTCCAACCATAAACCCACAAAATATTAAAACAATTATTTTGAAAATCAAGAAGCTCTTGGTTAAATAGCACTCCATTTGCACTTATTATTTTGTATGAGCCTGTAATGCCAAGAACTGAATGAATGACATATGTAAGTATGAAATGTCACACTGAATGAATATGTTGTACTTTTTTGACCTCTAAACAGATTCTTTTTTAAAGAAGAAATTTAACAAAAACTCTGTAGTAATGCATTGAAAGGTTTCATGTTGCTGGGGATACCTTATTGAGCACCTAGTACATCAAGTGCTTTTTGCAACCAAGATGTATATTATGTGTACATGTGTGTAAGTTATTTGGTCTTTTTCTTTTTTAATGAATAGAACCTCTGTTGGGAAGGTGGGAGGTCAAAAGTTCACATCTTCCTGAGGAATCGTCATGAAAAATGTGTGCACACAGACTGGTGTGGTAAAACACTTCATGTATCGTAGAACAGTATTAGAAAGTAAGCTGGCAAAAAGCTTGCAGCTTTTTCAGAATACTCCCATCATATTAAATATCAAAATTGAATATACAACGTATTATTTCATATACATAATTGAAAAACAGTCCTCCCCTTCTACACCTGTTAATCCTGTAGTTATACAAAAATCTCTGTGTCACCTGTGTCAACCTTATGTAAAATACAATATTTTAAACACCTTAGTAGTGTATATGGTATGCATGTTAACAGCAAATAGATGAGATTGATTAATTACGGGTGTTTTACACTGTAACATATATTACAAGTTTACCCAAAGATCTTAGCTGAATTGTCTTAGGCACAATGAAGATACACAATGAGTCATCATAGAGTGCTCACAATGTAGACATTATAGAAGTTGAGAGAAACAGAACAAGTCTTATCAGTCTCTCACTGAACAGATAATAAACTGAGGCACAGAAAGTTAAAATGTCTATTCCTAAAATGCACTACAAAGAATTATACCATAGAATCATGTCACAGAATGGGTCATTTTGGAAATGACCTCAGAGATCATCCAGCTCCAACTCCCTTGCTAGGCATGGGGACATCTCGCACTAGATGAGGTTGTCCAGACCTCATCCAACCTGTCCTTGAACACTTCCAGGGAGGGGACTTTGACAGCTTCCCAGGGCAACAAATTCCAATGCCTCACTACCCTCATAGTGAGGAATTTCTAAGATCAAGTCTAAATCTACCTTCTTTTAGTTTGATACCATTCAACCTTGTCCTGTCACTAGAGTTCCTCAAATAAAGTTCCTTTCCAGCTTTCCTGTAGGTGCCCTTCAGGTACTGGAAGGCTGCTCTAAGGTGTCCCTGGAGCCTTCACTTCTTAGCCTGTCTTTATTGGAGAGGTGTTCCAGCACTCTGATTATCCTTGTGACCCTCCCCTGGACTTACTCCAAGAGTTCCATGCCATTCCTATAATGGGGACTCCAGAACTGGATGTACTACTCAAGATGTGGTCTCACAAGAGCAGAATTCACCTGGTGATCACAATCCTTTTAATACATCCCAGGATATGGTTGATCTTCTGTGCCTCACTCACACATTGGTGGTTCATGGTGAACTCTCAACTACCACCACTATCAAGTCCTTGACCTCAGGGCTGCTCTCAATCCATTTACCATTCAGCATACATTTGTGCTTGGGGTTGCCCTGACCAAGATGTAAGACCCTGCACTTGGGCTTGTTGAATCTCATGCAGTTTGCACAACCCCAGTTCTCAAGTTTTTCAGGGTCCCTCTGGATGGCCTCCCTTCCCTCCAGCTTGTTAACCACAATGTATTGCTTGGGGTCCTAGTGGACAGCAGAATGAATATGTGCTCTTGTGGCCAACAGCATTCCAGGATGCATCAGAAGGAGGTGGTTAGC
>VZRI01010176.1:0-20793 GCA_013397515.1 Upupa epops | reverse complement strand
CTCCCCAGCCTTGTTGCCCTTCTCTGGACCCACACCAGCACCTCAATGTCCTTCTTATACTGTGGCACCCAAAACTGGACCCAGGACTCAAGTTGTGGTGTCACAAATTCAGAGTACAGGGGTACCATCACCTCCTTCCTCGTGCTGGTAACACTGTTCCTGATCCAGGCCAGTATGCTGTTGGCCTTCTTGGCCACCTGGGCTCACTGTTGGCTCATGTTCAGATGGCTGTCAACAAACACCCTAGGTCCTTTTCTGCCAGACAGTTCTCTAACTACTCTTTCCCAAGCCTGTAGCACTGCTGGGGGTTGTTATGATCAAAGTGCATGACCTTGCCTTAGTTAAAACTCATCCTGTTGGCCTCAGCCCATCGCTCCAGCCTGTCCAAATCCCTCTGCAGCACCTCCCTAACCCTCAAGCATGTTGACACTGCTGCCTAATTTCATTTAATCTGCAAATTTACTGAGGGGGCATTCAATCCCCTCATCCAGGTAATTGACAAAGGTGCTAACCAAGACTGACCCCAAAACTGATCCCTGAGGAACACTGCTTGTGACTGGTCACCATCTGGATTTAACACCATTCACCACAACCCTCTGGGCCAGTTTTTAACCCAGCGAAGTGTCCACCCGACTGAGCCGTGAGCTGCCAGCTCTTCCATCTGAAGCCAAAACCTGATGTGTTAGCTGTCTCCCATTTCTCTCAGTGTGAAAAGTCATTGTCATCCAGTTTCTTGTTTACTTTCTTTGTTTTTTTTACTTATTTGGGGATTTTTCCTTTGTTTCTTGGTTGTGGGTTCAATAAATCCTTGCCTTTTTAGCGAAGTTGTTTCATTGCCTGTAATTCTCAGCGAGACCTGGTTGGTGTGCTTGGATTGCAGACACCAGCCCAAAGCTGATCTAGACCTTCATTTGAACACAGGACAGCATCCAATAAAGGATGGAGACTCTCCCTGATTCTTTTTTGTTGTTGTTGTTAATACATTTGTAAAAACACTTTTTATAATCTCTTGCACTGGTCCCCATGTTGAGTTCTAACCAAGCTTTTGCTCCAGCTAATGCTCTTCCTACATGACCTAGCCAAACCCCCTCTTCTTGAGTAGCCTGCCCTTTTTTCCAAAGATGGTAGACTCTCTTCTTTCTCCTAAGTCACAGCAGAAGCTCCCTGTTCATGCAGGCTGGTCATTTTTCCTGCCAGTTTGTCTTACCATGCATGGGGACATCCTGCTCCTGTGTCTTTAACAGCTGCTTCTTGAAGAAAGTACAGCCTTCCCAGACCCCTTTGTCTTCCAGGACTCTACCCCAAGGGACTTTCTCAGCCAGTGCTCTAAACAGGTTGAAGTCGCCCTTGGGAAGACCATGATGGCAGTTCTGGTTCCCCTCACTCCTTACTTGGCCAAGGATTGAGAACTTTATCATTTCATGGTCACTAAGCCCAAGACAACCTTCGACCATCACATCAGCCACCAGTCTTTCCCTGTTTGTAAACATCAAGGACAGCAAAGCCCTTCACCTGGTAGGTTCACTTACCGAGTCAGGAAATAGTCATCCACACATTCCAGGAGCCTCCTGGACTGTTTCCTCTCTGCTGTTATATTTCCAGCAGATGTCTGGTAAGCTGAGGTCCCCCCCAGGAACAATACGTATGATTTTGTGGCTTCAGCTAGCTGTCTATAGAGGAACTNGTAGACTCTCTTCTTTCTCCTAAGTCACAGCAGAAGCTCCCTGTTCATGCAGGCTGGTCATTTTTCCTGCCAGTTTGTCTTACCATGCATGGGGACATCCTGCTCCTGTGTCTTTAACAGCTGCTTCTTGAAGAAAGTACAGCCTTCCCAGACCCCTTTGTCTTCCAGGACTCTACCCCAAGGGACTTTCTCAGCCAGTGCTCTAAACAGGTTGAAGTCGCCCTTGGGAAGACCATGATGGCAGTTCTGGTTCCCCTCACTCCTTACTTGGCCAAGGATTGAGAACTTTATCATTTCATGGTCACTAAGCCCAAGACAACCTTCGACCATCACATCAGCCACCAGTCTTTCCCTGTTTGTAAACATCAAGGACAGCAAAGCCCTTCACCTGGTAGGTTCACTTACCGAGTCAGGAAATAGTCATCCACACATTCCAGGAGCCTCCTGGACTGTTTCCTCTCTGCTGTTATATTTCCAGCAGATGTCTGGTAAGCTGAGGTCCCCCCCAGGAACAAGACGTATGATTTTGTGGCTTCAGCTAGCTGTCTATAGAGGAACTCATCAACCTCCTCATCCTGGTCTGGTGGTCTATAACAGACTCCCAACAGGGTATCCACCTGGCCTCCTCAACATTACCCACAAACATTCCACTGGGCTGTCACACTTGTTGATTCTATGCAGTCAAAACACTCTCTAATTTAGAGAACCACCCCACTGCCCTTTCTATCATATTTATTCTGTTTGTAGGGCTTACAGACATCCATTGCAGCACTCCATCCATGAGAGCCATCACATTTCAGTTATGACAAGTACATCATAGGTGTTGCTGTGCACAGAGGCTTCCAGCTCCTGCTGTTTGCTGCCCATTCTGCTTGAATTAGTGTAGATGCACTTGAGCCAGGCTAACTACTTAATTTGCAGCAATGGCCTGTCACCATTAGGCTTGACTCTAACAGGCCCAGTTTTACTCTCTTCCCCCTTTATCCCATCCCTCCCCACCACCCTTCAAACCTAGTTGTCCTATCACTTGTTCCTTGTGAGAAGAGACCAACCCCACCTCTCTACACCCCTCTTTCAGGCAGTTGCAGACAACATTAAGGTCTCCCCTAAGCCTCCTTTTCTCCAGACTAACCAGTCCCAGCTCCCTCAGCTGCTCCTCACAAGGCTTGTTCTCCAGACTCTTCCCCAGCCTTGTTGCCTGTCTCTGGACCCACTCCATCCCCTCAGTGTCTTTCTCATATTGAAAATTAAATAAAGCCAACATTTCATATCTCTGCCTCTGTATCCCATTTTGGTTTTCCCATGGCATTTTATTCCTGCTTTCCCTCTATTTATGGCATAGGAGTGTTTAGAGTTCAGCCTCTTTTCCCAGTGAATCTAATAAGTAGGAAGCTTAATAAAATAACCCCACCAAAACCCAAAAACCAAACAAAACCCAAAACTAAACAAAAGGAAAAAAAAGGGAACAAAACCCACCCCAAAACCACAAACAAAACCGCAAATCCAGAAGTACACAGAGCAAGAATATTGCCATAAGCCAAAAATACAAGGGGACTACAAAACAGCCCAGCTTCTGTGATCGCACATCTGAGGCAGTTCATTAGCATTTTAAGGAGTGGGTGATGCTCGCAGCCTCTCAGTTAAGCATTGTAACATTAACTGACAGCTTGTGGGAATCAAGGCATTTTCCTTACATATGTAAAAATGAAAGTCATGTAATAGTTACAAGTTCTGCACTCCAGGGGAAGTGGGCGATATTATCACAGGATAATCATATGGCTCAGTCTAGGAGCCTTATTATCTTCTCCTTCAGGGCTGGAGACAGCAGCAGAGGCAAAAGCATTGCCATGAACCTGTTAGTAACCTCTGTGATGGAAGGAGCAGAATGTGGAACTGAGATGGATGCTAATGTGTTACCTACAGCAAATTGCATAGCAAGATAGAGGCGAGGCTGCTTTGGTCCACCAGCAGCACCATCATTTTGCTGTGCCACTCTCCTGCATTTATGGCAGTGAGGATATTTCAGAGAATAAAGTGTTTTCAGCCAAATGCTAGTGATTGACATTAAAAATGAAACTGGAAAGTTTGTCTGGGCCAAATTCTTGCCAGCTCATGTAATTTTTCACAAACTCATGTAGGTATGTATTTTGAAACATATGATTTTATCTGTATTGGATAATGCATGTTTTAAGCAACTGCACTTATATTTTAATTGGTTTGCTATGCTGGTGAATAACTCTCACTTAAATCTGGCATTTAGTTCCATCGTTCTAATATGAATAATACAAACTTACACCACTTAGTTGTGACACAAGATCGTATTGATGTGGGCAGGATATTCAGCTAAACCCATGGTTAATTTATGAGTTCATGTTTATGTGAAAAGGAGAGCTCTAAGACATTTCCGTAGCTTGACTTTATTTTGGGCTCTATTTGCTAACATATGGCTGCATCCAAACTTTGAAAACACTTAAGGATTTCTGACCAATTTCCTTTAAATCTACCCTTGGAGTAATTTGCATTCTATTTAGTGAAGCTATTGCCCTCTGCAACTACCTGAAGGAATATTGTAGAGAGATGTCTGCTGTTCTCTCCTCACGGGTCATTAGAGATAGAACAGGAAGGAAGAGCCTCACACTGCATCAGGAGAAGGTTAGCCTGGACATCAGGAATTATTCTTTTTGACTTGAAGAGTAGCCAGGGCTTGGAACAGGCTGCCCAGAGACTGGATTGAGTTACCATCCTTGAAATCGTTTAAAGATCATTTAGATGCGGTACTTAGAGACTGTGGCAGAGTAGGGCTATTGATTGAAATGGATGATTTCAAAGATCTTTTCCAGTCTGAATGATTCTGTGATTTTCTTCCTGTGATATTCACATATACTGTCTCAGGGTGATCATTCAATATCTTCTCGGGACTCTTAAGCCAACTGGTGAGTAAATAATGCTCAAGCTTAGTGCTGGGACAACAAATTGTGACAAGGAGGTGCCCCTAGAAAAATGTAGTGTCATTTCCCCTCCCCTCTCCCACCCCCCTTCCAAGGGGTTGAAACCACAAGTATAACTCATAAATATCACCATCACTTCATTAAGATCCCTGCTGCCAGATTCACTCTCTGAACTTGCCAAAGTATGATAAATGCACAAACCAAAGTGGATGTCTCATGTCTTCCTCTAATTTTTAAATTATTGGTTTATGTCCAGAGTATATTTTTATGAATAAGTCTTTACTGACTAACTTAAATAATTATAGTTATTTTGGTTTGGTTTTTGTGGGTTTTTTTTTTCATTAAATAAGTTTTAAAAACTCCTCAGCCCTGTTTATGAGGTTGAAAGGTTGAATCCTATGTGACTTGGTCTAGGTGATCCTGCTGTGGCAGGGGGATTGGACTGGATGATCTTTCAAGGTCCTTCCTGATCCCTAATGATTCTATGATTCTAAGAGTGTTGGGAGAAAAAAAGAAATATAAGAACATTACTGGTGCCCAGAAATACTACCTACTTTTTCTCAGATGGAAAAATAGCTTTATAAGGAGTACACCACACGTAAAACTAAAGATCCTATTCTAGTGATAACATTTTAGTATTCCACTTCCAACAACAGAACTGTCTTATACAAGAGTTTTAATTTTTTCTCTTTCCTTTCTTGACCTTTCTATTTAATAGATCAAACCAAAAGGACTCTGCTCCAAAAAGACCTCTACAGAAATAGCTGCAGTTTCCTGCATCCGCCTTTTTTTTTCAGCTTGTAAGCGTTCTCGCATGTTGTTGGTTTTATTTTGCTTATTAAATACAACCATGCCTCATCATCATGCAAACACATGATAAATGATGAATGTCCAAAGCTCAGAGTGATACTTGCAGGATGGTCTATTCCCAGATGATTTTGCTGAGACTTGTGTCTCTGATTCTCAGGTACTGAATGCTGTTTGCATGTATAGATTCATAGAATCAGATTGGAAGGGACCTCAAGGATCACCTAGTCTAACCCATCAAGCTGAAAATACAGTTTAAATGAGATGTCCCAGCAGGCTGTCAAGATGGGTCTGAAAACTGCTCAACATAGGGTGATTGATTCCTTCCCTTGGGAGATGATTCCGGTGTTCATTGTTCTAATACTGAAGAATTTTCTTCTGGACTCAATTGAGAATCTCCCCAGGAGTAGCTGATACCTCTTGTCTTTTCCATGTGACTCCTTGTAAAAAGGGAGTCTCCTTCTTCCTGTAGCCACCCACTAGGTGCTGGGACAAAGGAATAAGATACCCCCTAAGCCTTTCCATATCAAGGCTGAACATACCCAGCTTTCTCAGCTTCTCTTCCAGTCCTCTGATCAGCCCTGTTGCCCTATGTGCAAATTTGTAAAGATATAGACAAGGAGAAAAGTCCTTCACTTTAGAGATATTTATTTATTAATACATAATATTTAGATTTTATTAAATTGTGCTAAGAATATGACGTTAACTAAGGAAAACAAATGTATATGTCACAGGTTAAAGGATTTTGCATATTCTACCTTCAAAACTGAATTTAAAACAAGAAACAGCTCCTAACTTTAATTTTGCTGCTATAGAATAAAAATTAAAAGGGAAAGAGGAAAAGGAAAATCAAGAACTCCATATATTATAGAAGGATAAACAGTGAGAAGTGAGCAAGTATTCACAGAGATTCTCTTGAACTCATTTTCCCCAGACCCTTCCTAAACGCAAGGGAACTACAGATTTTCCTCTGAGGAAAACTGTGTTGAGCACAGCCTGCAGAGTGAGCCTGGGAGAGCAACCTCACCTGATCACAGAAGCACTGAACCATCGAAGAGAGATGACAGCTCCAAGATCATCAAGTCCAACCATCAACTCAACTCTGTCATTCCCTCTAAACCACATCTCATAAGTGCTGCATCTACATGTATTTTTAACACCTCCAGGAATGATGACTCCACCCCTACCCTGCACAACCTTTTGCAATGCTTGACCACTCTTTCGGTGAATAGTTTTTTCCTAATATCCCGTCTAAGCCTCCCCTTGCACAGTCTGAGGCCATTTCCTCTAATCCTATCACTAGTTACTTGGGACAAGAGGCCAACAGCCACCTCTCTCCAACTTTCTTTCTGGCAGTTGTAGAGTAATAAATTGTCCCCTGTAGCCTCCTCTTCTCCAGACCAGACAATCCCAGTTGCCATCTACATTTAGATTGCCCAAGGTCCCCCCATGTCTTGTGACTCACCTTTCCCAAGCATTTCTGCACAGCCACCCAACATCTTCCTCCTCTATCACTGGTTCTCTCCTCAGAGAAGGAAAGGGGAGTCTCTTCATTCATGTCATATGGTACAAAAAATACTCTGTAGGTATTCAGAAAACTGAATCTGTATTCAGTTTCTCCACTGGAAAGGGCCCAAACTTGAAGACAGTCCCTTCTCTGGTTTTGCACTCACTTTCAGAAAGATGTTGAACAGTAAACCTTGACCATAAAGTCATAAACACTCACTGAAGTAAAAAACAGATCCACTTAGCAGGTTGCTTATAGTCCATCCCATCTCCTGGAGCCACCTTGCTCATCTGAGGCACTGACTATTCCTGAAAGCAACAATCAAGCCACACACATGGTTGCAATACTCAACATTCACGCTCCGTTGGTTTATTAATTAAGTAGTGCAATCAGGAAGCAGTAACACAACCAGGTGACTGGTGTAAGTAATAGATGCAGTGTGTGCTCTGAAGTCTCAGTAGTTAATGTCCTCCTCAGCCGCTGTGTGAGCTATTCATTACTTCACAGGTTGTTTTCAATAACAAATGCATGTGAGAATGTTATGATTGGCTCATAAACACTTCATGAACCAAAGCGAGCAACCCACAATCAAATAGACCATCCAGCTCAAATGATTCACTCTGCTCTGTTACTTTCTATAAAAAGATTTAGGGAGCTGAGATCACGCCTCTTTTGTATAAATAAATATCATAGTGCATGGCTACTCAGTTTGATTTATTTAAATAATCAAAATAAACTGCTAGAAAATTGGACAAAATAGGAAGATAAAGGGTGTCAGGTGATTTATAGGAGCCAGAATTGCATGATTCTGCTCAACAAACATACACATAGCACAATATGTTTCTCAAGAAGATCACTCCTAACACCCCGTCGAAGTGTCTCTGGCAAGCTGTGCTTCTCAGCCTGGATGCAGTGCTCCAGCAAATGATGACTGACATTTACATAGCACCTTTCACCTCCAAATCCCGAAGCACCTAACAGATTGTTCAAACTGATTACAGGCTCTGGGCCAGGTTCTGCTCTTTGATGCATCAAGGTAGAGGGAAGGACTCTGCCTCTGTAGCCTGGTTGTAACCTCAATTACATTAGTGCAACTCCACTGACTTGGCCACTTCTTATTCAAGGATGATTTTATTGGTCTGTAAAACTCTACCAATTGTGTTACTTTATCCTTCTTCACTGTATGAGATTTCAAACAGCCCACACACATTTGTAGATAGCAAATGGCAAAGAAGCAATCATCATCATACTTCTGCAAGGATTTTCAGTAAACAGTATTGATCTGCTTAACTATAAATCTATATACATCACTGAGAATGTCAACGCCTTACAACTGGACCCTTTCAAAACACAGATCCAGTTTACTCTTAAAAGACAAGAGCCCATAGTCTTGAAAATTGGCAAGTGCCACAACTTCCACCTCCATCAGCAGACAAGAAGATTGTGAGAGTCTTCTTCAACCTTTCTTTGCATGAAGGTGATCCTGGGAGGATTGCAAAATATACTGAAGTTCTATTGGTCTCTCTGAGATTTATTCTGTAGAACTCAGGCAGTTCTGGAATGTCTTAACCTCGTCTAGAGATTATGGAATTTTCGTATGTAGCCACCCCAGTGCTGGAGACAGGTCCATGATCTGTACCTTGCTGGGAGTCCTTCAGGTATCTTGGGAGTGTTTTGCTCTTGCCTGGAGGGCAAAAATACAGATAATAGGACCTAACAGGTTGCCCAAAACTGACCTTACATATTAGGTAGAAACCTAAAGGGTAAAGCTGGTTTCCGGCAGTCATCTCTCTAGACACACAATTACAAGAGTAAGATGCAACTAGATGTGTGAATGAGGGTGCAATCTTTCTGCAAAAGCATTTATAAGCATCCATGGCTGGGTTCTCCATCCTTCAACTCAACTGCAGAAGTAATTCACTCTGCATCCCAGAGACAGACCAATGAAATCTATGTCCCTGTATTGTTTGTTTTCACTTTTATGACATCTGGGTAGGAATCATATCTGATTCTTTGTGCAGAACAGAATGCATGTCATAAGAAGAGCACAGTGAGTAAGACTTAAAGCTTCTGATTGTTTCAACAGAAAGAGCAGTATCAGGTAGTGATCTTCCAGGCTTGTTCTTGCAAGGATGTGTATCATTCATTGCAAGTCCTCATCATGGCTGTATGAGTACATACTTTCCTGTCAATATTCAGCACACACTTGAAGTATTGCTAATCACTGTTGCTCTGCATGTGACCACAATTGCTGTCTTTTTTGCTTTGATCACTGGGAAGTAAAACGTGCATCTCTAACCACACTTGCTCACCATCACAAAGCACCTTCGAAGGGCAGTGGAGCCAGGAGTGAATTGGCCAGAGTTGTGTTTTAATCATACTGCACACAACTCTTTTCCTAAGACTAAAAATAAAATAAAAAGAAAAGAAAAGATTGCAATAAGACTAAGGGATCAACTCCAAAGGGCAAAAGAACCTTAGCAGGTAAGGACAGATGGCATTTAAGCCTCTTTGTACGGTTGGCTATTTACCCTCAGATGCTGCCACTTAATAACATTGATGGAGGAATAGTTAACAGAAGCAAGTGAGTAATTAGTGGGTCAAAGGCCATTTCCACTTTGTTCCTTTTATTTACCTGAGACAAGATTAAATCAAATAAGAGCTCTGAGAAGACTTCCAAGGGAAGCTGCTAATCGCAGTTGGTGTACTTGGTATTCACAGAGTGCTCTCAAACTCCTTAAAAAAAGAAGTGTTTGGCTGAATAGATTGCAACAAGCCAAGCAATCTATTGTGAAAACAGGGGCTCATGGCTAGCTTTCCTGGGAGCTTTTATTCTTTGAATTGGAAAGACCTTATTCAGTGTAGAGTCCCACAGCTCTAGCAAGTGAAACAAAACAGATGTTGCCAGAACCATGTGTATTATATTTGACAGAGAGGAAAGTTAGCCCAATTTCACATGAACGCGTACCCAGGAATAAAATAAATTGATTCATAGCATTTGCCAACACACAATATCCTCTATTCTATTAACATTTTCCACCCTCTTAATGAAACATTGGATTTACAGGTCCCGCTCTCAGTTTCGTTACTGATTGTCTTATAACCTTGAAAACATTAGTAAACTCGTGTGCATCATAGGAACGCTTTGTTTTCTTTCTTGGGTTGAACACTGTATTTAAGGGCAAAAAGGATCCTCATTCCTATTACTGCTCTACTAGGACCTACAAACCCCATTGCACTGAGAGGCATTACTGAAATATTGGAGTGTCAGTGTTTACATTAGATGCAGAAACGGATGTGCCCACAAATCCAAAACCTCTCTTGAATGATCGGAAATTGTCTGTTTTCCAGATGCACATTTCTAGGGTGACTTAATGTCTATGGCAAGTCAAGTAATAGAAATCCTGGACTCACACATGCTTGGAAATTCAAATCTTGATCCAAAACCAAGTGATGTGGTTTGGGACCACATTTAAGTTTTATGAGATTTGGGCACTAAAGGTATCAGCTGCCAGAGTAAACATGGGAGGCGTGGGAAGCAGTGGAGAATGAGAACAGAAGCCAGGTTCCTTTGGGCTGGGTTGCAAACACTGCTTAGGGCCAAGTTCACTGAAGATCTCATCAGGGTCTCACACTGGGCTGGTGTGCAGATCCACATGATGTCGCTGTGCAAGCAGCCAAGGTGAACTGAGAAGCTTGTTCAGTCTTGAAGCTCCAGCCCAGAACATAAGGCACTGAAAGCTGGACATACTGAACCATAGAGCATTAACCCTGCTCTGGAAGAACTCTGAGTAATAGCAGGCCACTCACTGCAAGGTGAGGCTGGTCTTTGCATGCATCTCTTGATCTTTCAGAATCCCTGTCTGAGGGAAAAATTATGATCTACAGAAGTCCTCTGTGAGCCAGATAGGCTTCAGGTTTATTTCTGCCTCTGTCACAGATTTGCTGTGAGATATAGGTAAATCCAGTAGAGATTACCTAGCTCTACGTGCCTCTGTGTTCCGTCTGGAAACAATACAGCTCTCTGCATCCAGTTAAAAATAAAAGCTGAGATGCTCAAGTATTACCATCATAGAGCTCAGATATATCCATCAGGTTCTGAGATCTGGATGCAAGTATAGCTACATGCTGTTCCAGATGTCAAGAGATCTGTGTCTCATCACCACTATAAGGAGAAAATCACTCAGATTAACTCATAGTGAGAGGTCCACATACCTTTTGTCATCAAAAGCATGCTTTAGTAGCTTGGGATTCCCTTTTCATTTCATTCTTTCCCCTTCTTCTTTCTTGTTTTTCTCTGTCACAATACAGAACTACCGAATACTCAGAAAGACTTAGAGACAAGCAATGAAAGAACTAAGGCAAACTCTGTTGTGGACAGGGAAACTGGAGGGAGGGGGTGTTGATCGACAGCAGTTAATGTGAGCCAGTAGTGTACCCAGGTGGTCAAGAAGGCTGAAAACATCCTGACCTGCAACAGAAGTAGTGTGGCCAGCAGGACTAGAAAAGTGATTGTCCCCCTATACTGGGAACTTGTGAGGCCTCATCTGGAGTACAGTCTTCAGTTCTGTGCACCTCAATACAAGAAGGACATTGAGATTCTGGAGCAGATCCAAAGAAGATCAGCAAGGCTAGTGAAGGGCTGGGAGGACCTCTTATGGGAGTAGCTGATGGAGATGGGGTTGCATAATCTGGAGAAAAGGAGACTGAGGAGAGACCTTATTGTTGTCTACAAATCCCTGAGAGGATGTGGTGGAGAGGTGGGGGTTGGTCTCACAAGTCACTAGGAAAAGAGGAAATGGCCTCAGGCTGTGTCAGATTGAACATCAGGAAAAATTTCTTCACTGACTGAGTCGTCAGGTATTGGAAGAGGCAGGGAGATGTTCACTGTCATCCCTGGTGGTGTTCAAAAAACACATAGATGTGGCACTAGGAAACAGTGGAACTAGGAACTAGGAAACTAGGCATGGTGGGGTTGGATTGGTGGTTGGACCTAATGATCTTCGAGTTCTCTTCCAACATTAGTGATTCTATTACTCTATGTTCATAAAAGTGGCTTGAAACATAACTTGTAGAACCAACCCAGAACCAAGATGCTAGACACTAGTCCACAAGACTTATTTTTTAATGTCCCATGCCTTTTTCATACACCTTTACCAGTTCCTGACTAATCCAGACTTCCCATCTGGAGAAGACCTGAATCATTTGGCATCCACCCCTCCTGGTAATGGCAGCACCAAAAGTGCTCTTGGCATCACTCCCATTGTTTCATAGTCTCATGCTTTTTAGTGTCAGAAGAGGACTGGAAGTAATTCTAAAGGACGGGGAGCAAAAGTTTAATCAGATAATTGTGATAACATTATCAGCCTCTAATTGGTTCCACAGAAGAAAATGTAATTATCCCACTTATCCCCAAGAACTCACTAGCTGTTGATAGGCTGAGGTTTCCAAGAAACCCAAATGTTCGAGACAACCTTGTCAGAGGAGTGTTTGTGTTTTACACCCCGAGGTATCAGTCACTAGATGAGGGGTAATGAAATGGAGAGCAGGGACAAATGTCTGAGTGAAACTTAACAGCAGAACTCTGCTTACAGAACCAGAGCTGCCCCCTTCCCTACGTATTAGCAGCAGAAGAGTCTCCTCTGGAGACATTCCAAACCCACAACCCACCTGGATGTGTTCCTGTGTGACTTGGTCTAGGTGATGCTGCTGTGGCAGGGGGACTGGACTAGATGATCTTTCAAGGTCCCTTCCAATCTCTAGGGATTCTATGATTTTTAGGCTCAGCAAATGAGTTTTACCTGATAGACAAGAGATGTAAGATTGATGTTGGGTATAGAAATTTCAAGCATTTAAGCATGCATTACCTTAGAGTTGTGCTAAACATTGAATACTCATATTCAGAAATGAAGAAAGGAAGGGGGGTGTGTGGGGGGAGGGGGTGGATTGGGGGGAAGAAGCAAAACCCAAATCAAAAAGAACTCTTGCGTGTGGGAGACAGCATTCAGCCACCTGGGAGCATGTGCACCAGGAGATGCTTTCTAGGGTAGAGTAATATTGCCATGGGTAGAACAGATTCTGTTTCCATCTCATTTTCCACATTGAAAGGTCATGTTTGACTGAAAATGGCATTTTCTAGCCTTCCAAAACACATGTAGGCTGGAAATGACATCATCTTGCCCAAGGGAGCTTTGTAACACTTCTTTGATTTTGTGGCACTCAACAGCTCACATTGGGAAAACTGAATCAGATGAAGACTTACCCATCGTCAACAAAACATCAGGTCTTCCAGATCCACCAGAAGGTGTGACCTGTGTGATGTTTTCCAGAGCTTATTTCCTACCCTGCTTCCACACCAGAGGCCTGCAGAAACAGAGATAAAATACCATTCTGCAAATACCCCCGTTCTTCACTTGCAAAGCATGCTGGAGAATGAGCTCTTCTCTGTCAGGGTGGTACTTCTCCTGCCATGACGGTAGGGTTCTAGGGGTGGTACAGATCTGCTTTCCCATGACTTTTTGGTTCATCAGATCTCCAAATTCTTCATTTTGCCTGCAGCTGTAGCGATGCTTTGCAACACAGCAGCTCTGTCTCCAAGTGATCACAGCTGGCGCATCTCTTTGAGCCGAATTGGTGAAAGACAGAGTAAATGACAGGTTATTTCAATGCAGCTCTTAGTAGGAACTTATGGAGATTATTATGAAGGAGCAGGAAAGACATCGCTGGAATCTGCTTGTGGAGCTGACAACTGAGCAATAGCTTTCTTTGATAACTTTTAATCACTGTGTTTTCTACTTATGCAAATTGAGATAATACCCTTGATGCTCTGGATTTCTACAGCAGTCAAGCTTGTGTCAGTGACATGAAGATTCAGAGCTGGATGCTCATCCGCTACTAATTTGTTTCTGCATCAGAGATGTATTAAATTTGGCAGTGACATACACTGATTCACGTACTACATGTGTTATCAGAGCATGCAATCAGGTAGAGACACCCCACAAAATGTCACTTTGGGAGACTTCAGCCTAGTTTCATCATCACATAGGGTTTGCTTGCACTGCAAATTGCAGATAAGGTCCTACAGAGTGACCCTAAAAAAATCATGGAGGACTAATTTATCCTGTACCAAGCTTTATCTTAGTCCTTCACTGTAGAGCAAGACTGCCTGCTTGAATACTCTACATATATATGAATCCATTTGTCTAGATGACCATTTCAAACCCAAGCACTTTTAAGAGAGGGAGCTGCATAAACCTCATTTTCAATTGGTTTTAGGTGCCTAAGTTACTATACTGATTTTCAAATGAGCATTAGGACACCTAAGCAGCTTTGGCAGGCAGGAAAATGCCATCAAGGATCTTTGCACCAGCCCAGAGCTTGGTAGATATCATCTCCTGGTATGATGTTTCCATATGAGTGACATGGAAAGTACCTATTTATTCTACTCTGGTTCCATCATGGGATTAGTCTTTATATTACAGTCACCAGTGATTTGTCCAGTTCAGCCTTCCATGGGTTTCTCTGAAAGATGATTTAATAGGACAAGGGACCGTAATGCTGTCAGTAGCTGTGGCGCTATTAGATTATATGGCCACTAATTGAGACTTAATACACCCCCTTACCTAGAAGAATGTATTGTGGATAATTTTATCTTGATATTCAATCTAAACTTTCCATCTCATTACTCTCAGCCTTACCCACTTCAGCCACCCTAAATGATTACTCTGTCTGTTTTCACTATGACAAAGATGTGGACAGTTATCATATTCCACCCTCTGCTCTCATGGCTGTAATTAGACCAAGGTGTAAAGTGAGCTGGATCGCCCAAGGACACAGGCTAACTAAAAGTGGGAAACATTATCAAGACAGTGCTAGCCATGAGCTGGACTCTGAATAACAGTGAGTCCAGAATCTGTACCCATACTGAGTGAGACTTGTTAGACCATGCTTCAGCAGAGAGAAGGAGGTAGAATGGAGCTCACAGACTAAGTTCATCAAAACTGTGCACATTTTCAAGGTTGTTTCATTACCCATGCACAGAGGTTTTCTGGCATCTGAGAGGTTCTGGAGTAATGACAGAATAAAGGGCCAGGGTTTGAAACTGGAAAACAGTAAATTTAGGCTAGACATGAAGAGAAAGTTCTTTAATCTGAGGGTGGTAGATCCCTGGAACAGGCTGCCCAGAAAGGTGGTAGAGGCCCCATCCATGAAGACATTCAAGGTCAGACATGGGGCAATCTGTTCTAGTGATGTTGCAGAAGGGTTGGACTAGATGCCCTTTGGAGGTCCCTTTCAACTTCCAACACATTCTGTGGCTGTGGTATCCCAGCAGGTTTTGATTGATTGTTCCAGAAGCAGAAGGGGAGCATAGAGCAGAAGTCTTGTGCCATATCCTTCAGGTCCCTAAAGGCACCCAAAATGCTCTTACATCAAAAACCACTAGAAATCTGTATGTGGATAGTTGGACCAGGATCACTGTCATACTACATTTACAATTAAAACAGTACAATCTGAAAAAAAGAATAATCACAGAATCATCCAGGTTGGAAAAGACCTTCAAGATCAAGTTCAGCCATCCCATCTACAACCCCCAATCACTATCCCAGCTTCTCAAACCTCCTGGCTGCCCGAGTGTGACTGTCTATGCAAATCCTTTCTATGTTGGGGGATTTTTTTAAGGTGTGGTGAGTATTTTCAAGCTTCAGGAGATCCTGACAAGTCATTTTTCTACAACCTTGACTTTGAATCAGAACAACATTACTTCTTCCTCATGAAATGTGCTTTCTTACCAGCTCTATTAACTATAGAACTACTGATGGATGTGGAAAACCAGATACTTCACTGAAGAAAAAGAACCAAAGTTTCAGAGTGAAAATGTCAGACTAAATTACATGCATTTGTTGTTAGACACTGCAGGTGTTCCTGTGAGAGCAAGAGCAAGGTTAAAAGAAGAGGGAGAACAAATAATGGAATGCTATAAATTGGTTGCAAGGCATCTGGAGAAAAGATGATACAGAAAGAGTATCCAAAATTCAAACCCAAGAATGCAGTGCTCATGGGGATCTGGTCCCCAGGGTGATGTAAAGCCTAAGCTTCGTAAATCTTTGCAGCTTGCACTGTTATTTTCTGCTACTGATGAAACCACATCCTTGCCTGAGCCTGGGCTGAATACTGCTAAGATGATCAGCAGTGTCTCGCCTGAAAGGGGATGATCACAACAGGTTACCAACAGTTTGAGAGAAACTCAAAACTTCTGTTTTATGCAATAGAAACTTTCCATCCCCTTCAAAACAGCCTTCACACAGTACATGTTTTGAACAGTTACGTCCAAACACATCACTGTATTGAGGTGGCTCTTGGTCTCTTCTCATAGGTCATTAATGATAGAACAAGAGGGAAGGGCCTAAAGCTGCAGCAGGGGACAGTTAGGATGGACATCTGGAAAAAATTTTTTACTGGAAGAGTAGTTATTAGAATCATTAGGGATCAGAAGGGACCTCGAAAGATCATTCAGTCCTGCCACAGCAGGATCACCTAGACCAAGTCTAAGTCACTTAGTCCAAGGAACATATCCAGGCGGGTCTGAAATGTCTCCAGAGAAGGAGACTCCACAACACCTTTGGGCAGACTTGTCCAGTGCTAGGTTACCCTCACTGGGAAGAAGTTCCTACTGATATTTAGATGGAACCTCCTCTGTTCCAGCTGGCACCCATTGCCCCTGGTCCTGTCTCCAGATGACCTTGAGAAGAGCCTGGCTCCATCCTCCTGACACCCACCCCTCACATATTTATAGACATGAATGAGGTCATCCCTCAGTCTCCTCCTCCAAGCTCAAGAGACCCAACTCCCTCAGCCTTTCCTCATCAGGGAGCTGTTTGACTTCCTTTATCATCTTTGTTGCTCTGTGCTGTACCTTAAAGTCAGAACATGTAATGTCAGACACAGGATTGTGGAAAACCACAGTGCAACTAATAGATGCAGCAAATCAGTAAATTCAGGATAAAAAGGTGTTTTGTATGCAGGAATGACTCCTACCACAATTCAAACCCACAGTTAGGAATCAGCGGAAGAAAACTCACAATTAAAATAACAGATCTGATTAGACAAGTCTGGTGAACTGGTATGAAGCCTTGAATTCATGTTCCATTCATCACTAACCTGGGACAGTCAGAAAGGCACTCCAGGCTTGAAAAATGTCCTTTTTCTTGAGGCATCTGCACCCATAGGAAATTCCACTCTTCCTCCTGCAGGATCAGGCTTCATGGTATCATATATTCGTCACTTCCAGGATGGATTACTGCAGCTACTGGCATTTGGTGATGAATGAGTAAACAATGTGCAGGGTGCAGCTGACACAAACCACTTCTCCCCATTTCCTGCAGAGGTGAAGTCCACGTACCAAAGCCTACACTCTAATTTTCAGGGCCAGTTAAATATCTTGATCTGAATTAGATCCTGTGACATTCTGTAAACTAATGTGTGCTTCCTCCAATCCAAAAAATCCCTAAACCCAGGAAAAAAAACCCAGGATTAATATCTCTAGGAACTACGTGTGAGATACCTCAGTCATAGAATCCCTCTGGTTGGTCAGAAAGAGCTTTTGTCTTTACATCTTCAAGATTTCTTATTTTCATGTTATCTGATTCCCACACAATTAAGAATTCATAACAAAAAGTAATACATTAAACTCAACATAATTCCCCTCCCTCCCCATTTTGTCGGGAAAATGAGTGAGAAAGTAGTAAATAATGTCAAATAAAAAACATGCATATTATTTGAAGGAGTTCGAGTTAGTGGATCAAGATATTGATGGCTCATAAAGCCACAATCCAAACATAGAAGTCAAACAGTTTGTTAGAGACAGATAAATTAAAGACAGACTCACAAGGTTTTAGGTTTGTACAGGGCATGTCCTTACCAAATTCTTAAGTAAGAAGTAAAGAATCCTGTCCTACTTTTCTTCTTGCTACATCTGAGCTGTAAAATGCATTTTATAAAGTATGAGGGGGAGACTTAATATGAAGTAAAGGATCCGCTTACCCTTACTGTGGCTTCAACTGGACAGCAGATGAGGACAAAGGACCTCAGTTTTGGGCTCTGCGCGTGGATTACATTCAGTTAGGCTGCATTTCCACTCTGAATCAGCTCAAGGGAAAAAGTCAGATGGAATTTAGGTTGTAATAGCCTTGTATTTCATGAAGTAAATACAAAATGTACCACTGTAAATCTAGGTGTAGTCCATGATTCCTGTCGTCTGATCTCTCTGAGGATCTGGGTCTTGTTTACATTGGGATGGAGATTGTTGAGCTCTTGGCTGAGGGACAACTCCTCCCTTCCCTTAGGAGGTCCCATATTCTTGTGAGGATCACTGCCCCAGGTGAAGTCACACCTGGTGGACAACTCTCCTGACAATGAGCCTGACAGTAGGTTCTGGGACCTGCTAAAGAGTTTAGGGGAAAACCTACCGTTAGGAAAAAAAACTGAGGACTTCTGATGCAATGCCTACAGATTCAGCTTTAGCAAAAAAGAAAAGCAGCAAATAAGGATTGAAAATCACCACTGCCTGGAGGCCATCCACTGCTTAATCCCTGCTTGCTCGTAGCTGGCCATATTATAACAGAAAAGGGCTTTTGTTGTTTGGTTGTCTTTTGCTCTCGCCTGTGTCTGCCCGAGAGGTTTCAAAGCTGTCCTCTCAGATCTGCTGTTGCTGCACAGGCTGTGTCAGCAGGTGGCAGAGGTGATAACCATGACCTCCCCGGGTCCCCCTGAGCCCTGTTCTTCTATGACTCCAGTACAATCCCCAAAGAGCTTGGGTGAAATCTGCTCTGGAGACGGACTGATGCTGGGGGCAGCTGCCAGCTTATTAAGCAGTTTGTGGTGCCCAGAGAGTGACACCGCGGTGCTGGCTGATGGCAGCCTATGTGAAGGTGTTGCTTCAGACATCTCTCTCTCAGAGGGCTGCAATCAGCTTTTTTTCTGTCCCCCCACAGTCCCTTGTTTTCTCCCCATGAACCTGTCTGATGAGCAGTCCTCTGTGCTGCGTGGCTTAAAAGCTCTTGGCACTGATTATAACAGGTCACACTCGTTGATCTGGAGTTCACTGGTACGATTGCTCGTGCTTTAGCCAGCATGGTCCCAGACATGAGTACCCTACCTCCCCACAGCCAAGGCACAAGAAATAAATTAAGAGAGACTGTTGAGGTGTCCCTGGCTCTGGAATTTACTGTCAGTTCTGGACCAAGAGGTGGATTTTCCTGAACAGCTGCAAAATCCTCACCAGCACCACCACCAGTTTTGGAGCTTTCTGGGAGAATCAAAGGTTTATGTATTGCTGGAATGTGCCTTTGAGAAGGATTTGCACTGAGTTTGTTGGCATTTTATGCTGTGAATTTGTTTTTCCACAGGAAAGATTTTTTTCCAGTGTTGCTGGGGAGATTTTGGGCTTTTTTTTCTTGAAAGGATTGTTGTGGTAAGAAATGGTTGCAGCTGGAGTTAGAGCACCTAAAAATAACTGCAATATAAATAAGCAAATAATATCATTAATCATGTGAAAAAGTGATCTTAAGATAGAAGATCAAAGATTTGACCTTAGCCTTCACCCTAAGCACTGATCCAAGTCATCCCCAAGGACTTCGCATAGGACACCCGGTTCTTTTGTGGAATCCTCATCCTCTCCACACCAAACTTTCTAAGAACTGATGGCTACCTCAGCCAGCTATTGGTGCCTGTATTTGAAAGTCTCCATCTGAAGCCCATATTTGCCTACCCTGAGATGAATTAGCACTTTCCTGTTCCTTTGGTCTCAATGGGAACTGCATTAAAACCTTTTCTGTGATGTATCCCCTGGCACCATCCACATACCTGATTAGGCAAGCAGAGACCCCTTCAGATACTTTAAGTGACATCCACTGGATATATGAACTAGCCTAAAAGCATCCTGGAGACCATACAGGCCATAATATTAAGTTTCATGGTCCAAGTTCTCATCTTTTTGACATATCTGGCCCTTCTCTTAGTATCCTTTGCCAAAAATCATTATTCATCTGAAACACCTTCACCTCCATGAAGCACTATAATCAATATTGCCAAGTGTTACAGAGGCTAACCGTGGATAATGTCTTCTGGTACAGTGCTGAAGTCCATGGTTCACTGCTGGAATAATGTCTCAAATGCCCTGGAGATACCACCAGTCCTGGATAACCAGGGAGGTCCCAGATGACTGAAGGTTGGCTAATATGGTGCCCATCCACAAGAAGAGCCACAAAGAGTATCCAGGGAACTACACGCCTGTGAACCTGACCTCAGTGCCTAGCAAGATTATAGAGCAGACCATCCTGAGC
Source organism: Upupa epops (assembly GCA_013397515.1). NCBI lineage: Eukaryota > Metazoa > Chordata > Aves > Bucerotiformes > Upupidae > Upupa > Upupa epops. The sequence goes on along the minus strand of VZRI01010176.1, from coordinate 507 downwards.
ACCATCCAGAGGCCAGAAGAAGGCAACAAGGGGATAATGCCCAGCCAGAATGGGTTTAGGAAATGAAATTCCTGCCTAACCAACCTGATCTCATTCTATGACTGGGTGACCTGCCAAGTGGATGTGACCTACCACAATTTCGGCAAAGCTTTTGATACAGTCTCCCACAGCATCCTCCTGGAAAAGTGCCCATGGCTTTGATGGGTGCACCCTCTGCTGAGTTTAAAACTGTCTGGATGACCAGGCACAGAGTGCGTATGAATGGTGCTCCATCCAGTTGGTGCCCTTTGAGCAGTGGTGTCCCGCAAGGNTCTGGACAGTCTGGGTCAATGGGCAGGGGCCAATGGGATGAGGATTAACAAAACCAAGGGCAGGGTTTTACACTTTGGGCACAATAACCCCCTGCAGAGCTAGAGTGGGGGATGAGTGGCTGGACAGCAGCCTGGCACGGAGGGACCTGGCAGTACTGGGTAACAACCAACTCAACAGGAGCCAGTAGGATGCCCA
>VZRI01010175.1:0-37963 GCA_013397515.1 Upupa epops | reverse complement strand
TTTCAGGTAGTGGTAGAGAGCAAAAAGGTTTCCCTTCATCTTCCATTTCTTCAGACTAACTAGCCCCACGTCTAGCAGTTACCATCCATAGCTGCTCTACAATATCAGTTAAATTCTGTAGTAATAAGAAAGTAATATGGGCACTGAGTCCTGTATAGACAGAACTTTTGGTATATCTAATATGAAAATTTAAAAACAAAACCAAGGCAGCAGTTTTCTCAGCTCAAATGACCAAATTCAGCATTTTTTTCTGAGAATTACACACGAAGTCACAATGCTCCCAGCAATAACTATTGCCCCTGTTGATTACAAAATTCAGGTTTAAAGTGTGTTACGCAAACCCAGAGTTCAGATATTTCTAAATATAACAAGTTATGACATATATTTGGTGAATATACTTACTCTTTCAAGTATATTGTTGTATGGCAGCACCAGTTTACAGTGGCCTTTTCATGGGGCAGAGTGTAAATAGGAGCAGCAACAATATACCCTACATAAATACATTTCTGGTTTAGTACTTTTCTTGCATTTCCTCATATACTGAGCTTTTAGTGTTGCAGCTTGTAAAAATCACCATAAACCAAAAAAATCCTTCAGTGAAATATTTCCCTTTATGAAAACACACTTTTGATTCAAGCTTTCTCATGCAGAATTCTAATTCTGTGCTTGTTTTCTGACGTGTGTGCAGTAGCATATGCAAAGACACATGCGTAAAATGTTCTTTTTGTCTTGCACTCAAAACTTGTGAAGACAAAAAGAATGCCTACAATATGAATAGTAAAAGTAAGACAAAGTAAATTAACCTTAATGAAACTCTCTGATGTTGCAGTGAGGTTTGTTTCAGCCAATAGTGGGAATTTCATTTGCTTAAACTATTGCTTCCAGCTTGAAGAGCACATATCGTACTAGAAATATAATAATACTAGAAATATAATAATCAATACAGGTGTTTGCAGTTTTTCTATCATTTATTACAGTAAACTTAAATAAAAATGTAAGTTGTTTATCCTATATGTTTTGTTCATCACGCTTAAGTCCATAGTAAGATATCTGGTTTATTCAACATTTGGACTGTAAAGGTGATGCAGATCACAGCAAGACTGAAGAATGCAAACCATATTCAGAAAAGCTTTTTAATGCATTTTCATAAAGTTTCAAAGCTATAAGAAGCATATTTTATATAATTATATGTTTGGATAAGACAGTATCAGACTGTTTACTGAAGATCTCCTGAACTTGAGGTGGTCATAATGTGAGAAATACTATATATATATTAGAGGCAGCAGGAGATAAAACCATTGGTTTTTTTTTTTTAAGCTCTTTTCAATAGGAGACACTGTCAGAAGGTTTCCTTCCACAAATAGGAGGTACTACATATGTCTTTAAATTGAGACCTGACACAAACGATGGGTTATCAGACTTCTTTCACTAATTAACCAGTTTTACAAGTATCAATCTCAGGAGAATTTGTGTCCAATAAAAATGCTTGTGTGAATTGTTGTTGTGGGTTTTTTTATCATACCGTAAGCCAGTAAGTTTGGAAATTGAATAACAACTTTAATATAGGTGCTGGGTTTTGTTAACTGTCTACCTTCTTCTGGCATGCCTGAAGGCCAAATGTTTTCTGCTATTCGTTATTAGAAGTGAGTAAATAAGTTAGAATGTGAAATTGCAATTTATTCTTTTCTATTTCTATTTGTTGCAGAATATATCCTCTTACAAAAGATACATTTGCAGAAAGAAAATGGCAAATACTGTTTGCTTTAGATAGCTGCCCCACAAGGTGCCTGAGATCTGACATTCTGCTTAATGTGGAAGTTCTGAAATATGTTTAGTTTTCCAAATTGTCCCATGAGAGAGGTGTAAGAAGTTCCTAAAAATCCCAAAAGTTTACATGTGAGCAGACATCTCCAGACTCTCTCCTGTTGCCAGTTTAATGCAGCAGGGCAGTGTTAAGGCTGCTGGGCAGTTTGTTCTTCATTTTAATGAGAATTCTCTCCAGTGAAAGAATAATATTGTTTACAATATTACATCCTTAATTGTGATACATTTTTTTAGTACTCCAACATCCTCTATGATATGAAATTCTGCAAATCCTCTAAATGACAAGGACTGAAAAATATTTTAAACCCTCTTCAGAGGTGACTTTCTCAAAATAATGAGGAAAATGAGAAGATATAACAAAATAAGGATGGCAAGGTGGTCCAGTGACTAAGGAACAATGAAACCAAAATGAAAGACAAGAGAGTGATACACACTGATGAAACTTTGCAGTTGCTGCTGACTCACTGTTGCATGTAGGACCTTGGACAAAAAACTCTGGGCTTCACTGTTCCTTTCACACACCACATATGCCTCAGTTACTGTGGGAAGGGAATTTGGAACCAAAAAGCATAAAAGCATGTAACTATTCCTTGTAAGTATAGTTTGTATCTGTTGAATTTTTGTCATGATTCTATAGCAATCAGAAAATGGGGTAATTACAAAATTAGCATCTTCTCTAACTAGACAAATCCAGTTCTGGAAGAATACACACATTCACATTTTCAGGATCCTCCACTCCCTCTTGTTCAGTGTCTGAAAAGGCACAGGAACTTGCACCACAGAAACAATGACTTACCAGAGGTAAAACATATTTTTAAACCTCCACCTGTCCCAATTTCTCTAGCTGAAAAATGTAAGCAAAAATATTTCCAAAAGCCAAAAGTGTGCTGTTAGGTAATGTCCAATAAAACAATGTCAGGGAGTCTTGTGGGGTTTTTTAAAGTGCTTGAGAAAAATGGTAACAAAATATTATTATTTATTAATCAAATAACCAAATATTTATTCATCAAAGGAAACAAACCCACAGCTCCTGCTATCTTCATCATGTCTTAATTCTCTATTTCATATCCTGATATTTGGAATTAAGAAAATTAATGATCTTGGTTTCTCTAGGAAATGAAAAAATGTCTCATTGCAAAATAATTTAATAAAATAGTAATTTTCACTGTAGAAATGATCCGGACTGAAAATCCGAATTTGGTACAAAGCAACATGGACCTCATATAATTAACAATATTCAAAATCAAATATAAAGTTACTTTCAAAATAAAATTTATCTTTCACAATAATGCTTTTATGCTCTATTTCTATTTCAAATAGATTTTGCAATGTCAAAAAAACATTTTAGCTCACAGAGCAATTTCCCCTTTAGAGGTGACACTAATTGTCTTTGCTTTATCTAGCTGTCTCTTTTCACAGAATTTGGAGGAATTTAACCTTTGAGACCTTAACCTCTGAGCTGAATTTGACTGAAATTGGCTAATTGGTTCAAAAGTTATTGCAGAGGGAGGGACAATTGCCTGCCAGATGTGCAAACAGGCAAGGCAGTCATACAGGCTCATTTTCTAAGATCTAAGTTGAAAACTATTGTCCGGTTATAGAGTTAAGCTCTTGTTTTGTGTCATACCTAAGATTTCTGGCTTCTTTTTTCTTTCACAATTAAGAAATGTACATGTTCAGTTTGTCTGACATAAAGTAAAGAAATAGTATTATGAACTATCAGCTTTTCCTGTTTGTTACACTACTCTAAACACAGTTGCAATACAATTTCAAAAAACAGAAAATGCTCAGGACAACATACCACTGGGATGATCAGTTTTTCTCAGCTATTACTTTGAAAGACCCAACTAGTAGTAACTAGGCATAATGATACTGTTAAATGAAGCTTCCCTCAGTAAACTCTTCCCTCAGTAAATTAAGGCTTTCCTTATGCATCATCTGAAATAAGTATGCAGTAAATCTGAAATTTCCCCCCAGCAAATCTGAAATGGCCATTGAATTTGGATCAAACATGTTCACTTACACAGGCTCAAGATTTACTTAGGAGGGACCATGTAGGACTTCAAATTCACTTAGATCACCAGTAGAATAGAAAGGGGTCGCACAATTAAGAATCTTTTTTCAGAGTTTCTATATGCCTTTTCTATATGAGATGCATACAAGTAGATAGAGTCATGCATTCTGCTTTACCTTACACAGTATTGCAGTATCACAGTAATGATGAGGCTGGAAAAGACCTTAAAGATCATCCAGTCCAACCTAAATCCAACTAAACCAAGTAAACCTAACATCTAACATCTAGATCATACCACTCAGCACTTCATCCAGACTAACATTGAACACCTCCAACAGATCAACACGAGCTCCAAGCTTGGTGTCGTCTGCAAATTTGCTCATGATGGATTCCAACCCATCATCAATATCATCAATGAAGATGTTAAACAGGACCAGACCTAACACCGACCCTTGGGGGACAGCACTAGTAACAGGTTGCCAGCTAGATGAGACACCATTTACCACCACTCGCTGAGCTCATCCATCCAAACAGTTCCTGACCCAGCATAGAATGTTCCTGTCAAAGCCCCTTGCTGCCATCTTTGCCAGGAGTATATCGTGGAAGATGGTGTTGAAAGCTTTACTGAAATACAGGTACACTACATCCACAGCCTTCCTCTCATAGACCAGTCGAGTTACTTCATAAAAGGAAATCAGGTTAGTCAAGGAAGACCTACCCCACCTAAATCCATGTTGACTGAGCTTAATCTCTTGGCCGTCATGCAGTTGTTGCATGTTTTTTTTCAAAAATGAGTGAACACCATTCAATTTGTCTTGCCCTTTATCAAAACCATTAATAGGGAAGATCAAAAAAACATCACTGGGTTCCACAGTGAGGTAAGCCAGTAGACATATACTATTTTGTACTTGTTGAGCAAAGTGATCCTGCATATACAATAGGCACTTTTCTGTGTTACATCTTGGAGAGCAATAGGTTAGAAGCAGGTCTTACAAATTTAACAAGTGATACTCCTTAACCACAAATATGTAGGAAAAAATATTTTCAGGTTTGAAAGCATAATTATGTTCTTAGGGGAAAGATCGAAGAACAAGTGCTGTCTCTCCCAGACACCATGGGGCAAATAGGAAAGTACAGCAGATAACTCTCAAGACCATCTTCCTCAGTCCTGAAATAATGCAACAGAGGAACTGCCACAACTGATCTGAAAACAGGTTTACCTACTTTGTTACACCATCTAGCATCCAAGCTTCAGAATTTTCTCAGTATAATCTGCAAAACCCCAAGACTGGTTTATTAATGCATGAACCATTTAAAACATTCGAAGGAGAAATGTCCACACTAAGTCAAACAACTTAGAAACTAGGATTTTTTTGTGTGTGCAAATGGAGGTTTAAACTATGTTATCATTATTCTCTTATCCATATAATTTTTTTTTTCTATCCTATGAAGCTTCTGCAACATCAGCTAATGATGTTGCATGGAAGTATAATACCATTTCTCATCTCCAAATTTGTCAAACTTAAAACTATCTTCAGGGGAAAATTTAATATCTCGTTGTTATTGTATTATGAAAAAGGCTGTACAGAGGTGCCCTGTATATCTCTTTTAAACTATTCATTATTTAATAATTTTCACTGTGAATTAAATAGTTTAAGCCATACCATTCATTCTTCCCACTGATTTCCTACTATATTGACCATATTTCTAATAATTTACATTGATTCTCTGTGTAACTCTTTATTTCCCATGATTCATATACTTAGAGCTCCATACTGTGCTGTCAAGCAAGTTCCTTCTCCTTTCAGCAGATAGAAATATTTGCTTCTGCCATTAGGAAGATGCACTGCCATGTAGAAAAAGTTCACATTTGAGAAACTCTCAAAGCCACCAATTTTTACTGAGACATATAAAACTAATTCCAAGTACTTCTACAGGCTATGGAATTATTATGCCCATAACATTACTGTCACATGCCACATACATCTATGCACACATATGTAGACATTCAATTTTCCCTGCAAACAGTTGGAAGGTATTATATTTGTTACTGTCTTCAATGTATCATGAGTAAGCATAGAATGTTAGATAATCTTTGCTTCCAGCTCTGATTTCGTGACCAACCTGAGATTCAAAGGGAAACAAAGTTCCTCAGTTAGCTGTGTACAGAATACCAAAATTATGGTCTTTCCATGTAATCATCAATCACTGCAAATGCTAGCACTTCTGAAGCAAAAGATATGTTTAAAGAACACTGGAGTGAAAGTCTGCAATGAGAACAGAAGACAAGATATGTAGGAACTTGTGAATAGACCAGATGGATGGAGGGACGGAAAGCCACAGACTGAGTAATATTGACCAGTTCTGTTTTCACATAATTAAAATGCATCAGATAAAAACTGTTTATCTGCTGAAGTCTGCTATTGAAGCAGCTGGTTCAATGAACTGACAGAAACAAAACGCTATCAGTCTTCTATATCTCTACTCTTTTCAGATACTGACCCATGACCCAGGACTGAAGCTTATATAGTAAAGGCTCCTACCTTTATCACAAGTGCAGACTCCTACCTGAGAAGATAAGTTGGCTTCCTAAAGCTTGACAGCATTTAAATTACAGACCAAAATGTATGTTTTTGAGTTTTGAAGTCCTCCCCAAGGGTAAAGTAATGGAGCATAAGCAAGTCTAATGTAAGACCAATGATTGTTTGAAAAACAGTAGAATATGTTAATGGTGAGGGAGATGGGGAAAATTAGAAATCAGTCTTAATAATCATTGTATTTGTAACTGAATGCTAAACTTGCTGAGTATATGTATGACAAAAGTGCAACTATTTCTTTTCTGTTATCTACTTCCTACTACTATCTTATCCCTATTATTTAACCCATTGCTTATGAAGATTGAGATCTTCACATTGCCCTATAGTAGGTTCATTTCTTTGGCATCACTCAGACTAAATGGAAATCTGGGTGGCTTATATTCTCCAGATTTCCTTATCCAAATGTGATCATCCTGTTCTTGTAAAGGACTTCAATAGCTCTGTGAAGCAATCCTTCAAACTGGAGTTCCTTGAACTCTATAGCATATATGAGATTATCCTAATGATAAATTTTTCATTTGGTCTATTTTCTTCCACACTCTTCCAGCAGTTCAGCATGAGCAAGATGCTCTGGTAAGTCCTGAATAGAGAAATAGTCTTTTGGAGAATCTTCCTGTGCATCTTTGAAAGGGAGATAGATGGAAACCACTTGCTAAATTTGTCTTCTACACCTCTGAACATTCCTTGTATGCTGTGGTTATTTACTGGCCCTACAGGTGCACTTGCAAATTTCCTGCTCCTGATTTGTTTAAAATGGGGGTTTTAATTTTATGTCTTTTGGACATTGTCCTTCAGATTCTTTCTTCTCTGTCTTAGTGGTTTAAATATTCATCTGTGGTGTTCAGCATGGTGTCTTAAGTCCCCACAGAAGTCTACCAAACAGCTAATGGGATTTACATGAATTTCAGTTGGATCCTCTGAATACATATCTTTGCTACTCCTGTGGAAAAGGAGTAGAATACCTGATGCAAGAAAACTATAGACCTCCCTCCAGTAGCACTTAGTAGTAGGAGAAAGAATTTTATAAATATCAGGTATTTATGCAGCTCAGAATTACTGAGTGATTAATCAGCATTCTTATACTGGAGAAGGGTTAAAGTTCATCACTGGACTGTGATAACTTTCTGTGTGGATTGCAATTAGTTTACTTGTGTTTCGGACAACTGACACCTCACTAACTGACATGTCCACAGTGCAGAGGGTGGGATCACTGTTCAAACACAGTCTAACAATTAATCACTTCTCTAGTTAGCTTTGTGGCTTTAGTTATGTTACTCGTGATTTTGAAATTTCAGGGTTGGCAACTTTGAATTATGTTGTTTATAATTATGAAATCTTCTTAAAGTAATTCTCACCTTTCCTAAGGTTTTGTTATGACTTTCAGGACCTGTGCTGACATTTATCCCTAGTTAACTGTACACTACAGGAAAACCAATATCATAAACCCAGAAATCATTTAATTGCTGTTATTATTGGTGTTGGGTTTTACAAGTTTCTTCATTATTTAGTATTTTTGTATATACTGAATGCTTTTTAGTTCTAGTCATTATGCAGTGCCAAAATAACAATTTTAGATATATTTGGCAAATTTTTTTTTTGTGCACTGCTGATTGTAGTTAATTATTGCATAGTTTTAATAGTTGAAGTATAATTAATAAAATACACTATACATTTTTTTTATATCGAAACATTAACAGACTTTGGGAAAACACAAGAGGGAGCACAAGGCAGGGCAAAATATATTTTTCATTGGCCTATATTGTTGTGAGATAATGAAATCTGAACATTACCTATCCTGATCCCCACTGGGATTCTTCAGTCCATAGAATGATCCTAATTGACTTTTCCTTGCCTAAATAGAGTATGCCCTGTTGTGAACCTGCTTTGAGCATGATGACAGGATGGTATGTCTTAGAGTATCACTTCTGTGAGACCCTGGGCCTTCATTCTATTACCTCTATAATCTAAACAAATAACCTACAAAAAATCAATTTACATTAATTGGACCTAGTGGTTTAAAACCTCTCTCCTTTACCTTAAAATATCTCAATTAAGCTGGAAGTGAAAATGTTTCAACACTGTCTCTGAAAATGTGACCATGTATAACAAGAGACTTTTTTATCAGATGTATAAAGACATTTAAAAGAGTAAATGAATGTATTGGTCATAGCAAGTTCTTTCTGCTCTGTCACACCAAGCACAGAATCCCTGGTAGCACTCATATTTTTATTTATGCTAAAATGGTTTAGCAAAGTGGGATTAATCTTGGATTTTTTCCTGTTTTCTTTCTTCATGCACCACATGAATTTTATATTCCAACAGAAAGCTGTGAGCTTTAGCCATGTTTACTGCAGTAATCATATAGGATTAGTTCTTTATGGTACTTCTTGTATAAACACACTTGAAATAGAGATATGCATGAACAATGATCATTTAATTGTATGAGGAGGTAGTTTGAAGCTTAATGATTTTCATTACTCCATTACATAAAATGACATTTATCAAGTCTTGTATGTTTAGGGATTTTTTTTTAATTTTTTTTTTTTTTGTTTCTTTTAATGTGTAAAGGATTCTATCTAGAAAATATTACCTAACTTAGCTTTCTCTTGTTTTGAAAATCAGTGCATGGCTATTTTCACACATGCCCTGGAATCATGACTTAATGGTTCTCCCTGACAAAGTTTTTAAATTCAGAGGAGTAAGCCTGCCTTTTTGAAAATATTCTGCAGATAAGCAACCTGGATGACATCCTTATAAATTCTATTACATTTTGTTTCCAGGTTGTTATTCCATGAAGTTTTCACAAGAGTATTGCAAATAATTTCAATTGCCCAATTCCAAGGGAGGTTTGAATTTAAATACATTGACCTGCAAAGACAAACTTAACTTCACACCTAGGAAAGGCAGTAATGGAAAATATTCAGCATATGTACTTGTTTAGTGTTTGCAGACTATAAGAGTGCACAACATAGTATTTCAAAGACCTTATTTTTCTGATTTTTAAAGCTAAAGCCCCTCCCTCAGTTATCTAGGCCAGCCTCTCAGGTCAGGGACACTTTCCACTAGATCATGTTGCTCAAAGTTCTATCCAACACAACCTTGAACACTTCCAGTGATGAGGCATCCATAACTTCTCTAGGCAGCCTGTTCCAGTGTCTCATCAACCTCATAATGAAAAATATCTTCCTTATGTTTAAGTCATATCTAATTTTTTTTCTGATAAGAACAGTTGCCTCTTATCATATCACTACATGTTTCTGTATTGAAAGGTCACAGTAAAGTTTTCCTGAAACCTTCTCCACTCCAGGCTAAGCAACCCCAATTCATTCAGACTTTCTTCACAGGAAATGTGTTCCAGCTCCCTCACCAATTTTGTGATTGTCCTTAGGATCCGCATATTTGTCTTCTGCCTTTTGAGTTAGAGCAAATGAATTGTGCCCTTATCATGTATATTTTTATAGACAGAAGAGAATTTCAAAGATATTTTAAAATGTGAAAAGTTGAATCTATCATTACTGCGTATGTACTCTTATAGATCTTTTTATCACTCATGAAAGATGAAGCATTCTTTGGTTAAAACCAAAGGCCTTATGTTGAAAATTTCATATAAGCTTCAAGGTTTTCACTTCTCCCCAGTCACTTCAGCTCTTATATTTTGTCAGAGCAACATTAGGATAATTTTCAATGATCCTTCTTCCCGATTCCTTACCTCTGATTCTGTATTGCATAGCAATCAGTACCCCAAATACATATTTCTTGTGTTCTGGTAGAGAGAGAGACCTTGAAAAGCCTACTGAAGTTCTTTCAGAAATATCCCACTAGTTAGATAACACATGGAGCGAGAAAGGACATAGATGGGAAAACTGCCATCATCTTGCCCCCACCAGGTTTGCTACTGCCATGGCTCAGTCGCTTCATAGAAATCTTGCAGGTAGGTCTGTGTAGCCTTGCAGACCACAGTGCAGGCATAAGCCAAAATTATTATCATAAACCTCCCAGCTGACTTCTTTGTGCTGCACTCTAGTCTCTATAGGGAAAATTTTATCACTTCCCTCAGATTTTAATTCTAGCCATTCTACAGATGGTAGCAAGATGTCTGAACAAAAAACATGAACTGACAATCCTTTCAAAAGATAGAAGTGACTGAGTTATATCTGTCAGTGTGAGAGAAAAAAAAGGAGAGTAAATGAGAGGAAAAAGTAAGAGCACTTCATCCCCATTCACTTTCTCCCCAAATAAAGCAAAGAGGTGAGGGTTGTATAACCTCCCTAACCCACTGCCTGCTTATGCAGTAAATCTATACCAGTAGGAGATATATTATTTAACTGTGGTTTTGCATATAAGACTGATATGAGTAGTCTCAGGTGGTGTTTATTCATTTAACAGGAGGGAATTATTGGCAATGTCCAATACCCATATTTTGTAGTTTAGATCGTTGTTTCTCTTCCATATTAACAGTTTCTTCCTATCTTGCTATTTAAATAGGACATCTTCGCACTTTTGAACCTCTTTAAGTGGATAACATAATTTGGCAATCAGTAAATTAGAACAGCATGTTGCTTGTGCTGAAAAAATTATTAAATGTGTGTCTCATAACTTTGCTACTGAGGTTTGGTTAAACACATAACCTTTATTTCACCTTATCTCATTAATCATGAGCAAAAATGTAGTTATTTCACATATAGGACTGTGGAAAAAGACAGAATGGTCATAGCTCACTCCCTGAAGAAGAAAGATAATTTCTGTATGGAGAATCAACAAGATGCAGGTTAAATACCCATGCTTGCTTCCCCCTGGAAAGTTTGTGAACATGACTACTTTTTTAGAGGTTGTTAAAAGTTGCTAATAAGAGCTCAAGTTTTTCAGGAGTTTTTTTCTTTTCAGTATGACAGCAGTTTCCTATTATGGACTTAAAAGAGTCTTCTTTAATTTGCAGTCATCCCCTCATTTTTGCTTCTACTTAAACCTGCAGTCCACAGTTAAACACAGATAAGTAGGAGTTCAGTGGTTTGCAAGCAGTAGGTTTTAGCCAGTTTGGTCTCCTACTAGCCCCTTTTCCTTCTTTTCTTTTCTTTTCTTTTCTTTTCTTTTCTTTTCTTTTCTTTTCTTTTCTTTTCTTTTCTTTTCTTTTCTTTTCTTTTCTTTTCTTTTCTTTTCTTTTCTTTTCTTTTCTTTTCTTTTCTTTTCTTTTCTTTTCTTTTTCTTTTCTTTTCTTTTCTCTGATTTTTCAGCACCCAACTTGACTTGATCTAGCAATCTTTGGTTCCTGAGTGTTAGAAACTGACTTGCTGCTATCTGTGGAGTCTTGCTAGATGCTGTGACTTTAAAGAAAGCAATGCCCTGCCAGATTCAGAAGTGATCCTACAGCACTGAAACACTCTTTATAAACCCTCTCGAGGGTCAAGCACAGTACACTGCTACACTGAAATGATGCTGTTTCCTTCCACCTAAAAATACACCAGGTCCAGGATTCAACCATTGTATCAAGTCCCTGTCTCAGTCCACTGTAACATGTAAGGAGATTAAATTTCACCCTCTTGATAATGTGGGAATTTGGGAAATTAAGATTCAAAGCTTCTAATTATAAGAGGAATGGTGTGTCTATCACTTCCAAATGATAACATATCTGATAAGACTCTGATCTTCCTGAGTTTTCTTAGGAATATAAAGAATGTATATATGAGGTATATAGTCCACTTAACACTTATCATCCCCTTAAGGTACTGCTCACAGACTGCCCTCTCTGTGAGAAATGTATATTTAGGCTACAGGTGAGGTATGAGTCTATGCAATCATATTACACAGTGGACAGGGCCAGAGGTACAAACAATTTCTTTTTTGGTTTTTACTCCAGCTAATAATATCATAAGTGTAAACTACTCAAAAAAAATTGTAGTATCTTGAACATCAAGTTCTAGAAGTAAAAAATTGAACAATAGAAAAAAAAGACCTTCGAGATCATCTAATCAAACCTAATACTACCAAGTTCACCACTAAACCATGTCCGTAAGTGCCAGGTCTACATGTCTTCTAAATACTCCAGAAATAGCAGCTCAACTATTTCCTTAGGCAGCCTAGTCCAATACTTAACAATCAACAAATGAATTTTTCCTGATATGTAACCTAAATCTCTTCTCAGGCAACTTGAAGATTTTTCCTCTTGTCCTATCACTAGTACATTAACAGTACTTGAAACATAAACCTTTTGGCTATGTATTTACCTTTAAAATTCATTAGGTTAACTGTGTGGAAGTACCAAAGCAGGCTCCTATGCCACAGGTACACTGGAATGATAGGTGCAAAGACTTGACTATGCATTACAAGGTGAATGCTGTTGTCAAGATTTGGGGTCTTCTGTAGGAGATGTTCCAGGGAACATCTAGAAAGCAAGGATTCACTGCCTAGATCTTTATTATTCTAGCTGAGTGTTCCAATTTACAAAGTTGTGGAGTCAACGAGCTTTCCTCTTGGTCTCTGAATATTGCAATACTGATGTAAAATGGCAAAGCCCTAGTGAGGCAGAGAATACTGCCTTCAGTACCCTCCCTGGGTGAAGATTCACATGTTTTCCAAAACAGAAAACATGCATTAGAATCAGAGTCTCCACCATCTCTGGTGACCGTTCCTACCATGGGTTTTCATCATCTCTGGGACTGTGCTTTCTTCTGCTGTTTGCAGAAGGAGGATGTAGTGCATTTCCCACTTTAAAAGAAAAAAAGCCCAAACCATTGTGGGAGTAGCTGCCTTTTTCTGGCTTTCAACACAAGACTCTAACATAGTCATACATGATCGCAGATCTTTTGCACACTACTTCCCAGACCTATCAGGTGACTCCCAGTTTCAAAATATTGGTTAGTTGGGTTTTTTCCTTTTTGGCCAGCCAAAAAGAAATCAGGGATTAATCTGCAGTGACAGAATTTAAGTCAAGTTTTGAATGAGATTGGCAGGTGTGAGTCAGTTGTCTTCATACACTGTCCAGGTACCAAAAACCTCACATAGTGAGAACTACTCATGAGTCTCATTGCAGGGAACACTGAATCTCTGATTTGTTTTCAATGTCACTACACATGAATAACATGTTCAAAGTAATAGTAAATACATAGCCACAAGGTGATGTTGTTTTAGTGGCTCATGTGATTGGGCTCCTACTCTGCAACCTCCTGCATAAATACTTAGTACCAGACACCAAAAGCTATAAGAGCAAGCAAAGCTAAACCATCGAACTGCAAAAGTGCATGCATCAGTGAATTCCCAGAAAGCTCTGAAACATCAATGCAAGCTCAGAGATTGTGAATGCAACACATACATCCTCACAACCTCTAGTTGGAGGTGGCTGTCCTTAAATCTGCTCTTAACCTCTACTTAACCTTATTTACCTAAACCAAGTCAGGAGTGTGGGCAGCAGGTAGTGTCCCCTGCAGATTGGAAAGACTGCTGCAGATAACTACTGAGAGGTTCATATCAGTAGGGGCAGAGTGTTCAGGATGCAGAAGAAATGTGAATAAATAGCGCATCCTCTGATTGACTTGGCCATCACCTCCCATTTGTTAAGGCCTATAGAATTCGGCTGCAATAGCTGCTAGCAGCCTGTTTTGGCTGAGTGGTCTCAACCCACCTCTCAGCTGCCTTTTGCCATGACTGAAACTGGAGTTTATCCAAAATGGTATGTTTATACTTTTGTGAATACCAAATTCATAATTTGCTCCCTGTTTGCAGGTGCTTGTTAGAAATCAAAAGGAACAGCAATGCCTTACAGAAGCCTTTAAAATAACTTGCAATGCATCTGTTACATTAGCTCAATGGGATGGAGATTTTTCTTTCCTTACAATTGAAATTATTCAGGGAAAAGAAAAAAAGACAAAGATAATTTGAGGCTTCTAAGCAATTTGAATATATGAGCATTGGAAGACTATACGTAAATAAATGCAAGCCTTTATGTCTAATTTCAGAAAACCTGCTGGTTTGTCAATGCTCATTAAATGTAAAATCAATCATAAAAACTTCATGCAGTAAACAGCACCAGGTATGTGGGTGATGATGTAGACATCTAACACTTGAAAATTGCTGCACAAACATACCCATTGGCTCATCCAATACTTTCTTGTTGCAGATTTAGAGACAATTCAGACATGACAGGCATATACACAAACTTACACCAGTTTCACCCACTACATCAAGTAGAATAATAGGTAAGTTGAGGTGATAAAGCTAGAGGAGTTGTGCTTCATTTCTACTACCCTGAGCTACTTGCAGAAAGTCCTACAAAGGCAGGTTCAAATTAGGCAGCTTTCTGCAGAAGCCTAGGGTGTCTGGCTGTTTGCTCTGAAGTGTGTCAATGGTATTTGGGTAATCTTTCAACAAATTATGCTAAACCACTGGCAGGTAATAAAGAACACGTGCTAGATGACCATTGATTTTTCAGTTAGTGATCTTAAGAAGAAGAATTAATTAGCAAACAGTGGGATTTATCTGCTCTACACCTCCTGCCCAGTCAGCATTGAAAATGTCTATCAGGTGAAACTGTTAAGCTACAGGAAAAGCACTTTTCTATTTAGGAACATGTTTCTTGTCAGAAATATTTCAACTTTTATATAAAATGTGGTTTAGAAAAAGTTATTTCAACTTTTAAAGTTTCTTTGTTAGTCAAGTGGAACAAATAGTCTACAAGTAAATGCTAAAAGGTAATTTAGGAATTAGCGTAGTCCAAAATCAGAGACTGGATGACTATTAAATGAGTTGCTCATGGGGAAAAGTAATTCATATGTGAAACGTGTATCTGTGTCCACAACGTCTGTGGTAACTGCTTCTCTCAGTTGAGGTTTGTTCATACCACAACATACAGGGAGGTGAATAGTATACTCTTCATTCCTATTTTTAACCTAATGAAGACCAGTGCTGCATGTCCTGAACTAGGGCTGTAAAAGTTGCTTTTTATCTCTGAGATGCAGAGACAGTCTTTCTCTGAATCCAGAGACTGGGGGCTTCCATGCACCCTGTTTCAGTGAGCTTCAGTATAAGAAAGGGAAAAGGGAACTGCAGCCTTATGTTGGGGTGTTCCAACAAAGCATAGTATAAATAGAGGTAAAAATGAGAACTTCACTATCCATGCCTCTTCTGTCAAGAAGATGCTGAAAATGTTTTATCAACCAGGCCACACAAGTAAATTAGGAGATGCAATTATTAGCTTATGAATCATGGGACAAAATAGTTGAGCAGCTCAACAATAATGAAAAGTAGACATTTTAGAGCAAAACTATATTCTCTGAAGACCTTGAGAATTAAAATTTTGAAACAAAACACTTTCTGTCTTTATGACAGTTAGATGCCAGTTGAATCATGGCACCCCTATTATGGGCAGAAACCACTGCAGCAGCACTGTGGATGTAGTCCAAATTCTACAGTCCTCATTCATCACAGTGAATAGTACCTGTTCATCAGAATGTACTAATTTGAAGCAGACTTTCCCCATGGGAAAGCTGTACTGAAAAAAGGGAAAAGTAAAAATACAAAGTTAGTTCAGTTGTGCTAGTTAAAAAAAAAGTTTAAAGTTTAAAACAGTGAAATAAATTAGGATTTATATTTAGTTAACAATGAGTTATCACAAACCATTCCCATATATTTCCTGATGGTTTACCATTACATAACCTGCTCTGTATTTATAATGTACATCTGGCATACTGTACTCCTATTCAGATGCTTTAATTAAACCAGCCTCCAAGCTCCCATATAAAACAATGGCAGTTCAGAAATGCAGGGAAACAGCAGCATGAATTCATGAATAGCCCTGTATGTGAAGGCGGGCAATCTGGAGATTAGTGTGATGGTTTCCTGTTGTTAACACCATAAACTTGTTGAACTCTGTTAACTAAATTCCTCTAACTGCAGCCAAGTTGCTGCAGCTACTGCAGAAGAGCTGGGCAAGAAAAGCGAAAAAAAGGAAAGATAAATAGCCCTTTTAGATTGAAAAAAAATAAAAAAATAAAAGCAGCTAGCTTTGTGGGATTGAAAAGAACCTCAGTCCTTTGGAACTCTGACTACAATTACAGTATCAGTGTTCCCTCCCAAAGACAAAGTTGCTTAAACCAAACAATCAGTAATAAATAGGCATGAGAGGCTAATGCTGAAACAATTTCTGAAAAAGACATGACGCCTCAGACTTTATTTTCAGTAAATATCTTGCGTAGCCAACAGTCTCAGAGGAACTAAGATATTCCCAGTAGGCAGTTCTCATAGGAACTTTAACTATGTGCATTTTAAAATAAATTATATCACAGTATTTGGGTGCAGAATATTATTTCTAGTCTCTAAAAAATCAGAATATCCTAATCAGCTATTTAAATTTTCATGCAAGTACAAGAGATCACTTTTAAAAGCTACAGAATTTACAATACAATTTATTAAAGTTTTTTTTCAGGCCTTTCACAAATTCTTGGTGTGGATAAGGACAGGCAAATAGGAATGCTATTTAAAGGTTTACTTTTCAAGGCTATTTTTCATGAATGCTGCAGAATTTGTGAGCAGTCAGAAAAATATTCATGTAGGTTAGCCAATGTTATATATATATATACACACACATACACTGACCTCTAATACCTATATTACTGTACATTTTCCAATAACTGATACTCATACTATCTCAGGATAATTCAGGTTGGAAGGAACCTTAGGAGCATGCTAATCTGACCTCATGCTCAAAGTAGTATAGACCATGAAACTGATAGCTGTCCAAATAGATATCTGCAACTAATCAAACAAAAACCAACTGAAGCCTTCCTACAGAACCTAGTTGCAATCTAGTTTTAAACTGTTGGTAAAACTCCTTTTGCTGCCAATTATTTAATTCAGCTGAACGTAGATTTACTAAAGGTTATGATATCTAATGAGCACACAGGAAGTGTGCCTTAAGCCATCAGGTGAGATCTTAGTACAAATGTTCACTCTGTGAACTACTTGATATATAAGTGTTCAAGAATGTAACATCTGTTTATTAGTATATTCTTTGTCAAAAGCTTTGCCAAATAGTGAAGTTAGAGTACTCATCATAGAATGGCTTAGGTTGGAAGGGACCTCAGAGACCATCTAGTTCCAACCCCCCTGCCATGGGCAGGGACACCTCTTCCTAGATTTGGTTGCCCAGAGTCCCGTTCAACATGGCATTGAACATGTCCAGAGAAGAGGCATCCACAGTGTCCCTGGGCAACCTGTTCCAGCACTCTCACAGCAAGGAATTACTTCCTAAGGTCCAGTCTAAATCTGCCCTCTTCTAGTTTGAAACCACCTCCCCACCATCCTATCATTAGTGTCCCTTGGTCTTGGTCCTTCTCCAGCTTTCCTATAGTCCCCTTTGGAAGGGCTTTACTTTGGAGACTTGGAAGGTTTTTTTTTTAACAGGAAGGGCTAATTTTACCAAATAAATTATTTACAGTTCTTGATATGACCAGTGCATATAACTCAGAAAGCCACAGGGGAGATAAGTTTCTCTTTTTTTCCTGCTGCTTCTGGTGTTTAGGGAGTTACTGAAGTTGCAGACATTATGAAGATGATCCAAAATGTCATTAGTCTAGTCACAACCATAGCAAAAACCTCCTGTGTTTTACAAATTAATTTGCTGTAAAAACCTGTATAAAGAGATTCTGAATAAATAGAGGACTACCGAAATCTTAGTCTTCATTGTACAAATAAAATTTTTAATTACAATGTAGAATGGGGAGTTTCTACTTCTAACAGCCATTCTCAGCGCTAAAATCCCTTTTGTTTAAAGATTCAGGAGTTGGAGCATTATTTTATGGTAATTTACAGGATGTAAGTATTAATGGCATCATTCCAAAGGGAAATATTTTTAAAATAATGATGTAACATTAATGTAAGGCAAGACTCTGTATGGCTCTGTTGAAATGTAAGGTACAACAGAAGAGTAGAAAATGCAAGTGGAAATACAGAGGAGGCAAATAATTACAATTCTATCACTTATATAAAACTATACATGGCAACTCAGAAAAAGCAACAGGTGGGGATCCAAATGCCTTTTGTCTGTGGTGGCCAGCTGAGTAGGCATGACACAATAGTTGGAATAAGAGGCAACTGCTGTATCCTCCTGCCAGTCAGAGACCCGCAAGATCATTCCTTCCCCAAACTGCTACTGTGGAACCACACCAATTTCACCTTTAATTGGTACCTAATGGAGACAGCACTAAAAAAAATATGGCTATACACAGAAAATTTTGAATTTTCTATATTATTTGGCTTATGGGTGCACAAGCCAAGTGTATTCTGAAAATTGTGAACCTGGTAATTCCCAAGAAAATAAAGGTATTGGTATTCAATGGGATACTACAATGGTCAATTAAATTTGCTTTGAAATTTGAATTCTATCATTAATTACTGTCCTAATATTAAATACTATTCAACAGCCATTGAAAAGCAGAATGAACAGTGCTGATGTGTAAAATCTGTATGTCATAAAGGCAAAATGGTTTACAAAGTTCTAAGTAATCCAACAGAGGCAGAGACACCTTAATATATTTTGTATACATGGACTCCAAAAAGTCAGCAAGGAAGAAATGCCCATGTTACAGAAGTAAATTTATGAGTCCATGTGGGCTTCTAATCAATGGATCCATAGTCCTTCAGAAATTGGAGAATCAGGTCTACTAGAGAGAATGAGTCCAGGTGCAGAGGTCACCACTAATGTGCTGAGGACAAGAAAGGAATTAAGAACATAAAAAGAACAAAGTCCAAATCTGTAAAAATAAGCGATGGTCTGATTTGCAGGAAAGAAAATTAGTTGAACAGTAAAGCCCAATTTGCAGACATTTTACAGTGCATTTCAGATACCTAGGCAAGTAGGCAGTAAAGTAGTAGCTAGGCAAATAGATCTTGGGACAGAAAGTGCCAGTGATCAATTATTAGCCAGCCAGTAACAGAGAAAGAGAGAAAAGAAACACTTGTAGTGCAGCAGCCTTTCAGACAGTGCACTATAAATCCTGCTGTTTTCTCCAGGTATTAGTCTTTCTGTTTTCACAGGGAAAAGAAATCAAGAAAAACATGGAAAGGATCATGCATAAGTTATGGCAAGGTAGGGAACAGAAAGGTCCCTTGTGGACATATCAGTTGACTTAAAATAACTGGAGATCAGGTGTCCAAATTCCTTAAGATGTTTGGATGTTTTAGTCACTTCATTAATCACTGAAGCTAGAAGGATAGGGTGTGCTTGCTTCCATGCAAAGAACCATAAGAAGGTTTTCTGTGATTGACACAGATGTTAGATACTGAGAAAGATTTCTTTGGGCTCATTGTTTATGTGATGAAAATCGCAGCTTTGGAGGAAAAGAAAAATGTAGTCCCAGATTTTGTTTCAACATTTGCAAAATAAATTACCTTCATTTTTGAAGTGACACTTCCTTACAATATTTCCTGAATTTAATGCATAAAGAAGAAAATAAGTAATTTTGTGCTTACAGGTGTGCTAGTAAGGTATGGCATTTTTATGGATTGCTGGTCTCATGAGGTTTTCTAGACCTTAAAGACATGTAAATCATAATGTACTGAGTGGATCTTCTAGCTGTTCAGCTTGCCTCCAATCTTAAGCAAAGAATAGGACAAATATCCCACATGTATTTGAATCTATGGTTTGCCTGTGACTCCATCACAATGAGGCATACATGTTTGCCAAAGAAATAAAATTTCATAATAGAAAGTAACTATTTTTAAGTAGTGAGAAAAGTGCAAAACTGTGTGTAGCATCTCAGGAAAGGTTTGCTATACAAATCTATTTCCACTAAAATTGTCAGCCAGTAGCAGTGACTCTTGTGTTTTGCATGAGGAAGATCTGGCAAAAGAACATACCTTTTTTCTTGGGCTATCTTTTCTGTGGTCACACTGAACCACATGAATGTCATTACTTTAGCATGTTATCAGTCAGGAAGTGCTGCATCACAATCAAGCAAAAGAGGCAAGCTGAGCGTAACTGTGAATGAGTGTATTTAAGGTCACTGTTCTATTGCAATGTGTTCTTCCTTACTTTAATTAATTTTTATTGTTTTATCATGTTATTTTTGCTACTTGGAATGATGGATAAAAATCTGGAAATTTTGCAGCCATCATTCTATATCCTGTGAGACTCCAGGTCTATTTATAAGCCCTATAGCCAACTATTTCTTCTGCAAAATGTCACAGGACATTCGATATCAGACTGTATAGTTATTTGTGCACTGCCAAATACCACAATTTTAACAATGTTAAAAATCCAAACTGAAGTTGACCACAAATTACCTAATTTGAGACAATGAATTCACTGAGATTTTAGGATTTGTTCACAATTTTTCTTCTGCCTTTTTTTAAACATTTTGAGTCACTAAAATTCCATGCTGAAAAGGTCTAATACCTGCGGTTTATAGTCATCTGTTACACATTCATTAGAAGGGCTTCTCTGAACCACTCCTTTCCCTGCCCAACACAGATTTGAGAAACAACCCACACATAAACCAATTGCAGTCACCAAAACAATAAACCCCATTGTTCTCTGCAGAGATTTGCTCCAAAGAGTACATCAACTGGAATAATTTAGGAAGCTGAATTACTGAAAGATGAAATCAGAAGCACACTGGCAACACTTTGAAAAATCATCTCATTCGTTCTCCACTTGTTTTTAAAAATATCTTTTCATTAAGAGCATTAGTGAGAAAATATTAATAGAAAATTGCATTTTTCATTAATGCAAACCTTTCCACTTGGACACAGTGATGTATAACATCACAGCTGAAGCACTTTCCCATCTTTTCTGTTATCAACATTTTACAGATCATTTACTGAGTCAAGCTGAGCTGAGGATGCTGATCAGATCTTTAATTCACAGGTCTCTAAAGCAAGTTATCTGGCACTTCTCAAGTTAGTCCAACAGAGTAAAGAGAATATATTCCTGATGCTGCTAATGACATTTTGAAAACTTTAGTCCATGCTCTGCATGTTAGCAGGTGATGTCAGAACCTGGTTCCACACAAGATTAGCCAGAGAATGAAAACTATGTGTGGTCTGGGCATTTTTTGAAGAAGACAGCCATGGCTATACTTCAATTTCAGGGAGTCTGAATAAGTTGGTTTATCCTCAAGAAATAAAAATGGCAAAACTTTAATTATCTTTGAAGGGGTCAGGTTTTCTCCCAGAAAATGGTTTCAGTTACAACTCTTATTTATGCAGAGTTATCAGTCATAATTAGACAGTCAGGACAGGACAGTGCTTATGACATAGCAGTATCTGAGACACATTTCTAGATAACAGTTATCACAAGATGAGGTTGGCAAAGTCATTTAGATTACAGCTTTCAAATTAGAGAGACAAAAATAAAGTATTAAATGCATTTTTAGGTGTCAAATTAGACAAGAGTTGCATTTAAGTCTGCATCAGTGAGAGACACCAATGAAGGCTAAGGACTGAGCTGCTTAAAATAGATGAGAATAGCTACCTGGCTAGGCATCCCATGTACAGATGTTTGGAAAACTAAATACTAGAGAATTAGTGTTTGCAGTAATAGTTGCTTTTTAAAGACAAAATGATGTAAAAAATAACCCTCTAGACTGGTGTGCACGTCAGTTATAGACCCTCAATCTGAAAGCAAAGCATCACCTGGAGTATATTCTAGTAACATAGTGACTTTATCATAGGAGGTAAAGCAACTTAAAAACTTTGGGGAAAAACATTCTGTTTCTGATCACATAACAAGGGCAACCTGCTATTACAGGACTTTCTTCTGAAAAAGCTACATTTCTTTGTTTTCAGAATGTATTCAATTTACATTGGTGACTACAGCACACCTGAAGTAGTTAATTTCATCTGCAATCTCATTGGGAATTCCATTAAATGAAATTATTTCATGTGACAACCATCTATGCAGGAATATCATAAGTGTATCCCAGAAGGGGGTTCTCTGCACTCATCTTATTTAGACTCATAATATTTTCTGGACTCATAATATTTCCTCATGTGCAGGAAATCTACTATGCATAAGAAAAGTAAAACTGCACATGGATTTTCAGTGTGAAGAGTGAAGCTAATGAATTTACATGGAGTTTTTTCCCTCAACTTTGATAGAAAAGCTTCATTACCAAACAAAATATTAACACATTCAATTTCAGTACAGTTAATATTGTAAGATAATTTTATGATTTCAACTACACTTATAAAAAATAAAAATCTACTCTATTACTTTCTAGTGCTAGAGAATGTAGGGATTTTACCTGCTATCTTAGCATCCTCTCACATCAAATTAAGATCTTTTTCTCTGATAGACAACTTTTTCTCCCCCACAATGAAGTTCTAAAACAAATCAATTATGTGTTTAGTCTTCACATTCACAGTTTTTCACTATGAATACTTGATGAAACATGCTCAAATATAAGACAGGATTTCTAATACAAAGAATTGCATAGTGTCCTAACCCCTGAGAATGGTGTATGATTTATATATAACATAACACAGTCAGTGATATATATCATTGACAAATATCAATAAGGTTTGTAACACCTAGTTCTGAATCACATAGGAGTAATATGTTGTCACAGATATCCATAACACAATATATTATATAATATGTATAAAATAAATAATCCTAATAAAATTTCAGTGGTTCTGAGTTAAAAATCATGACCAGAGAAAACCACACAAAAGATTCGTATCGCAAGTGTGCCGTTAGTCACCTACCAGATAATATCACAAACAAAAAAGTTACAGTGGGTATATCCAGATAAATGAAGCTGATAAAAGAAAGTAGTATTATATTTCTTTTAATTAGTTGAGTGGAAAGAGCAACAATACAGAGAGGTTATTTTCTCTTCCTTGAGTGATCCTTGGGACAGCAAATATCATAAAAGAGAAAGGCTTTCTCAGGTCTGGGATTACTTCAGAAAATGATAATGTACTTACAGCACACTACAAATAATACAGACTGTAGCACAATAAAATGAACATCTGGGATAGAAAGATTCAATGAACTGTTAATATGGGACGAGCTGTACAGAGTTTAGAAAAGAAAATAAGGAATAAAATTTATATAAATATATTTGAATGTGTGTGTATATATGTGAAACTATATGTATATATGTAGAACCATATACATATGAGTATACACATATATATATGTCCATATATATTTAACTACACATAAACACATTTGTATGTAAGAACAGAACTAGTAAGCAAGAAACAGATGTTAGCTCAATGTGGAATAAAACAGTTTTAATATAAAAGCTGGAAAAGAGAAAAGCCTATGAGAAGCAAGAGGAGAAAACAGCATACATGTTTAACTCCTGGGAAGGAAAAGATTGTCAGGAAAATTCAATAATTCTTTTCTTTACCATGGAGCAGAGGGAATGTTTAATGTAAAGACTGGCCTTGTAAGTTAGCAATTTATTCCTTTGTCTCCATTTCATCTACAGAAGATGGTGACAAATGGTGTCAAAAATAAAGTAACCCAAACTATCAGATCTGTTCTTTCACTATAAACTATCAGCATAAACTCCACTCACAGCAGAAAAGTTTTGATAACCATTATTTTCTGGTGTTCTAATGGGTTTGAGAAGGAAGTTGAGAGAATACTGCAATGGAGGGGAAAGTGGTCGGACTGAAAGGAGTTGTTTGACTAACCTAAAAGGCCAAGGTGTATGGAAGGAATAGACCAGAGAGTATTACTGTTTTTAAACATATGAGTCCCAAAAGGTCTTATCCCACAATATTCTAAGAACTCAAAATAACAATTTTGGGGTCCTTGCACTCATGTTTGAGAACTTACCAGTTCAGATGTGTTGTGAAAATAGGGAAAAAAAAAAAAAAAAGAGACATGGGGTACATATCCTTAATAATAGGAAGGAAAAATTCCTAGACTTTTGCGCTGTTCAACTTACAATACCTACTGGAATGACTAATTGTTTAGCTGCAAAAAAGCAAGAAGAGGAGCAGCAGTCCACATGGGTTATTTAAGTACAAATGATAAATGATGTCAAGGACATGTAATTTTATTCTATGACAATGATGCATTATGGACTGAAAAGAAGAATCATAGAATCATAGAATAAGAATCATTAGGGATCAGAAGGGACCTCGAAAGATCATCTAGTCCAACCCGCCTGCCACAGCAGGACCACCTAGAACAAGTTGCACAGGAACACATCCAGGTGGGTCTTGAACATCTCCAGAGAAGGAGACTACATAACCCCCCTGTACAGCCTGTTCCAATGCTCCGTCATCCTCACTGTGATGGCCTTGAGAAGAGCCTGGCTCCATCCTCCTGACACCCACCCCTAACATATTTATAGACATTAATGAGGTCATATACATGTTGACTTCAGACTTACTAAAATAGTGTCTCTAATGCTGTTATCTCATAATATTCTTGTAAGGAAAGTGTCTTATTAAATGTACTTTAGGGTAGTTGAAAACCAATATGAAAATCAGTGTGCAACAGTATTTATTCATGGGCTACTCCTGAAATGAAAGGAAAAACTGAGTCTGATTTTGCATATGACTGTACAGATCTTTCTCTACTTTGTTAATGACCTGGACGATGGAAGGGAATTGTAATTAAATCTGTAGATAGTGCAGAGATGGAATACACTACATTATACTGAAAGATGGGAGTTCAGTTCAAAAGGATCTTGACAGGTAGAAAGCATGGTCTGAAGAAAACCAAAATGCAGTTCAAGAGGCACAAGCAGATAGACAGGCTAATCAGCCACACAAATTCAGGATCTAGAAAAACTCTCTGAGCAACAGGCCAGGAGAGAGGGATTTAAAGGTATTAGTAGATCACAAGTGGAACACAAGTCAATAATATCATGCTGTTGAGAAAAAGATAAGCACTATCACGGGAAGATTAAAAGGACTAAAACGAATAAATGTATACTGTGTATCTTTCTGCTCTGCTCAGCATTTATAAGAGTTTAGGAGGGGTACTGTATGGGGCATTTCATCAGAGATGTGGGATACTCTACAGGAGAGAAAAGAGAATGATAAGACCACTGAAAAGCAGCTCTTAGGTAGGCAAGCTAAGTAAGCTGTTCCTTAATATGTGTAATGAACAGAAAACAAGAGCAGGGGGAGTGTTTAATACTTAAAAGGCTGCTTGAAGAGAAACAAAATTGTCATTTCTCCATGGACAGTAAACAGAAAGAAACAGGCTCTATTTAGCAAGTGGCTTTAGTTAGGTATTAAAACTTGAAACAAGTTACCAAGGCATGTGTGAGATTTTCATCACTGGTTCTATGACAGCCATTACAGACTTCATTAACTGTTTCAACAAGGGTCTTTCAGGTTCCTTAACATTATTGTGTAGAGGTCCAAAGGCCTAGAAGAATCCTTTGAAAATCAAATGTCCAAATTTTTAGTGATTCACTGCAAGGTGTGACACTGTGGGAAAGATAATTCAAACTATTTGGTGTGTAAGTAGATGAAATAACATACAATTATGATGGAATAGTGGGATAGGAAATCTTACTGTACTGACTGATTTATTTCGTACTGTTAAATGTGAATCATCAAGTTAGTAGAGAAAAAGAAAATTTATTTCAAAACATCCTTGCACTTCACATGCTTTGCACTGAATCTTTTGCTGCTATTTCAGTTAGATTTTTGCTGAAGGTAAAACTGATAATAATGATCTACTTACATGGCTTGTTCTCTGTATATCTGTCATATTAAAGTCCATGCTGTTTGTTTATCATGTGGTGATCTATAACTCTCTATTAATTTAATTATACTAAAAGATCTTAAAAGCCTTGGGCTAAATAACATGTCAATTACAAATGAGTTTAACTTGGAATAAATATAAACTTAATACTTGTAATTTATTGCTTTAAATATAAACAAAGCCCTTACTATGACACAATCTATTATTAATTGCTCCAGTGCCCAAAGTCCAATTAAGCAAATCCATTTACATTTTCTTCAGAGGAAATCAACGTTCATTTCTCATAAGAAGTGCAAGGAGCCTACCTTTCTACTTCTTTTAAACTCCCAATGCAACAAAGCACTTCTGTGTTTAATGAAGTGTACCATGGTGGGGGTGAGGAGACTGGTGGTGTGGGAGGTAGAGCCACGTTGGAGGGCTTGTATTTCCTTGAACAAACTAACTTTCAATCAAATATCTGGTCTTATATGATTATTTCTAGAGATATAAGTAATGAATGCACATTTTCTAGTTGAAATGTCTATATTACTGTTTTCTGGTACCCTTTCCGTAATAAGGAGAAACTATTTGATGTTATATGTGTGTACTTGTGCTTTGTGTACGTGTATAATACATGTTCAACTGAAAAGTATCTTGAACTTTTTATATTTGTTATACCTGCATGTATTAAAGTAGCTAAGCTGATTTTTTTTAATGTGTGTGAAAACGTGTACATATAAAAATGTCAGCTGCTGTGCTGAGACCTGGTACTTCATGCCTGGGGTAAAATTTAATTGCCTAGTTATAAATGTGAGGGTTTATAGTGGAAAACCTGACATTAACTATGGTTATGCTATCAAAGGAGTGCAGCATTTAGGAATTTAGGAACTACTTTGTCTGTGTACAGGCAATCATACGTTGTGTCTAAAAAGTCATCTTGATTTATGCATGCCTTTTACATCTATTTTTGAGCATTTTCAGAAGTGAAGTCACAAGCTGATTCTTACAACAGCATCTTCCTATTTGTATTCTTCCTGCTTGTTATCTATGAAGAATAAAATTATTTCAAAAACTGGAAATAAACCACAGCCATAAAGTGTACATAGCTTAAAAGTAAATGAGAAATGCTTTCCCCTCCATTTTTTAAAGACAGAATCAAGTAAGGCATACTAACTTTAGAGAAGTCACTAAGATATCAGTTGCAGAATTGTCTAGTAATGTGGTACAGTAATTTCTGTACTTTTTTGTCTGCTTCAGAAATGTCTTCTTTCTTCCACAGTAGTAGTATAAACATAGTAGTACTATAAACATAGATTATATTTAGACTTGTTTAATAGCCCCTTCAGTTAAAGCACTGTGAAGGCCTTAAGTGTGGAAGAGAAATCAACTCTCTGGCTAGTTCTTTCTGTGGCAGGCTTGCTAAGCTGTCTTTACTCCTCACCATTCCTTGCTGGCTCCAAGCAAGTCCCCCCATCATATAGGTATAACTATTTGTGTTATTTGTCAGTGAAATGGATTGCAGGGTTTAAAATTAGCCTTGCTTTTTTTTTTTTGCAGGTCTTGAAGATTCAGCTCTTTTGTCTTGCTGGTTCCCCACAGAATATTCTCACTGACAGAAATAAAAGGGGAATAAACATTCCAGAAATAAGGGGAGGCACAACACTGAGGAAGAAGCAAGAAGTCTGATTGTGAATTGCTTGCAGTGCTGCATCCTCAAAATAAAAAATAAGAACAAAGAAGGAGAAGAAAAACAAAACACCAAATAGTAATCACATCATCCCATTTCCTACCTTTATTGTAGCATCTCACCATTTTTGGCATAACTAAAAATCACTCAGCTGATGATGACATTTCAAGTAGCAGGACTGATTGTTTTTCATTATGGTGCTTGTACATATGCAATGTATATGTCCAGTAAAACCTGATTCTACCCGCATTGTTTGGCAATTAAAAATTATGAAATTCCTAAGATAGATAAGAAAGTGAACTCTATTACTTCATACTGGCCATCATATCTTAATGGAATAGCAGGCACACAGAAATGTGTAAACTATAGTCTATTCTGGTAAATGTGAGGTGCTCTTCAGCTGAGTCTGTCTGTACCAGTGAGATGGACTTTAAGAGCAGCAGAGGTAAGGCAGAGAGCAGATTGAGCAATAAAATATTCACAGAATAAATGCCACAACCACAAATAATTGAATTAAGCAATAACAAGGCAGACACAGGGCATTTTCTGGGGATTAATGACTAGCTAAGAGAGTTGATGGTCCACGGCGGTCATCAATTCCCCAGGAAATGTCCTGTACCAAGGTCATCGTTGCTATTATATCCCCCTTTTCCTTTCTCCAGCAAAGAAAAAGGATCCCACATTTTACCTGTTTTCACACAGTGTCATCAGTCCTTTAGATGACTGTGGAACAGATGGGTTTGAATAGCAAAGCTGCTGAAGGATTTCTGTGTAATTGATGTCCCAGGCTAGAACCAATCAAACCCACTTTTTCACTATTGCATTTTTAATCTGGCTTATACGATATTTCAGTTTTTGACTTATTTAATTCTCATAAATCCCCAAATAATAATTTTATTTTGTTGTGGGCTTGCAACCCTGACAAATCTGTGTCTGCATTATAGCTAGGTGAGCTGGAGGAAGCTGGACATATTTTATCCCTTTAGACTTCCTATGGCATAAAGAACTTGCTGAGAGAACTGGCAGAGAATTTATGCATTCAGCCTGCTTTTTGGTAATAATGTGTGGATTTATAACATAAACTACTTGCTTAGAACAGGTCAATAATGGCAATAATTAAATATGTCTTTGCTATTCAATAACATTTATGAATTGAAATTTGTTATGGCAGCTTTCTCAATACAAGGACTATCATGGCTGAATTCCTCATAATTTTATACAGACATTTTTAAGATATTATTCTGTGGCAAGTATGTAAATCTTTAAATTCTATTTTTCAAACAGTAAAATAAAAAATAAAGCACTAAACCCAAAGGTCCAGAAGATAAAAGAGCTTATGATTATCTGTATGTGCTTAGGCCATATTTATTTTACAGTTATGCCAGTATTCCTTAACTCGCTTATCTTCAGGATTTGTGAATCTTTATCCCTTTTTTTCCCTTAAACCAACATTTCACAATCAATTAAGCTAATCTTGAAACCGAACACTGTAGACTATACATTTTTTTAAATTACTGTTTATGATCCTTTATTCTTGTTCCATTTATACATACTCTCTGTTACTGTTGGCATTTGCATGGGTTGTGGTTTGCAGCAAGCTGCTCTTTCTTCACTTCACCTTGATGTAGTTAAACTGTTATTTTCACGTGCCTGGAATTTTTTGGCTCTGTATCCCCATATTAATTTAACTGGCCAATTAGTTTTATTAAAATATTTTAAAAGAACATACAACAACATATGCACAACAAATTATTTCTTTCCACAATTTTATTAACATTTTTGTAGGTAGTTTCCAGTTTCTCACCTCCTTTTCCCACCAAGAGAGACTCTCCAAGTTTAGGAATACAGACTGCATGTCAGACTCAGGGCCCCACTAAGTTTCCTTGAATTCCTTTAAGCTATGTTGAGAACATGGAAAAATTGGGCTGAACCAGTTAAATTTTAGATGTCTTTCTTTTCTCACTCTAATGTTAGGAGTTGATGCCATCCTTACAATGTGTTAGATTCAAACCATCCATGAAAACAGCTTTTTGTTTTTTTTGTTTTTTTTTTTTTTTAACTGTGTACCACAGATTGTTCATTGATACAATTCTGAGAAGATCAGAATAGAATTTTTCTTCAACACTGAAGTTTTGACTGTCAGTTCAGCATTGGCAAGGAGATTGTACCTAATATTGCCTTGTAAACCTTTTGTGGCAGAAACTGCAGCTTTGTTTTGCATTTGCCAATCATTTGTTTCTTAATCTGTGATTTGGATTTAGTAGAGAACCAGTTTAAAATGAAAAGTGTTAAATAATCTAGTCTCCTTCACAATTTTCCTTATTTCACCAGTTGAGTTCTGTGGTACCACAATAAAAGGAGTCCCTTAAATACACATCCCTACTGCTCCCAGATGTATCATTTATCCCCAATTCACTGGTTCCTCTTCCTGGAATTAATCTAAGATGGGTTTAGCTTTGGACAGAGAGCAATGAAGAGAGCAATGAAGTAATAGACTGGAAGGCTGCAAATACCTAAATGCGTGTGTGTTCATATTACTGCATGGGAGTTACTTGCCTTAACAAATTTTTGTCTAATGATAATATGACTTCTAAGACAAGAAATTTACAAAATTAAAAAAAAAAAATCAGAATGATCTTCAGCTCTTTCTACCATTCTTTATTTTTTTGGTTTAGAAATGAAACATAAATCAACAAAATTCCCCAAAACCACATTTTTAGTAAGGACACCATCCTAATGTGGTATTGGAGTTAAATGTGTATTGTGGAAAAAGTTGCTGATATACAGTACTGAGAATCTGTTCTAAAGTTTGCACATAAAATAAAGATAATAGAAAAATCTTTATGTTTGTTCCATGGGTTTACATTTTTTGATTTAGTGCCATAGATCAGGTACAGCCTGGAAGTGAACCATATATAATCTCATAATGATTAATTCAGTATTTTTTTTTTAATATTACAAGTATTGAGCTCTACATTTTATTTCTGGGAGCAAGAAGAGGAGTGTATCTTGCCTTAGGATACCCTATATTGCATTTGTGGGACATCTGACTGATTGACAAAAATCTCAAGGCCAAGGACCTACAAACATGAAAATTTCCCAGAGAAGGAACAGTTGGTATAATTGCCACCATTATGGAGCTTTACCTTTAAAAGGACAGTGTGTCAGAATAAAAAACAAGCTATGTTAGTTCAGCATTGGTCAGAGAATAAGATTCTTTTAAATATTGATTAGTCCTCTGCTCTCTTGTTGCTAATATATATACATAGGAAAAGATCATCTTTCTATGTGTCCCTTTATGTCTTCAGGCTCCTCCTTTGTAGATGAGAACAGAAGCTCAATACTGCTCTATAGCATGGCCCAGAGGCAGGCAAAAAATTCAGAAAAGCTTTCCCAC
The DNA here is from genome assembly GCA_013397515.1 of Upupa epops. Taxonomy (NCBI): domain Eukaryota; kingdom Metazoa; phylum Chordata; class Aves; order Bucerotiformes; family Upupidae; genus Upupa; species Upupa epops. The sequence goes on along the minus strand of VZRI01010175.1, from coordinate 6,790 downwards.
CAATGTTGTTACTGTCCAGGGAATTTCCATGATGACAAATGGAGAGGAAGAGGGATACGTAATTAGAAACAAGATGGAAAGATGCTAGTGAGGTATTCTTTATATCAGGGGTGCTATGAATCAACTATGCTGAGTGTGGAAGATGGGAATATTATGATCTAAGTGTGTGCTGTCTACTGGTGGGAAATGAGATATGATTCACTGGTTGTAAGATGGCCAAGCACTCTTCAGGTTCTTACCAGTTCCAGTACACACCAACAAGCACAAACAAGAGATACAAGTATTAGGGCATTTCGCAGAGAACAGATAATTGGCAGGGGCCTCTCACTGTATCTGGTCATGCCAGTGGTTGCTGATGCTTCCAGCTGCTAGCTGGGTCCCTTTGTGTTATGAGCATCAGATCCTTCAACACGAACACTTCTCTATGTCCAGAAATACTGGCAGAAAAAGAATGTGAGCTGGTTTGTCCCACCATTGACTGCATGAATTATGCACATATCCAGTAGACAGCTGCAACTGATTTGTCAATAACACAAAACTGAGCGTCAAGACAAAAAAGTAAAAGAATTATTAACTTTATCTCTATGTTCAAAGCATTTTGATTTAAGTGATGGAGCACAGATGTTCTGTGTAGACTATGCAGAGCTGTTTCTGAACAGGTGAATGCACTTGTTTGTTAACCATCCAATTACTTCTGGCAATGCTATAAGGTATTTTTACACTGATCTTGCATTAAAGAAAGCTTTCAGTCTGATAAGTTACAACATCACACCTGTGTAAACATAAGGTGTGATGCCATAAGCTTTACTTACAATTACAGTTGTTTTTCTTAAACTACAAGAAGTATAATCCATAATAAGACACTGCATTGTTGGCAGTTATTACAGATGTATCTCTGAAAAGGCTGATTGCTTAATTACACCTTTTACTATGAAAGTTCTGGCAAATTTCTAGAAAGAACCTCTACCAAAGAACCGGATGAATGTTTCCTCTGTATTCTTCAGTTAAGGTTTCATTGTTCAACCAGTCAATCAGTTCAGCTTCTATTTTCTATTCAGTGTAATTTTGCTTCAGGCTAATTTCATTTATGTGGCACTTAATCCAAATAAATAATATTATTCCAAACCCTCTTGCTTCCTATTGCATAAGGTTGTTAAAGAATTGTCTTCAAAAACTCCAGTAGTTAACAATGGCAAGTCTCAATGTTAACATATTGCTAGCATTTGCAGCAAATTGGTGAATTGCATTTATTACTCATAAATAATTAAATATTCAACAGATTTTTTCCCTGAAAATAATGTTTCCACCAGCTTTTACTGCTCAGGCATAAAGATTTTAAAATAGTTGAATGGAAATTTCAATGGGTAAGCAAGTAAGGTTCATGCAAAAACAATACTGAGTTTACAATTCCCTAGATTTGGCCTTTGTATCAAAAGAAAGATGAAAATGGTCCAATCTAAGTAAAATAATATCTTTCCCTACTTTTATAATATTTTCTAATCAGATCACTCTTACCTTCCATGAGTAAAAGTAGAAATTATATTTAAGGACTTCAAAACTATTTTCTTGATTTAATTTCATAGGAATTTCTAGTAGCTGGATTATTTCTGCTGAACAATTCCCAGTCTCTGAATTTAATCAGACACCTTCTTTTCAGAATCAGGGTTTTTATAATTTCTGGACAAAAAACTGCTTTGATAAGAGTATTCATTAGTGCATTTTCTGAATGAAGGTCTAAAAGATGGGCAAATAGTCTATTCAAAACATCTAACTCAACTAAATTGTATACTCTTCCTTCTGGTCCCTTAGTAAATTTCAAGAATTTGTGTAACACCCATAATATTAATTACAGTGATTAGTCCTGCTCAAAACTGTATGTATGCAGAACTCATACTGCAATGAATTAGTTGTCCTAAAGAAGCCTCTAAGCCTCTTTAAGCTGTGTCTTTGGATGAATTCCCTCCTTTGCTTTTCTAAACTAGAGATGATTAAATTCAGCTGGACAAGACCCTGATCAGCATGATGTAAACTTGAAGTTAGCTCCACTTGGAGCAGGAAGCTTGGAATAGTTGAATTCCATAGTTCTAAGATGAAATTTAGAGTGGGTTGAATATCAAAAGTGCTGCAGATACCAAGACCCAAGCAAGCTACAGCAGAGGGAGAGACAGTGTAACTTCCTGTAACTGAGCAACAGCCTCATTACACAGAAAGCTGCTTAAGAATGACATAAAACAGAAACCAGACAAAACTCAGCTAAAAATAATAACTGCAGTCCATGCTGGACTGGACAAGCCTTCTCCATGCACTTTCCTCCTCACTCAGAAATGCTTGGTAATAAGAAGGGTAGAATATACTTTTTAATGTGCTCAGTTCTTAGGCATTTTGACAATGGAAGTACTAAAAATGTAAAAGCAACCAACTGAAACTCAAGCGATGTTAACTTCCTAAGTGAAACCTATGTAACTATGAAAGGGATATTATGTATCCCTCAGCAGAAATGGATCAAAAATGTTACAAAAAGCTACACATAACAAAGAAAGCTTGATATTACACACAAATGTCCTGGGTTTTAAAGAATATAGCTAATAGAGAGAGAAGTTCACAATACAGTAATACATTTTCCTACAGCCAGGCAAATCATTTCCTGGCAGGTGGAATATATTGGTGACTCTTCTTTAAAATTAATTAGCACAGAAATATTATATATATATATATATATAAAAGACAGTTTCGTGTTCCTAAAGGTTATTCTGTAAAGAAATAAATCATATGAAGGTATAAATCATAGTCTCTTGCACTTTATGATTAAGTTCTTATAATATAGACAGTCTTTAAGCCTCAGCTTTTGCTAGGAAGTTCACATCAAAGGTGAATTAAGTCTTTATTATAAATATATGGTAAAATATAGAAACCAGAACTGCTTTAAGTTGAAGGATCATCTAGTTTCATTAGAAAGACCTTTCTTTTTATCGACTCATTTTACAAGTGATGCCTCAAATTTATGCTAAGAACATTTTCATGAAGCTTTTGCTCTCCTCTTGGCAGAAGGCCTTGAAATTTGAGTCAAATAAATTAGAACTAATGTCTTGGCTAAAAAAAAAAGCCTGTTAAAGGGCAGTAGTAATCAAGACAAGATAACAATTTATCTGTGATTTTGTGAGTATTAGTCTAATATCCTGTCTATTCACAGCATGAAAAAGATAAGAGCAGTCACTGGTTTACTGTTTAACTGCCCTCTCCTTCCTCCCTCCCTCCGTCAGGCATCTAGAGATAAAAGACAAAAACCATGTATTAGGCCAATTGCAATAATATCACACTAAAAGGGATACACTGTTTCTGTTATAAATTACTGCTTTAGAATTTCAGCCTAAAATAAACTACTATTAGATAATTATCTGTCCCTTGGATTATTATATACATGAGTAATTTTGTCTCTCTGAAGAGTTTGTAGAGATACTGGAAGCTCCTAGAGGTATCACTGGTCACATGTGAAGCTGTTTACACAACCGTGACTGTACTTCCAAACCACAGTCATGCTAATGACTCCCAAAAAAGTTTCACGTCAGAAAATAATCAAGATAGGCACCTCATGGAGATTTTTTTGTTCCTGTAATATATGTAGCAATTTAAACATAGGATTTAAATCTGATACTTGCACTGGTCACAAGACACAGTATTGGAAATAAAAGGCCCTCTAATACATTGCTGAACTTAAGCCCAGATGCTTGCTAGCAATTATTTAATCCTGTAGATTTTGTCACTTTGCTACCTTTGAAGGGTCTCCTTTCCTAATGGGGAACTGTAAGTAAAGATCAAATAAATCATACAAGTGTCTATTTTGTGGTCTTTATGGCCACTTTCTTGTCATTTAGTGATGCAAAGCAGCCTGAAGAGCTGACTTCCCCTTGACTTCTCTGAAACCATGCCTTCATCAGCAAAAGATAACACAGCAATAGTTAAGAGCTTACACTTCTTGCAGAAACTTGAAAGCTTGTTCTAGTTAGTAAAGAGAAAGTGACTTTCAAGCCTCACAGTTTTTTTACAGTCTGCTGTTAGGCATAAGCATGAGTACTCTCTCTTAAATATGGTGGGAGTAGAGGCTCAGTTCACCTCCTAATTAATTAAGGAAAACTAATTTATTTAAAATGAAATTATTTTGTTGTTGTGCACAGTGACTAACCTTCCACATCTGACATATTGTATGATCTTTTTTTTTTTATTTAAAAATATCTGTTTACAGAAATGATTAGTTCTGTAGTTTGTCCAGCAAGGTTTCATTATAGCACAGCCCTCTTGGGAACTCTTATATAAATAAAATCCATCTGGAGATTGGAAGCAATGCAGCTAAAATTATAAACAATATATTTAATTTTTAGGAGGAATTAAGGGATATCAAAGCACACTTCATTAGAAAATCCAAGCTACCAACACAAGTCCTAGTCATGAGTTCTGCTACATACAGCATCAGCTTCCTTTAAGGTACTCTCCAGGCTATTGAAATATGTCCCATATCAAATATACATATTATTTTTTCATGTAGTTCTTTCCACAATTTAGTGACTGACTTGTATTTTTCATGTAAGAGTGAAATAGAAAAATGGAACTGTATGGGAATGATCTGATAATAAAGAATTGATTACAGCATCCAAAGAGGATGTCCAGGAAACTGATGTACTGGAAGTAGAAAATGGGAAGATAAACTGCTTACAATTAGTAAAAGTTTCAGTGCTGTGAATAGCTCATAAGATTATGGATTCCAGCAAATGGCAATATATCAGAGCTATCAGGATATTATTTAATTTAGTTTCTTTTATCCCAAAACTAAAAATGGCCCTTGAGTGGATGTTACCAGTATTTCATAGAATCATAGAATCATTAGGGATCTGAAGAGACCTTGAAAGATCATCTAGTCCAATCCCCCTGCCACAGCAGGGTCATCTAGACCACGTTGCACAGGAACAGATCCAGGCAGGCTTTGAACATCTCCAGAGGAGACTGCACAACCCCGCTGGGCAGCCTGTTCCAATGCTCCATTTCCCTCACTGGGAAGAAGTTTCTTCTTATATCTAGATGAAACCTCCTCTGTTCCAGCTTACACTCATTTCCCCTTGTCCTACCACTAAATGACCACCAGAAGAGCCTGGCTTTATCCTCCTGGCACCCACCTATCACATATTTATAGACATTAATGAGGTCATCCCCCCTCAGCCTCCTCTTCTCCAAGCTCAAGAGACCCAGATCCCTCAGCCTTTCCTCGTAAGGGAGGTGTTCTTCCTTCATCATCTTCACTGCTCTACGCTGGACACCCTCCAGCAGCTCTGTGTCCTTGTTGAACTTAGGGGCCCAGAAGTNTCCTGCTGTCCACTAGGACCCCCAGGTCCCTTTCTCCTACATTGCTCTCCAACAGGTCAGTCCGCAACCTATACTGGTACCTGGGGTTGTTCTTGCCTAGATGCAAGATTCTACATTTACCCTTGATATACTTCATTAGATTTCTCTCTGCTCAGGTCTGCTGGGTTGTTGGCAACACCACCTAGTTCTGTGTCGTCAGCAAACTTGCTGACAGTGCCCCCTAAACCCTCATCCAAGTAATTAATGAATAGATTGAAGAGGACTGGTCCCAGTACTCATCCTTGGGGGACCCCACTAGATACAGACCTCCAACTAGACTCTGTCCCGTTAACCACTACTCTCTGGCTTGTATCCTGCAGCCAGTTCACAATCCACCTCACTACCCAATCATCTAGTCCACACTGCCTCAGTTTGGCGGCGAGGATGCTATGTGAGACTGCATCAAATGCCTCACTGAAGTCAAGATAGACCACATCCACTGCTCTGCTATCATCTTTTCACCAGGATATGCCCTCATAAAAGGTTGGCCAAACATGACTTCCCCTTGGTGAAGCAATACTGACTGCCCCTAATGACCCTCTTTTCCCTGATATGCCTAGAGACAGCATCTAGGACAAATTGTTCCATCACCTTTCCCGAGATGGAGGTGAGGCTGACCGGTCTATAGTTACCTTTGTTTTCCTTCTTACCCTTCTTGAAGATTGGAGTGACATTTGCTAACCTCCAGTCTCTAGGCACTTCTCTTGATTCCTATGATTTAGAAAAGAAGACGGAGAATGGCTTAGCAATGACTTCCACTGTCTCCCTTAGCACATGTGGCTGCATCCCATCTGGGCCCATGGATTTATGTACATTCAGTTTGCTCAACACATCCATAACCCAGTCCTCGCCAACGAAGGCAGACTCCTCTTTTGCCTCAACTTCCTCTGGAGCCTCAGCAGTGTGGGTTTTGATACCAGGACAGCTCCCAAAAGTATAGACAGAGGCAAAGAAAGTGTTCAGTATCTCTGCTTTCTCTGTATCTTCCATCTTCAGGACACCTAGCTCATTCAGCAGGGGTCCTACATTGTCTCTAGGTTTAGTTTTACCTGCAATGTATTTGAAGAAGCCCTTGTTGTTACCCTTGACCTTACAAGATTTAATTCCAAGGAGGACTTGGCTTTCCTAGTTGCATCCCTACATTCTCTCACCAGAGCCTTATAATCACCCCAAGTGGCCTTCCTCTCCTTCCATGACATATAGACTTTCTTATNTATAGACTTTCTTATTCCTCTTCAATTTACGCAGTAGCTCCCCATTTAACCACACAGGTCATCTAGCCCTCTTCCTTGACTTCCTTCCTGTTGGGATGCACTTGTCTTTATCTGCCATGGGATGTCCCTAGCAATTGCTTCAAACAGCCAACGCTGGCCCTTCTGAAGTACAGGGTTGTGATTCT
>VZRI01010174.1:6258-24080 GCA_013397515.1 Upupa epops | reverse complement strand
AAAGGTGCCAAGAGGATCTGACAAGTAACGCAGCACGTACACATCAACGCACCACCTTGCGCAGAAGCGTGCCTTCCACTGCCTTGCCAGTAACCCTGCCCACTCACCTTCAGTCCAGAGGGATCCTCAGCTACTGTCTGCTCAGTCGGACAGGATTCTAGAGATTTGTGAAGATGATTGATAGCCTCACTTGTGGCCCTGTGTACAGCCCCGATGTGGTCTTCTGTCATTCTTCCTCCAAACAAATTGTGTGCTCTAGAGTTTCCTGTGAAGATACAGCATCGTGCATGAGATGGGTTTACAAAGCTAACTTTCCCAAGATCTTTCACCTCAGAGACCGATCTTGGTGACTACAGGTGCCTGCCTGGTAGGGGCAGAACACAGCTCACACAGCACGAAGAAAGTTGCAGGACTGTTTCATTAATAGTCCTCACCAGTGCTCTCTTTAATGAGCAAAAGTATTCCTGTACTTACTTCCAAAAGGGTGTGCGTGATAGTCACTGGAACCCAAAGTGGCAGCAGTTGAAGGGTGACTGTGTAAGCCTGATGAAGCCTTTACTGTAGGGTCCTGAGACGGCAGTGGTGCTATTAACTTTGTACCACCTGGCCTGCCAGATGGGTTAGGCAAAGAGTCTCCATGGCAGCCTCTGCTTATGCTGTCTTCCCCTATGAGAAAAAGAAGCCCAGGTTGAAAAGGTTGCCCTGTAAATACTAAGTGGTCACACTGCAGAGTAGCAGGCCACCTATCACCCAAGTGACCACTACTGACATGCAGTAGGGATCATGCAGGGGAATGAATGCAGCCTTACCTTGTTCAGCAGCACTTGCTGTTGAAATGTTAAGAGCACTGAGCGCAGCTTCCAAATCCTGCACTTGTTTTAACAGCCTCTCCCCTTTGTCCGGCAGCAGTTTAATGTTCACTGTAGCCAATGTACTCTGTAAAATAAAAACCAAATCCTAGATCTGAGTGGGTTTACCCAGCTCTCTGCCAAAGAAGAGGAGAACAATCAGCTCAGGAGTTTAAAAGCATTAATCTTATGTCATGATGCTGTTCTCCAGTCTCCAAAACCATTTAAGTGCCATTCAGGGTAATTAAATAGTCTTTTAACAGAGAACAAAATAGCTTTATTAGAGAGAGGAGGATGCAGGCCTTCCCTTTGCCCCACTTTCCTACTACACACAGGTATTTCTGAGCTTCTGCTGTAAGGTGGCATCATAGTCTGACATCTGTCTTAAGGGTTCTTATACAGAAGAAGGGAAAAGGAGAGTAATGATAGCTGAAATAAATTACCTTTTTCTGCTTAAGTTGGACTACAAGATGGTTGTGAAGAGCTTTAGGGTCCTGGGATCCTGCCACCTGATGCGATGCTGTGGCTCCTGGCAAAGAATTCCTCTCCATACTCTTTCCTGATTTTCCTGAAGGAATCTCTCTTGACTGCAAATTCTCAACTGATTTGTCAGGTTTACTTGTACCTGATGAGGAGTAAGCAAATTCCCCATCATCACTGCTACTGTCAGAGACCTCATCAGCTGGCTGTGAGGCCTCTGGCCTGATCTGTGTTTTGGGTAGCACGGCCTCTACTCCCTTGGGGGCAGCACATTGCTGAGGTGCTGCTGGAGAAGTGTCACAGTCTCTAGATATTATGTTTGTTTCTCTACTCTTCTGACCAGTGCCTTCTTGCTCTGTGGTTGCTTCATCCTCACAGCTTTTTAGGCTTTTCTCACTGAGCTGCTCCTCCTCTGGAGGCTTGGTACTTGTACTTTGGGTTCCAAGACCTAGTGGAAACAGCGTTGACCTCCCACCTGTCTCTCTCTCCATACACTCAGAAGCCTTCTTGTGTTCCTTGCCACTGCAACCATCTCTCTCTTTCTCCCCAGGGGTGCTTTTTCCTTTCCAAGCATCAGAAAGGCCAAGTTTAGATTCAGACACCGTGCTCTCCTTAAGTTCTGCATCACTCCTACTTCCCATGGGCTGCTTCTTTTTAGTTTTCAGCCCTTCCAAAGGTTCTTCCTCTATGGAGGAATCAGAGACTGATTTCTTTTCTTTATGTGACACTAGCAAACTCTCTTTCTCTGCTTTTACTCCTTTGGTTTTACTTTCCTCTCTATTTCCTTGATTGAGTTGTTTCCAGGATGATGGGTCACAATTCTTGTCCATCACTCTGAATGGATTTCTTTGGCCACTGGGATTGAAGAAAGGTGCTGCCTTGGGCTGGGATTCCAGAGCTTTTGATACCGCAGTAGGTTTAGCATCCTGCAATGCATGCAAGATTATTAAAGTCTACTAACTTTACAGACAATCTGATCTCCTCAAGCAAGATGATCACCTTTCCCATGGACAGGAAAAACATTTTATAAGGAAAAAAAACCTGCTGGGTTTCAGCTTTCCTTAATATTTCCAGAGTTTTTAGGGATCAAGTCCCAGCTGCAGCATCCCCAACAGAAGAGGACTGACAGAGATCAAACCTAACTTTAAGACTGGAGAGTGGTGATTATTTGACAGAATTTAGGAGCAAGAGAAGTTTCATCTAGAGGACAGTAAGCATGGACACTTTACAGCTAGCAAGTACAACTGTCCCATTATGTAGGCTCAGAGGTGACTACAGTACCCAGAACGAAAAGCCATGCTGGACCAAGCTGATTATACAAACGATTGTACATTTGATAGAACATAGAAACATTCATACCTGCCATGGGACGCTCCCACACCACTTCTTCCTATTCGCCTTACTTTTAAGGCACCGGTAAAACAACCTATCAAAGAGTAAGATTGGAACTGCAGGAGCCAGTAAAAGAACTTCTCTTAGACATTCTTTAACAAGCAGGTCACACCGAAACCAGCGCAGGTATCTTGATCTGCATCCTGACTTCTGCATAGCAAAAGGCCATGGTTCTTCCCAACAAAGCTTTTTACAAAAACATTACTCTTTGGGTAAAGATTGGTAGGGTTTGTGGTTGTTTGGTTTTTAATGTTAGCAATAAAAAGTAACTGATCAGGCACAAGTATTGCCTGTGTTGAGAGTCTCAGAAGATTCATACAGTTGTGAGGTGTAAGGATCACAGAATGCTAAGGATTGAAAGGGATCTTTGAAGACCATCAAGTCCAATCTGTCTAGTCCATCCAGGACCTGCTATAGCACTATCAGCTAAAGAAACAGGTGATCCTGCTGTAGCAGGGGGATTGGACTAGATGATCTTTCAAGGTCCCTTCCACTCTGTAATGATTCTATGGTGTCTTTCTAATGANGAAAGGGATCTTTGAAGACCATCAAGTCCAATCTGTCTAGTCCATCCAGGACCTGCTATAGCACTATCAGCTAAAGAAACAGGTGATCCTGCTGTAGCAGGGGGATTGGACTAGATGATCTTTCAAGGTCCCTTCCACTCTGTAATGATTCTATGGTGTCTTTCTAATGAACTGTTACAAGGTCAAACTCATGTTCACATAAACAAGGACATGGTTTAGCACTGGGCTTGGTAGTTAGGTTAACGGCTAGGCTCAAGCATCTTAAAGGTCTTTTGCAACTTAAGATATTCTGCAATGAAAACCAAACATCATTGGATCGCTGGAGTTTATACCACTGAATGTGACTGCTAGCAATAACAGCCAACGCTTTGAACCACATTATTTTCAGGCCTCAAGGGTGGATGAACCTTTTCAATTCTCAAAGTCAGCAGCAAATCAGCTGTGCCTTTAGTTGTTAAACAGCTGCAACCTGGCATCAAATTGTTCCAAAGGCTCAAACCTGCACAACAAACCTTTGGAGAACTTACTGGTATCCCTGTCCATCCTGCTGCTGAACCAAGACCTGCAGCTCCACCACGCATCCTTCATGGATCAAGCAGTGAGAGGCAGGAACACTGAGGAGCAAGAGAAACAACGGCACCATGAGCTGCCCAGGAAACAGCAACGGGAAGAACAATCGGGGCAAGAAGACCTGGAGAAACTTCTCCGGGGACACGGAAGCAGGGAGACGCATTCCCTGCCCTGCACCTACTCCGCCGGGAGGACGAAGCCGCAAGCGTCGGGGCCGTGCGCTCCGCACACGTAGAAGCTCTTCCCCTTGTTCGGGCCATCGCGGACGCCCGTCTTCAGGAAGCAGAGGCAACCTGCGGATCGAGGAGCAAAAAGAAGTGAGGGGAATGGGACTGGGACCGGGACCGGGACCGGGACCGGGACCGGGACCGGGACCGGGACCGGGACCGGGACCGGGACCCCCCGCAACCTCGCCCGCTGCTCACCGTGCTCGCCACAGCGCACTACCTCCATCACTGAGGGACACTCGCCACGCCCACCTTTAAATCTAGCCAATCCGGCCCAGCTCCGGCTCACTGTCCAATCAGCGCAAGCCACGGCGGGGATGGAGCCAATCGCTTCTGCGCTCTGGCCTGGTTGTTCCCGCCCACCCGCAGCTCTGCGCAGGTTCCGCCTTCGAACAGGGGGGGAAAAGGCGGAAGGAACAACACGCGCTGCCATTGGCGGCCGTGCTGAGGGGGCGTGGCCTCTGCCACGTGCCCCGCCCCGCGCCGGCGGGAGTCGGTGCCGGTAACGGAACCGTGAAATCGTTAAGGCTGGAAAAGACCTTCAGGACACCCAAGCACAAGCGTCCGCCCTGCAACCCCTGACCCCTAAGCCACCTCCTGAAACACCGTGCTTTTGAACCCCCACAGCAACACCGACCTCACTACAACCTCCCTTCAGGGAGCAATAGCTCTCATCAAAGCCTCCTCCTCTCCAGGCTGAACAGCCCCAGCTCCCCGAGCCTGTCCTCCTAAAACTCCGATCAGCAGGGTTGCGTGGGTGCTGCAGAGCCTCACGGGTACCTGGACACCAGGTCTTTCACCCAGGATTCTCTGCACTGTGGCAATGCTGTTCCAGGCACCACTGCTGCAAGGTTCATCCCCTGCATTCAATACACTTAAAAAAAAAAAAAGTACTTTAAAATAACTGTAGGTTGAAATAATTAAAAACCCCACCACAGACCGTTAAAACCTGGAATGATTTTGTTCTTTTGTATTTAAAACGGTGAATACAGTTTTACAAACGTGTGCATGTCTTAGCTACTGCTTTTGTTAATGAGAGTTTGATAACTCTGGTGCTGACAGGATTATGGAGAGGTTATAACACGTGTACAAAAATATTTACACTGAATAACAGATTAGTGAAACGAACACTGACAGCCAAATTCAGTCGCAGTGCCAACTGGCACAACTCCACTGACCTGCCCGAAAGCAGGTATCCACACGAGACAAAACAAACCAAAGCAATGTGCTTTTTACACGTACTAACCATTGTGTGCTTTCACATGTGCCCTGGAGGTTTTCCTCCTGCATACACACCAGTTGGGTTTGGGCTAACACTTCATCACAACCCACACGTACTCGCAGCACATACCTACTCCCATGTGCCCTTTGCTCAGCTTGTTTTGAAGCATTAATACTCGATAGAAAGGTTGCATATAAAAATAATTGAAGACTGCCAAGTATGAGCACCTGCTTGTAATGCCGAGGACAACAACGTCTGAAGGACAGGGCATTCCCTGGAAAACACTGGGACTTCACTTCTTTTAAATCAGTGCCCACAGGTGCCAATTTATCCAACACACTAGAAGCAAAACACAGCTTGCTATTATTAGTCCTTCCATTCCCGTGTTACGCAGAGAGCCATCATACTGACGCTTAAGTGTTCTTGGTTTAACAGTCTGTTCTTACTTAGCAAGCCATGTACTGAATTTTAAGCACGTGGAATGTAACGGGATTCAGGCTAGTTCATACAGTCTAGCTGCTTTGTCCAGAGATGGACATAAGCTTGTGCTGAAATGTATTTCAGACTTGGGAACACGGACAACAGGATGTCTAAATACAGTGCTGGACTGAAGTTTGCGCCTCAAAACAAGCTTTCTCCTGTGCCCCCAACACAGGCTGCACACAGCTGTAATTTAGCAAGCGTACTCAGTTTTTGCATCATCCTGCCCCTGATTTCCAAACAATCCGCAGCAAAACCTCATACAAATCATGTGTGGGTAAAGATGGAGGCAGTGAGAGCAGACATACGGTGAACAAATGTGATAGGGTTTGCCCTTGGTGCTTAAGTCCACTTGCTTCTGACACAAAGAAATTATCCTATTGCATGTGCTTCACTGTTCTTGAAATAACCAGCAAGGCAGGGCTGTAACACCACCACCACCAAACAACTCCCCCCCCCCCAAAAAAAAATAAGGGAGGAGCCAGCCCAGGAAGGCACAGAAAGATTCCTCAAACCAAGCATGTTCATACACTCCACCTCATCTTTCATCTTGTAACAGACCTTTCCACCTTTGTGGCTTGTTCCACTGCCAACAGCTTGACTGCTGCCAAGACCCCCTTCTTTGGCAAGCAGGCCTCACACAAAGGCCTAACAAGGTAATGTCTGTACAGTGCTGAAGAACATGCAAAGTGCAATTAAGTGCCAAATGTTCTTATTTTAGAGATTAATGAATCGATAGTCCAAGAAAGAAATGCACTAGGATAACTATAGCTAAAATGCTACATTCCCATGATTAAAAAACCCCCCCACTCAGGGAACTTTTCTTTCTAGAGAACATGAATCCTGAATACGAAGTGGCAGTACCTTACATATGTTCTGTCAAGCTCAGCACAGCCATAGAGGTCCCTTTTAGTAAAAGCAAAACCAGGGAAGCGAACAAAAGTTGTCAGAGAAGCCAACTACCCTGGTGGTTCGTCAAATCCCACGTCCGTGCTCATTTCCAGCACAGGTCTGCTCCAATCACACCTAGAAAGGCTGGTGTTTCACAACGCAGAAGCGGTGCGGTTTCAGATCTAGCACTCTGATGGCTAAACAGACAGAAATATCAACTAGCAAAAGGAGGACCATAGTCTGTGTGAGCAATCCAAGACATTCAGGTGAAGTCCGTGCTCCTCATTTGGGAAGCTGTGACAGTAAGGCCGTATGTAGTATCCGACGCACAAGCTCCTATCAGACCACTTCAGCTATTAAATACAAACCAGTTATCCCAGTGGTCAGAAAAGGAACAATGCAATAATGACCTAAACACTGCACATGCTTTTTCATTCCTGTATCAGCTTTGGCCAGTAATGGACCCTGAGATTCCACAGACTAACTGCTCTAGTCAATGAAACCAAACCTTGTGTTCCTATGCGCTGTGTGACAGACTTGAGACACGGCACAGAAGAGTCAATAGCACCCCTAACCAGTAAACAAATACTGTTACAGAACACCCATCTAAGTACCAGAATGCAGCTGGTTTTCAGGTGTTGAAGTAACACTGAAATAATCCTGACAAGGTACCCCAGTTCTGGCTGAAACAAACAGCTGGTCCTCCACAGTGGTTTCATGCTATTTTCTTACTCCAGTGGTCCTGTCAAATATTCCCTTCATCAATACTCTGTAACTGAAGTCTTTGGCTAGCATGGGGTCTGACACCACGCCGTGTGTTCACACTGCTTCCTGGCAGGGTCCGCATGGGAAACAGAGCTCCTGGTAAAGCATCTTCCCCAAATAAGCTGATCTTCACATCAGCTTCAATGGCTCTTGCTAAACTAGATGCGTAACTGTCCAAAGATTTGTGGACTTCAGCTTTTACATGAAGAACAGAATTCTTTGCAGCTTCTGGAAAGGAAAGAAATAAGAGGTAACACATGAGAAAATTAACAGCTGATCATCATGGCTGCGTAAGTGCCTGAAGATTAATACTGCCATGATCATGCCCTCTGCAGTCACTACTTGACAGAGCACATTTACAGTGATCAACAAGGTTCCAAACCAATTATATGAACACAAAAGCTTCAGGGTGACCTCAGTATGTCAAGAAGAGAAAGATTACCTGTAATTCAAGTAAAAAAGGTTAAGATTTGGTAAAGCAAAGTAGTTATACACATTAAACTTTGAATTAAGTGTATGTTGAATGACATTGTCTATCTGACACTGTGCACTTAGGGTTCTATTAGTCTGAATTTTTACACAACTGGATCTGACAGCCTAATTTTTATTTATTGACCACAGTCCAGAATTAGGGACAATAGGACCTAACTAGCATCAGGCAAGAATTCATAGAGAAGACAGGAACAGAACCCTCAATTCTACCTCCTCTGCTGTAAGCACAACTTACAGGGATTCTTGGTGTATTTGGACTAATACCTCACACTCCATCAACATGCACAGTGCTGTTTAAGAGCCAGTTTATACTGTGCTTTAAGCTCAAACAGCAGACATTGTGTTTATGGATTAGCAGTTCTCAAATTCCAAGAGCTTCTTCCAAGAAGTGATTAAATTTAGTACTCTGCAGTCCTAAGGCTGAAATTGTTCCAGTCACACCGTGGGACCCACTTACAGTGGGGAAAGTGGTAGACCTCTTTATGCTCCTGCTCAACCAGAAGAGACTGAACACTGCAGTGCAGACAGCAGTATACATTCTCCTAACCTTTTACTACCTTGGATACAACTGCTCTTCAGACAGGCAACACAGACGTTTGTCCTAAAGGTGAGTCTTCACCTGCTGCTGAAGTAATTTGAAGTCTGAGAGATCCTAAAAACATGATCCAGTAACATGCTAGGGAGAACTGCTAAACCTGTGAGAACTTCTACACTAAGACCCCCTCTTTCACTGAACTAGTGCTTGGTCCTGTGTAATAAATCAGAAAGATAATAGGAAAATGTAGTTATGTATTTGCCCAAGCAAATAGTCAGCTGATGCTGGCAAGAGGGCAGAAGTTCATTTACCAAGAGTTCTGAAGAGCAAGAAACTCCACAGAAAGTCTTCTCATTACTTCAAAAATCACAAAAATCAGACAGAATTTATTGATTCTTAAAAGCATTCTGTTCATTTTGGTACTGTCCATGAGCATTTACTGATTAATAGATTTGGTTGTTACCATCAAGCCTTCTAGTCTATGTCTTGGTTTAACTAAACCAATGTACTCTGCAGAATCAGTACGTAAGTTGATTGAAAAACAGGAGCACACGGTTCATCTATTTTCAACCGTATCTGCTGAGAAACAAACTCGGTCAATGAAGTTAAAAAAGCAAAGAAATTAAATTATATTCAGATCAGAATATAAGAAGAATGTAAAGTCTGTGAATAATAAAGCTGAGAGGAGGCAGCAAATGAAGAAACACTGACATAATGTAATTAAAGAATGAGGGCAGGGATATGTATGCTCTGAGAAACACAGGCTGCAACAGTCCCCAGAGGAATGGGCTGGCAGAGAGGGTACTGCTGTGCAACTTAATGATGTGTCCGTAGGTAATCCCAGCCTGTAACTCCTGCCCTTGTCTGTCACTATTTAAGATGCTGGTCTTAATTTCTGTTGTACCTGCATTAATGGTCAGGTGTGTCAATGTGAAGAGTCAGATATGTTATAAAGAAATTCTGTAGGTGTTGCTAAGACTTCCTGAGCAGGTGGTTTTGAACTTTTCCATACATATCCCCAAACTCACCTTTAATTTGCTCTACTTCATCTTCAAATGTCACTGAACTCCTCCTTCGAGGAGGACAGACGCAGTGTGGGGCATGAGGGCCATCTGAGCTATAATCTTCAAGAAGCATTGTTTCTGTTCCTGGAACAAAGCAAGAGTTCTTAAGTAAGAGATAGAATGTTGTTTTCTAGCATTACTAAGTGGTAGCAAAACTTTTCAGACTACACCAGCTCCTTCAAAATATACTTTTGTGAGTATATTTCAGCTCAAATTAAACACTGCACAGAAAATGAACAGAGTTTTCATTAAGAGGATTTGGAAATCTTTTCTCATTAGCCATCCATCTCATACTTCAGCCAGCTCCGAAATGCTCATCTGCAGAGCTTATAATGTCAATACAACAGCAGATGCAGGTGAAACTTTACCTTCAGTAAACAAAGGGTAAAGTTGAGGGTGTCTTTCCCCATTTCCTACTGAAAGCAAGAGGCTCACAATAGCTACTTGAGAGGTAGACAACCACTATAGCAGCCACACACTTGTAACCAGATCTGGAAGGAAATCTGGAGAATTTTTCTGTTCCGTTTAGTCTGTCTCTAATAACCTAGTCTGACTTTCCTGAAGTGGTGAAAAAATCCTTTTCTGGTTGAAGGTGACTTTAGTTTGATGAGTCTCTTCTCCCAGTTAACTGCCCTTTTTTTCATTCCCCCTACCCATATTTACTTTGCAGCTTTCCAATAGAAAAGAATTTACTAACACCAGGAAATTCACCTTGGCACTTCTGCAACGTGTTCACACAAAGGACACGACTGCAGCACACACCTCCCTTGCTAAGTCGGTGTCTGCTGTCTAAGGGAGAAGCAGAGCAAGCTATTCAGGGAGATGCCACGCCAGCGCTGAGTGAGCAGCCTGCAGGGAAGCTGCCACTGGAAGCCACACCTTTCATACACTCAGTGTGGGACCCTCCCAGGACAAAGAGTCTGCATAGGTTTCAAAACTCCTCCAGATGGGGGCTTCACATCCCTCTTCACACACTTGATAGCAACCAAGTGATTCGATGCCCAAATTTATTCTTCGCTCAATAAGGAGATGTTCTAGCAAAAGACACCACTGGGGGTGTTTCTCCAGTCGGCACTGCTCCAGTCTTTGCTGAAAGTTCACTGTGACACGGCAAAGTCCTCAGCTCTCGAACGATAAACTTCTGTGTTGTATCACGTCTAACGCCAGCACGAGAACGAGCTGCTGCCCTAATACACAGTCCCAAATAAACTAACGATGTTCTGTGCTGTTCCATGGATCAGCCGGGTTTGAGGCTGTCTACTGAAAACAAGAGACCTACTGATACCTAAGGGAACTGGATCCTCCTCAGAAATGCAGTGAGTGTTCAATGGAAGGGTGGCACCAGGAAGAAAGAAGTACCTTCTGCCATGGAGCAGAGCTGTAGGGTGTTTTTGCAAATGCACCACTTCAGTGCATTTTTGTCAGTAAGTTTAGTGAACAGAATTGTCTCTCTTTACAGGGTGGATCTTCATCCTTGAAATAATCAATCTTAAGGCAGTGGTTCCAGCAACTGAAAGTCAGGTCTCACTTCAGATTCTGTGTACAGCTGGCACCACTGGGATGTTTTTCCTATGGCAGTGGCCTATGCTGTGGCACAGTACAGTGCGGGTGTTCATCTAGAGCCCCACCCATCCCACCACTGCTACCACGGCTTCGGCCACTACAGCTGGTGACAGGAACGGGATAGATCCTAATATGTTTGAACTGGGAGAATAAGCAGGCAAAAGAAAACAACCAGATTCGCAAGTGTGATTTAAGGTAAAGTTTTATCATGGGGTTAGGAAAAAGGAGGGGTGGTGTCTTTCAGGCCAGGGTGGATGGGGCTTTGAGCAACCTGGTCTGATGGGAGGTGTCCCTACACATGACAAGAGTGTTGGAGTTAGGTGACCTTTAAAGCTTCTTCCAACTCAAAGCATTCTATGAATGTATGACTATGTACTGCAGCAGGTAGCACTGAAGAGAGACTAAGACTTCTTGCTGCATTCCAGCTCCTCAAAGTAAAACAGTGAATCGGTATTTCACAGTGGAACACCGTATATCCATGCCCAGGTTATGGACTAAACCCCCTCCATAACCAACAGTGAAATTTCTAGCAGCATTTGGTATGTATTTGGTTTCTTCATTTGTTTAGATTGCTCAGTGCCATTCCTCCAAAGACAACACAAAATCTGAGGCACCTTTACTCAGCTGTTACTCTCCTTTATCTCACATCCTGTTGTAGAATACTTACACCAGGCATAAAGCAATCAGTGTAAACTACCAAAATAACACCCAGACTTCTTTTACAAAAGAAACAAACCTCTAAGGCCTAGCAGACTTTAGATCACCCTCTAGTGTCTCTAGAGCAAAAACACTCCCTGAAGTAACTACAGCAGTTAAGGAGTTATGGCTGAATTAACTGCCAAAGAAACCCTTTTTCCCTTTTCCAAACCATCTTAAATTGGGAGATCCTCAGCAGTGATGAAATCATAAACTGAAATCATCCCAAGCGTTTATGTTTACACAGCAGGCTGAACAATACAAAATCTGTTACAAACCTGAAACAGAGAAGCACATTCTCCACAGCAGTTTTTTACTCTGTTCCTTGTGGCCGCAGAGAAAATCCCTGCTCAATGACAGAAACTAAGGAAGGGCTGAAAAACAGCATGTCCTCTTCCCAGGACACAGTATCAAGGGAGGGTGGGCATTCCTTAAGCAGTATTTTGCAAGGAGATTTCTTGCGAACAAGGAAGGAAAAAAGCAACTGTGGCTGTTCTGTTGCAACAGCAAGAACAGATGCTTCATGTCATCCAACCACCAACTGTCATCTGTGTGCATGAACACAGACTATCCCCGAGAGTTCTGCCAAATCATAAGTGCAATCTTCTGCTCAAGAAAGAGAGCAAGAGACTCTTAGTTACCTGAATCCTGTGAGCAGCTGAAGCCTGTGTCTCCTGTGCTGCTGCTGTTTCCTAATGGTCGCCCACCTGCCATGAGGGCAGTAAGATGAGGTGACAGACCCAAATCTGCAAGAGAGTTTTGCTCTTGTTACACAGTCAAAGTTTAAGGGGTTTGCAACAGGGAAAACCTCTTCCAGTAATACTCTCTGTGCTGCCTTATTAATTATTTTACAGATAAAACCTACCTTGCTGATCCAGAGTGCACAGCATCTGGAATTCCCATCTCAGAAATCCAGTTAGCAGCTTTCAGGTGTCCTTGATGTCTTTCCTACAGCAAGTGTCCTTTCTACCTGCACCACTTCACTCCCACTCTTTCTGGAACTGCATGTGTTTCATCAGCCAGACAGGCTCAATGTGGTGCGTACACACCCAAGAGAGATGGAGATGTCTGTCAGACACCTTATGAACAGAAAACAACCTGTTGGCCACCAGCAGCTGTGACAGGCTGTGTGGTAGGAAGCTCACAAGCAAGGCTGGGGCACTGAGATGGGCTGACTTATTTAAAATCTCCAAAACAAGAAAGGAGAGGACTCTAGATTTCTTACAGAGGCTTTCTTCAAATCCTGCTTCAAGACTTTGTGGTTGGTTTGGTTGGGGCTTTCTTCCCCCTCCCACCCCCCCCTTTTCTATCAGGCTCCAGCTAACGTATCTGATAAATCTGAAGTTACCAGCCTCTTATCACTTGGAAAGAAAAAGAAACTTCCTGCTTTTCCCTCCCACCTCAGTTCCCAAGGTATTCATCCACAGCATCTGCCAGATGAAGAACTGCCAAAGCTCCTGAAGCCTGTGATGTGGCAGCTGCTGCAGAACTCTTCCATTTAAATGGAAGTTTCTCCAAGTGATCCAGGCTGCAGAAGAGATAATGGATGCTTTGCTGCTCCCACCCTCACCTTCTATGGCTTAGGTCTTCACAATTGAGTCATTTCAGTTCCTACCTCTGCATGAAATGTTCCAAACCAGCACACAAAGTTGTCCTATTTTTGGAAGCTTCTGAACAGCTCCAAAGAAATGGTCAAAAACCATAATTTTGTTATGCTGCTACTTTAACAAAAATCCACAACAGTCTTGGAGCAACTGAAGCTCTCACTCTGCAGCTTGAAGAGATGTCAATTAGTTTTACCTTTACAGGTTTAGCTAGTTTATTAGTTTTCACATTAGGCCTAAAAACTGAATTGACAGGAACAGTAAGTTCAGTGCACCTCTAAGAGCTGTAGTGTACAGCCAAAAATCAAAGAGCAAGTGCTGCAACTAAGTAGAGCTCAAACCTGGTAACACAAAGTGCTTGAGAGAGAATAAGTTATTTTTTTAACCTCATCACTGTCTCTTCTCTGGCAAAGAAAATTTCACTAGAGTGGGAGAAAAGTTAACTCTAACAAAAGTAAAAATCCTCCTTTCAAGTGCCTACAACAAACCGAACAAAAGATTACTGCAATCTTCAGAAACATCCCACTTTAGTTACAGAGCCCTGAAGTATACCAAGCACACAGAGCTCTCAAACCTTGCTCTTTACTGGTATTAAGAGTGACATCTGTGGCCACGCATCTTACCTGTGATCCTATTGGAAATGCTGAACAACCTTGAGGTCCTGTGCCGCTGAACGAAGGACTCACGGTAATACCGATCCCCAAAGCACATTCCTAGTAGTTCCTTGCGTACGGTCTTGTTCCACAATCCATAAATTAGTGGATGGCAAATGGCACTGGAAAAGGACAGCCACGTAGCCAATGTCTCCAAGGCAGGGGAAATACTGTTTTTTCCCCAGAGTGCCTCTGATGTAATTACTACCATGTAAGGCCCCCACGTAATCACAAAAGCACCGATAACAACCAAGATGGTTATGAAAGCTTTGCACTGGTTGGCAGAGTAGACAACTCCTTGGGAAGCATTTCTTCGGCTACCAGAAGAGGATGTGGAAGTGCTGGAGTTCTTCCTCCCATTCCTCTGCGAGTCCTCCTCCACAATAATGACACTACCACAGTGGATTTTGCGCGCCTTAATCCTTGCCACACGGAATATGAAGCCATAGCAGATCATCATGACCACAAAAGGCAGCAACGCGCACCAGATCTGCCAAAAGGCAGTGTAGCCAGCCTCTTTATGCCAGGCCGCCACGCACATCCACTTGAATTGGTCAAACTCCAGAGACGACCAGCCAAAAAGGGGAGGGAGGCAGCCGATAAGAGAATGTAGCCACACATACACAAGAGCTACCACTGCTCTGTTGCCTGTAATCTTCATCGGGTAGACCATAGGGTACAGGACAGCATAGTACCTGGTGGACAAGAAACAAAAGAATCAACAGAAGCACAAAAGACACACAATAAAATCAAAACCCATACATATTCACAGAATCACAGAAGAGTTTTGTCTGGAAGAGACCCTCAAGATCATACACTCCAACCTTTTCCTAGCACCAATAAACCAAATAAACCACATCCCCCCGTGCAACATCTACCCCTCTCTTAAACATCTCTAGGGATGATGACTCCACCACCTCCCTGAGCAGGTTGTCCTAGTGCCCGACAACCCCTTCAGTAAAGAAATTCCTCCTAACATCCAACCTAGTTTAAGGCTATTTCCCCTCATCCTATCACTGGCCACTAAGGAGAACAGACCAATCCCCACCTCTCCACAACCTCCTTTTAAGTAGGTTGTAGAGAGCAGGGAGGTCTCCCTTTAATCTCCTCTTCTCCAATGCTAAAAACTTTAGCTGTGTCCATATTGTGAGCCCATCGTCCTTCCCATTAATGGGATAAGCCCAGCAGTAACACAAACTGGGAAAATTGCACGATAATTTAGAGTCCATCAGCTGCTGCACTGACAGTTATCGTACTGTTGCAGGCAAGAGTACAGAACTCAACTGAAGGCTCACATGCAGCTCCAGAATCTGTGCATGAAAGCATGCTTAACATATAATCTCAAATTCTACGTCATTATGTCTTATTTTTCAAGGAGCATGTCATTCTATCATTGGCAGCTCATAAAACACTAGATGCATGCCTGCATTTCGTGTAATGACAATGCCTTCTCTTCTACACGAAAGATTCACATGAGGCTTAAGGAGAAACTACAATGATACACAGAGTTATCCACCGCAATACTTCTTAACCCTATGAGCAGTCAACAATGGAATGATTAGGCCATTTGTTATGATTCATTACAAACAGAGAGCTGCTTACCGGTCTATAGCTATGAGTCCAAGAGTAAGCATGCTGGCTGAGCTGATGAGCATGTAGAGCAGGGCTGAGAAATTGCACCAAACAACTCCAAAGATCCATTCCCTCCTGATGGAGCTGGTGACCACAAAAGGTAACACCAGTACAGAGAGCAGAAAGTTGGAGAGGGTCAGGCTGAACACAAACTTGTTGCTCAAGGTGAGGAGGTAAGACTTCCGATAGAGGGTAACGACAATCACCAGGTTGCCCAAACAGATGAAAATAGCAATGATGATTATGGCAATGGACTCTGTTACTCTGACTGCCCCATCTTCCTGCGTGGTGAGGTTCCTCAGGCCCTTCACACTGCTGTTCATGGTCAGAGCATGCAGAGCTGGAGCAACCAAGACATGCTGAGCAGCTAAAAGCAGAACAACTCTCAGAAACATTCAGGCAAGATCTCTTCAAATTCTCTCCAAAGACTGGAGGCCCTTTTGCCTGTACTAATTAAAATTTACCTGTAGCACGCAGGAAACCATTTTAAATGGGAAAGTGAAGAGGCAGGACATTGTCTATGAGTAGAACAAAGAGGTCAATTACAAAGCCAAGCCTAGGAGAGGGAAGAAACTGCCTAAAAGACAAAAAGAGGTGGAGGGGGGAAAACAAGGAAGAAAATTAGCACATTTAACATTTCTAAGTACCTTAGTTGTTTCTAAGCCATACCAGCTGTGTACCTTACTCAGTCCCTTCATCTAGGCTGTGCACATACAATACTGGTAGCATAGGTCTTTGCTGCAAAAGTGTCTTCTTTTTTTAAATTCTGACTGGTTATCCAGGTTGTTAGCTTGTGTTCTGCCTGTGCAGCATTTGCTGGTGGTCTGTGGATGCCTTTCTGGACATACCCTGCTGACTCTTCAACAGCTGCTAAATAACATTCAAAAGCTTGGGGATTGTTGCACGTACTCTCCTAACATAACTCCTCTAAGTTCACAATCACCTTAGCTTCGGTGGCGATTCCATTTTACTGCCAATACCAAAGGACTGGGAGAGCTGGCTTTTTGTACATCACGTTCAAATGACATTTCTTTGCATTAAGCCTTGCTCTACCCTACAAAAAAGTTTTGAGAACCTTTAACCCATTTTCTTAGTTTTACCACTAATTCACAACTTGGCTTTGTGAAGCCTCAGTATTTCTGCCCGCTCCTTAGCAGCCTCTTCCCGGCTCCCTCCAACCGGCTCAAAGGATCTACTTCCTTCCATCCTTCACCCATCTGCAGACCAGCACACTGATGAGAAAACCACCCAAAATGCAAATACGCAAGCCACAGAGCTAAAGATTCCACCAATTAACATCAATTTTATTTTAGCATTCCTCAGAAATCAGGGATTTAAGGAAAGTTATCTCCGCTACCTCTGTGGCTGTGTCCACCCATCATTCCCACAGGACCAGGGGTACTCACAGGATCGTTTCCTTCTCGGCTGTGGCCTCGGGCAGCGATGTCAGGCTGGAAAGCCGCGTTGTTTCCATTTTAATCCGTGCTTTCCTAAGAGCATCGTTTACACGCGTTACCGGGCCGCGCTTTGTACCGCATAACATAGCTCTGCCCTAGCGAAGCTGTCTACCGACTGCTGGCAAAACGCTCCTCCTGAAGCTTCTGCAAACGCACCGGCAGCGCCTCTGCCAGCCTTCCCGATGCTTTCTGACCCGTGCGGATTTAGGAAAACCGGCTGCTCCCGAGGGGTCGCCCGGGACTCCCCGACACCCCCCGACCACGGCCCCGCGGCCCCTCGAGGGAGGGAACGGCGGACTCCGGACGCAGCGGCCCAGGACCGGGTCAGCATGGAAGCGCCGGGTCAGGCGAGCCAGCGCTCAGGCACCGAGCCCGAGGTGCGGTGGTCACAGAGGGGGGAGAAAGAGGGGATCGCCATTTTAACCCCGTACTCCCTCCGGCAACGAACAAAGGGCAGGAGCAGGGTCCTCCCCGAAAAGGCATCCCCCATCACCCCAGCTCCCGCCACGGCCGTCCGTGCAGGAACCGCACTCACCGCTCACCGCCGGAGCGGGACGTTCCCGGTTACAGCGCCCGGGACCCCACACAGCCGTCGCCACACAGGCCCCGAGCCGCAGGCCGACCCTCGCCCGCCATTGCCGTGCCCCTACTCCCTCCCCACCGGCCCGCCCCCCCGTCTCCTCCCGCCCCCCCCCCCGCTCGGCCTCCCCCCCCCCCCCTTGCT
>VZRI01010172.1:3227-13704 GCA_013397515.1 Upupa epops | reverse complement strand
CCCCACTCCACGGCTCCTAGAGACACCACTCCTGCAGGGAGATTCCACGCCGCCCATGGACAGCTCACCCACTCCCAGATGATCACATCGGGGTCACCAAAATGTTGCAGTGAACATTACATGATCTGTTCGTTTTCCTCTGGGAGACTGTGACTAACTTGGCCACTCACTGAGGTGTACACCGATATGATGAACAGCAAATGGCATTTATTACCACGTGGCGTACACTTATATACCCCATGCCCTTCGTGTACGCCCCTTTCTTACTGGCATAGCAGAATAGAGGACCTATCACGTCACATCGTGCAAGCCCGCATGCGCATAATACAACAGCCATCCATTTGCCTCTTCCATTGGAGGCACACCACAGAAGTTGCTGCTTTTAGACAGTAGATCTTTGATCTTGCATCACAGGACCCAATCATAGAATCACAGAATCACAGAGCCATTAAGGTTGGAACAGACCTACAAGATCATCAAGTCCAACCATCAACCCAGTGCTATCATTCCCACTAAATCATGTTTCCTGTATCCAAATCCATGAGGTTTTTTGGACACATCCAGGAATGGTGACTCCAACACGTCCCTGGGCAGCCTTTTCCAATACCTGACCACTCTTTTGGTGAAGAATTTTTCCTATTGTCTAATCTAAACCTCCCCTGGTATAGCTATTTTTTCTTCTTGTTCTATTACATAAAGCCTGATCCATGAGGCACAACTGAATGGAAAGCTGGTATGACCCCACAAAGTCTGATCTTTCCAACTCAGTAGCCACAGCCACCAACATCACCAAATCTCTTGACCAACACATCCCCTAAGTATGGAAACTCAAATCTTTTCCAAGGTGACAGAACTTATCAAATAGGTGTTGAAACTGGCAAATGTCTTGAAGGGGAAAAAGTCTGATTACATTAATTAGAACAACTTCACGACGAATATGCACACATTAGCCAAATTAAGCTTTCATAAGTGGTTTTTATTCTGGAATGTCCAATATCTCTATGCTTTTCTTTGCAATCTTGAAATTATCTTTTATTATCTTTATTGAATCCAAAACAATACTTTCCTTTATAGACATCAACCAGACAGTTATTTCCTGAATAACCTCTGTATATACAAAAGCTGTCCATATTTCAGTGTTACTGAAAAAATACTTTCTTTACAAATATCTTCAAAAACTGCCAGTGAAGTCACTGAAGTCCTAATCTGTCAAGCTCTGGAGTACCATAGAATCATTAAATCATCAGGGATAAGAAGGGACCTCGAAAGATCATCTAGTCCAATCCCCCTGCCACAGCAGGATCACCCAGGCCAAGTCCAGGCGGGTTTCAAACATCTCCAGAAAAGGAGACCCCACAAACCCCCCAGGCAGCCCCCTCCAGCGCCTCATCACCCTCACTGGAAGAAGTTATAGAATCAGTCAGGGTTGGAAGGGCCCACAGGATCATCCAGTTCCAACCCCACTGCCGTGGGCAGGGACGCCCTACCCTAGATCAGTCTGGCCAGAGCCTCATCCAGCCCATGACCTTTCTGAATTCAATGGGGCAATATAAATGGAACAAGTCTGGAGAGCACTGCAAGTCTTGTGAAGGTAGAGTTATCGTTTTCTAATTGTGGATTTTTGAATCAAGAATTAATACAAACAATAAAACCTAATTTCTTAGTCATGACAGAAGAAATGACCATTTAATGCAAAAACACAGCTAGACTAGAAGTCCTCGCTGAGTGGGCACTGCCTATGAAAGGTGAATGGCTTCCAAGACTTAAAGCAATTTGGTGGAAAAGACATTCTGAAACAAAATTACTTTGAACTTCCATCTTCACACAGGCTCATGAAGCTTGCCAGGACACTCACATGTTACAGAGTAGCAAAATTCTTTCTGAAGGAGGAAACGTAGCTGTTCTCAGAATGTATACCACCTAAAGTTACAAAAAATATATAATTAAATTTATGTACATGGATAAAGTACGTCTCCATGCACACAAGAATGGAAGGAGGTCACATAATTAAATTGTCTTTCAATTTTAAAGTTGTTGGTCAGGTATGAAATCAGTAACATTCATTTTAAATGAAAAATTGAACTCTAGGCAGGCATATCTGAGTCTCCTAGAAACAAAAGGGAAGATACATATTGCTTGTACATAATAAATTTGTCTCAGAGTACAGCAGATAATTAGCAATATAATTGGCAATACAAATAGCTAATTAGCATTGCTGCCTACCGTAATCTTTTTATGCATGTAAGTCACAGCTTACATGAATTATCCTCCAGTGAAAAAATATTATTGCACAAGTCAGTGAGAAAAGTGGCTCAACATATCTGAACAGTAACTTGAAAAATCAAGATATCAAAACACTTGCTGAACTAATTTATCATGGCTGTGCATGGTTAGTTATGTAATACGTGCATGTCAGAGTTACCAAAGCTTTTCGTTCCTAGTAGTCAAGGCCGAATAGATGATTTTGTTATTACTAATCATTCACTATCTATAACGTAAGGTGAACACCAGTGTTATGGAAATAATCCTCACCAGGAGGAAGGTCTCTGCCTTAGAGGAAGCTAGAATTCAGTTCTGAGTTCAGAAACACTAATTAATGTTAGCATATTAATCACAAATTTCTTCATAGGAAACTGTCAACATCCTGATCAGTCAGAGAAGGAAGGGGGAGTGACTCAGGTTCATGGATTCACTTGGATCAAATTAAGTATACTTAACACCATAGATCCACAAAAGAAGTTGTTTAGTAAAGTCATCATCAAAGAGAAAAGGATAAAGAGAGAAAACAGATAGGAGGTTAGACCATCACTATTGACTGCAGCAGTGTCTGGCATGGTTCAACCTCCCCCTCGCCCCTCAGCTTCATAAATTCTTGATGTCTCCTGCCATCTTCTTAGTCAGTTTCTCAATGTATCTGGATCCATAGATGGGAGTGCTGGTGATCGAGGTGATTGGCTATGCTGTCTCTGCTTGAGTCCACTTTTATCTGCTGCTTCACCCACAATTATATGAGTGACAGTGTTGGAGGATATAGACAAAAAAACAGCAAGGAGAGGCCATTCCTTCTTTAATGTGCATCTGGGATGTCTCAGCCCATCATGTTCCCACCATTTAAGCATACCTCTGCAGATAGAACAGCAGTGATTC
Source organism: Upupa epops (assembly GCA_013397515.1). Taxonomy (NCBI): domain Eukaryota; kingdom Metazoa; phylum Chordata; class Aves; order Bucerotiformes; family Upupidae; genus Upupa; species Upupa epops. Next base: position 10,557 of record VZRI01010172.1, on the reverse strand, counting down.
AGGGCTATTTGTGTTCCTGCTTGTTCTGTTCTCACTGCAGAATGTCTATGTCCTTACCAGTGGCAGCAGCAGGGCCCTAGAAGCTGCAGACTGCAGCTTCTTCACTTCTTCACTTCTCTCTGCTCATTATGTTTGAATCATTCTGCTAGATGCTAATCAGATTCTGACAGAAGCAATGGTTGTACTTCCACATATCAATTGTTCTGGCAATTCAATCATTCAAATGTGTAAAAAGATACAAAAAAGATGAGGTGAATATGGCCAAGAGGCAAGGGCTGTCTGTATAGTGTCTCTCCCCTAAACTATCAGGTGTGTGCAGTATTCATGCTGTAGAACACTTACAGAGAAAACGTCCAATTTGTTTTCATTAGCCCTGAAGATCTCCTCTTGATTCTCAAATTAGTTTTCCAGTTCAGTCAGATAAAGAACATTTGTGAAATGTTCATTTCTAGAACAGTAGTCCTTTACCCATTGCAGTGACAACTAGAGAGACAAGTACACTTGCAAACACTTCCCTGCTTGTGAACTCCCTCAAACATACCTCATATAGCTTAGCCCTCGCTTATAAAATGTGCTTATTTTGCTTAATGTGCTCATTTTGGTTAACACTTCTCTTTGGTTTGCACAATAATTAATTACTCTGTTCATATTTCAACTAATGCAATGTTTTACAGTCTTTTATTTTTCCTGCAAGGTATAAGGACTGCTTTTTCTATCACTTCTAGGTGACTGCACTGGTAGCAAAAGAGACACTCCTGGGTTTTTTTCTATCAGTATAAGACAAAAATCAGAATCAGACTCAGAATTATTAGATTTATGATCTCCTTGGTTTTCTGAATATTTCTACTTGGCTTCTATCCATTATTGCCTGACACCAATTACTGCTACCGTACCATCTTTGCAGGAGGACAAATAGAAAAAAGTCAGCAATGCCCTGTTTGGCTATTCACTTGAAACTTTAATAACTTGTTCTAGTTTTTGTTCAATATTTCCATTAACAGTACAGTTTCTTGAATGCAGGCTGCTTGTAGAGAACAAGTTAAAGTGTATTACAACCTGAAGTAATGATTTATTTTCTGCTGTAAGGCCACATAAAATATTTAAAAAGTTTTTCAGCTTTAAGTGCTCAGACATTTTGTTAATCTGCCGCAGATTTGTAGTAATTTAAAAAGGTCACAGGCTCCTTTATAAACTTTATAATACAGTGCATTGGCATAGTTCCACCAGTCGATACAATGCAGTGGTGTCTGACATCATGTGGAGCAACACCTATTTCTACAAAACATTCAGGGCTCTCCATTACAAGAGGTTTATATCGCTCTGATTTTATTTCCTGCTGTGTTTTAATAGTACAGTCAAGGAGATACTGTTAGCGCAGAAGCCTTCTGTAACACTAAGTAGAACAAATCTGTTGTTTCACTTAACTACTGTACCTTTTCACTTCTGAGAGAGTAACAATTTCCCCATAAGGCCAAAGTAGCTCTCTAACAGAGATTGTCTGAGAGCTTTGTCTTACTGGGATTATAGTCTATGAGGTTTGTTTTCTCTTTTGGTTTCATGCCAAGAACTCTAAAGTGAGAGTGAAATACCACCTGTATCTATGTACCTAACACATCCTCCATTCAAATATAGAGGTGTTTACCACATAAATCAATGCAATCAAGTGACATAAAACTGTGCATGATGAGCGCACGTGATGAAATATACCACAACGTAAGGACTAATAAGTGAATTATCAGGTTACTTTTACAATAGATGGCCAACCAGGACTCTGGTATCCTTGTGCTGTGTTATATGCTGCACACACACAAAGTTGCTCTGAAGACCTGAACGCAAATGTTGCATGAGTTGGAACCTGGACACAAAAAAAACCCAGAGCATTGCAGCTTGCCATCCAGACTCATTTTGGTAGACCACAAGCAGTCTTTCTATAAACTACAATTTTCTTCTTCCAAAATTGACACCTCTCTCTTCTGTCAGGAACCCCCTTGCAACTCACATGTTATAGGACAGCAAGTACTCAATCTTGGTGCTACCAAGCTGTTATGCAGCTGTGCTTTGTCCAATGCAAGGGTGGGTTTCTTCATGTTCTCTGAAACAGAAGAAGAGGTAGGACAGAAAATTGAACTCCCTTAAAGAAGGCACTTTGAGCTGGATTATGGGCTCGGCAAATGAAATCTTGTTACTTTCCAGACCAGGCTTCCACTGATTCTTCTTTGCTAAAAATTTATACTTTAACTTCTCAGCTCTGTTTCTGTCAATAATACTGTCTGAGCAAGACAGATGTTAATTGAAACAATTTAGTTCCATTATGGATCACTCTTTGCATCATACTTACTTGATTCAGTTCAGAATTTTTTTCTGTTATTTAATGAGCACCTGACGATATTTAATACTGAACAATCCAATAAAATAACTGCAGAGTAATCAAATTGATTTGAACATGGATGAAAGCTGGTTTATTTAATACAAATTACCTTGTTTCTGAACCGGCATACATATATTTCTACCTTTTATGGACTTTTTTTTTATAGCACTTAATGGATTAATATTTGCATGGTATCATGTTGCACCTAGCATCTTTGGTGACGTGCTGACTGCTCTTTTCTAAGTCTTCTGTGAAAAATGGAAATACAGTCATCTTACTTCAGTAATTTAAGAGTGAAAGTGTGACAAGAAAGGAGAGACACGAACACTCTGGTACAGATGGATGGAACCTAACAGAGTGAGGACAGGTGGCAGCCTCTGTCTGCTACTGGTCCAAAATCAATGGGTTTCAGGAACAAAGATTGGCAATGAGTTCATGAAGCATCCCTGGGAATCACTTAATAATGGATGGTTTATATTACTTAACTCACTAGCAATTCAGTGAAAGTGATGAAACACACCTAAGGAAATTACTGGACTGCCAAATGACAATCATATGCAAAAATTCTGCACATATACCTGCAGTTGCCTTAAAATGTGCATAGAGGAATGAGCAGAACAAAGCAGCTGCTGCCACAGACCAGTTTGTCAGAGAACAGTTCACCACAGTCAGTTTTCCAAGCACCAGGAAGGATTGTATGGTTTGGTTTGTTGGTAAGAAATGAGTCTGTAGGCTACACCAATGTAGATGAATATAAAATACAAATTACTTTGGAAGATATTTCTCTGAAATGGCACAAGGAAATGCAGTGATTCCATATCAACAATAAAAGCATTTCTTAACCCATTTAATTAGAAGATAAGAGAGGCAATGAGTCACATGAAAAATTAAATTTGGGGATTATGCACTCTGATAGTTAAACATCTTGCTAATTGAAAGGAAAACTACATTTGACACAGAAAGAGTGAACTCGCCTACATCAGTGGCATGAAAGCAACAATGTGAAGGAATTCATGTACCTACTCTCTGACATTTTGCTTTTACTGCAGAATTCTTAATGCCACAGAAGGTAATGACATTTTAAAAGACTTAAATGCAAAAGCTACACAGCAGCTTCTAGAAACAGCTGAATGAGATGTTATGTGGGTGCGTGTGAATTTCATCCCTCTGGATCTGTTTATTAATCTAAAACAGAAATTACAGGACCAAATGAATCCTTCTAAGCCCATCAAAGTGGATATGAGAGACTGTTATTTTCTTTAGTAGCTTTGCCATGAGGCACTAAATGAATTTGCTCTGGGTGCTTGTTTCTGTGTTTATCTGCTACAAATAATCTAGCTATTCTAGGACTGAAAAATGAAGTAAGTTAGTACTCAAAGAAAGCAAACTTTGGGTCTATGACAATATAGCCTCCAGAGGAACTAAGTTTTTATACTAAAAATGTCATTTCTTTTAATTAATGACTGGGGATGAGAAGTTTGAAATACTGTTGATAATCTCAAACATGCACTAAGAAAATCAGAAACCAGTTATTAGCTGCCTGTGGGTAGAGCTCAATATTTAACACACAATTTCATTCAAATTGAGGTAAATAATATGTTTGCATCATCCATAAACAGAAAATCAGATCCTGTTTACTCTGACCTATTTTCCTCCTTTAAATAATACCATGACCTGCTCACTTTACAGCCTTAAGTCCCTAGATTTTCATTTGTTCTGTACAACTCACATTCGATTTCGATGGTTAGAGCAATTTTACATGTTGTTGTTGACACTTCTGGCGCACAAGACCACACATGTCCACTTTCAGACCTTCTCACTGAAGATATTACTTCAGCTGAAAAATTAAGAATTTACCATACCACATGATTAATCATCTGAAGAAAAACATACAATCATAGAACTGTTTAGGCTGGAAAACACCTTTGAGATCATCAAATCCAACTATTAACCTAGCACAGCCAAGTTCAAGTATCTCCTTGTGAAAAGGGAAGATGTAAGAGAATACAGATTTTAAATGAAAAATTAAGAGGTTCTGGAGTGTGATGTTGAATAGCGTTTCCCTGACCAACAGACATGTAGTGGAAGGTAATTCTGAGTATCGCATGTACCTCCACTGGCTGTAGGACTTCACAAGCTCCTCTGTTAACATAGTCAGCAGAGATGCACTTACTGACTGTGATGCATAGTGATAGTGTTTTCTCCTGTGGGAAACATGTCCCCAAATTCAAAGAGCAGTTTTCTGATTTGGGAGGAGAAAACAGTCTAACATTTCCACACTAGTTTTACTGTCTGGTTGAGGGATGAAGGTTTGATCTGTATTTGAGTCTGCAGCCTAGTTAATTCCTATGCAAAAGGCATATGTGCTTCCTTACATAATTCCAATGGGCCAGAGATTGCAAAACAGCTGTACACACAGAAATAAATATTAAATACTCAGCAAATGCCTCAGCTCCACTCTAGATACTAAATTATTTTAGCATGTCTTAATACCTTACTTGCAGCATCATTACGATGAATACTAGATTTGCTATCTGTTATGGAAATAATACATCATCCACTGCTCTCCTGAAGATAATTTCCCCATGAGTACCATGAGAAAAACACAAGACTTATGAAGAGAAGGGCCCATAGAGAAAATTCCCTATCAAAATTGTAAAAATGATCATGAGATTCTGTGCCAACTCTTGTCTTAGCTTTTAGGAAAAAAAAATAAACAGTCAAAACCACACCAGTGCAAATAATATTACACTGGATTTGGTGTAAATGTTACTATAATCTTGCCTAACAATTTTTTTTTCCTATAGTGTTCAAAATATCCTCTATTATCAGTACTAGAATCTCTCAAGCCTTTTCTGACAGCCCTGATGCACTCCATGTTACATTTGAGATTTCTCTTTCTGGGAATATATTTGCCCTCTAAGTTTTATTTTCTATATTGGATACAATTTTGTGTGTGTGTGTATTAATTGTTTCAGAACTGACTTGTGAAAAACAAATGGGTTTTGTTTCAGCAGTGGTAATTTATAACAATCATGTTACAGGGCACTCATCCCTCGTTTTACGTAACAGCTTCCTGTATGTCAAGATTGCTATGACTGGCCTGCCTGCTGCTTATTATTAGAAAGACAGCCAGTCTCCATCAAGTGTTCAGATGTTTTTCTTCAAAAAGCAGTTGTTTCAAGTAGTGCTTGAAGTTATTCGCTTTAGATTCATCTCACAAAGTACAACACCCCCTTACAAATGGCATACCAGACCACACTGGACATAATATGCCTATTCTTGAAACACATAATTTTAAGAAGTTTTCAAGCTAGAACTTCTTAAGAAAAGTTATTATCACTAATAAAATGCAAGTTTCAGGTGTTTTGAACCACTGAGAAACTGGTTTTTAATGGTATAAACCACTACTGATTCAAGAAGCTTCTGTTTGTGTTCAGATGTTGTACCTTCTGTATGTATAACAGCAGAGAATCAGGACTACAGCACTTTTGCTATTATCATGATGATAACTTCTGCCCTCTTATTTACTGTATCTACTCCTCCTTCCCAGAATATTTTGCCTGTGACAGATAGGCTTTTGCTGTTCTTCAGTTGTGCAGCTTTTCTCCCCTGTGGAACTTTTTTCCCTGAACTGTGATCTCACTTTAGATGTGAGTTATCTTTACCACTACATCCAAGCCCTCCAGCCATTATTTCCATCCTGAAGCAATCATTTAAAAGAAAAATAATCAATCATGCTCAGTAGCAAGTCTATAAACAAAACAGTGCACAATTTTACAAGCCAGCAAACTCTGTTCAGCGTCTGCCACAATGTCTGTTGTGCAAAGGCCTCCTTATCTGACCATTATCAAGACTCAGTCCTTTCAGTAGCAGCACAATAGCATGCAGTAAGGAACACAGACCCCGGTGTCTGTTGCTTTAGGTAGCCACTAAAGGAAGATGTAATTGAGGGATGGGCTTTTTTTCTCATATTTCAAATCCCCAGATATTTGTAATGGGCCTAGATTAACCTGCACACCTAACGATCTGAGCCCAGGGAGATAGCAAATTCAATGTTTCATTTACTTAAGCACTCACAGAAGTAGCTTCCTATTCTGCAGAAAAGCAATAAAGTCCTAGCATGTCTCTTTCCCTTCCTTTGCTCCATCTGATCCTGTTTCATAAAATAAGCTGCTTCTTTGTGAAAACCTTTGCACAACAGTGAAGGCACATGAAAAGAAACTTGACGTGAGGGGCCCATGGAGACCAGACTCTCTTCAATAATCCCCACAGTACAGTGTGCACTAGAAGATGATTTTCCAGGCCATGATGAAGGATGCTGAGCATTATGTATGTTTTTCCTCCCTCAATCTACCCTACAGACATTGCCAAGTGCATCCTATTTGTGTGTGCACTAGAAGTACAGTGTGCACTAGAAGATGATTTTCCAGGCCATGATGAAGGATGCTGAGCATTATGTATGTTTTTCCTCCCTCANCCAACTGCATCCTATTTTACACCAGAGTAAAAGGGAAGATCACTCCTGTTCACACTCACCTTAAAGTAATGACGAGAAAAACATGAAATTGGAGGAAAATTAAACATTGGGAAGCAAAAACAGTTAAGAAAGTAAAATAACTATGTCTAATGAAAATTTGTCATCACTGGAAGTCTCATAAAAGTCACAAAGAGTCAATGACTGTGCACTACATCTGAGACTGCTGGAAGCAGTGAATGACAATGCAAAATATGCAAGAAGAAACCTTATGTTAACTAAAACAGGAACAAAAAGATAGCACCAACAATGTATGCAATTATATTTTAATCTTGAGGTTTTATTATCCAGCAGAAAAGCAGTGGGGAGTTCTATCTACAACATAAGACCAGAAAAATAATAATCATTTTAAAAGTCAGCCAATAAAAAATAAGCTCCTAAGATGTTTTCTCTTTCATTTTGGTACAAAATCTTTCCTCTGGTGA
>VZRI01010171.1:13149-56493 GCA_013397515.1 Upupa epops | reverse complement strand
CCACCCCCCCCCCCCTTTTCTTCAAGCTAAACAACCTCAGTTCCATCACCCTCTCATCTTAAGACTTTCCTTCTAGTCCTTTCACCATCCTCATTGCTCTCTTCTGGACCTGCCTTGGTAACTCAATATCTTTCTTGTAGTGAGTAGCCCAGAAAATACATGGATCAGAGAACTGATCCTCAAAAGACCAGTTGGTGCTGAAACCAACTTCTCTGTTGGACTGAACATACATCACAAATCTGCTGGTGGTTTCTTTATCCTGAGGGGAAGGAGATAACAGCTTGGCTGCTAACTGCAGCCCAGTTACGTAAGAGCATGTGATTAATCTCTGTATGTCTTTGTGTTGAGATTTTATGTTGTGTGAATTAAATATGTTTTGTTGGTTTTCCACAAATTGAACTAGTCTTCGGTTTGCCTGTGAATTTGAGGCCTCCTTGCTTGTTTTATTGTTTGTCTGTTTTGTCCTACTAGCACATCAACTAAATTAATTTGGTTAATCTCATCTCAGATCTGATTAACTGATGATGGGGGTGCTAACTGTGGTGTAGTTTAAGTCTTTAGCATTTATATCTATTTAGGTTTTCATAAGATTTTCAATCTTATATCACTTATATTCTCCTATCCTTGGTCCAGTTCTGGCTTAGCAACACCTCTTCTGTTGAGCATTATGATAGAACGCTTTGGGAAAGACTGATCATTTAGCTGATTAAATGATTATATGAATCTGATAACATATTCAACTGAAAGTGATTAGCAATATCATTGGTCTGTCAAATGAATTCAAAAGTTTGAAAAAATCTTATTTTATACAACCAAGTAATGTTAAATATGCAGCTGTTGTTTGCCAAGGAGATGTGTCAGGAATAGTAGAACTACATTTCTATGGAAGGATTATTTCATAAAAGCACCAGGTCTTGATCTTTATGACATTTTATTCCCTTATGCTTTTCAAATCAGCATTTAGTTTGAATTTGCTAAATATTGTTTAATTTTATTCATTCATAGCATGAATACTTTTGTGTTCTCATGGAGGAAGAAATGCATCCATTGTAAATTCTACCAAGTTTTGAGCATATTTTAACAGAAATATCCACAGTATATAGTAATTTTAAAACAAATTTGTAAAACGTTTTGCAATCAAAGTGAAATGCAAATGCTGAATATAGACACAATATTTTGAATATGACAGATTATACTTTCCATTCTAGGATGCTAACATTATTGTTATAATTTGTCATGTGCAACTATGCTCTTAGTACTTCTGCATCCTTGTCATGGATCATACTAGTTCTAAAATGAGCTACTGCGTTTAGGGAAATTGAGTAACATAGAATTTAGAATTGGTTTCTTGATTCCTTTTATGTTCTTTCAATACTGGAAGTGATCAGACAGATTAAATTTAGGGTTCTCTTTATTCAGTAGTTCTGGAGCAGGGTGAAGTAGAAAATTAGGAATGGGAAAAGTATGTCCAGTGAGACTGAGTTTAAAAGGCAGAAACAGTTTAAAAGACAGCTTCAATTTCTGTGACAAATATCTGAAGAGGGAGAAAGAGAGTTTTTCCTACTAATGCTGAGTCTAGATTGCTGATGAGTCTTATGCACACCTTCATATCTTGGGTATTTGTTACCAGCCATTAGGACAGTCTTAATTTTCTAAAGCAGGCCAGGACAATTTGGAATAATGCTTTTTATGTCATAGAGTACAAACTCTGTTTTGCACTCTGTGTACCTTTTAGGATTGGATGAATGCAGCTCCACCAATTGCTGGCTACAGACAGCACTTTAAAAATCGAAGTATTGATAACCAAATGTAGTCAGATCAAGTATTGCAACAACATTTCTAGGTTAGCAGATGTATTTTTGGCAATCTCAACACAATGCAGTAATACCTTAATTTGTGCACATGTGAATGTTTGGTGGGTCTTCCAAGGTTCTGTGGCTTTTTCCATATTTTTTGAATGTTACTGGTCAGATAGAAAGTCTCAGACTTTCACCTGCTGTAAACTACCCACATTCAACAAAATTAGTCCTAGTTTTGTTGCTCTAACTATAGACCATCAGATTTAGGGTTTTTAACAAATTGTATTTATTCTATCAATTGGATTTATAACTTAAAAGACTTGACAGTTGGGATTAATTTAAATGGCCAGTGGACGTTTCTGTTTTCTCTGTCAAAGACATACACAGTCACATTTCTCTGACTGCTTAGATAAAGGCAACTCTAGGTCCAGAAGTTTTAACAGGACATTTTTATTATATTGCCTCATTTCTCCATTCCCAAAAAGTTTGATTTTGATTTTAGCATCCATACATAGTCATTGATTTTTCTAACTTCTTTCTTCTCTTCTGCCATTCATCTACAGATCACCTTGGCTTTAGAAGCCAACCCTGCTATCTATTTACAAATCACAATGAAATCACAGAAATCAGAAGCAGGCTTAATTCTTTTTTTTTAAATAAAAATTTCTTAAATCACTTACTTCAGCTCTCTCTTGTGATTAAACTTGTGATTCTGTTTGTTATAGTTCCTAGCTCATGCGCTTTATCAAGTTATAGCATACAGTATATTGTAGCTGACTCAAATTCTAGCAATCAGAATGGCTGTATGCATTCTTTTGTTTTAAAGAAAAAGGATTATTCTTTTTAAAATCTAATAATATACATTTTAATGACAAGATAATGATAATGTACTGCATTAGAAGGAAGAAGCATATAGTATAACTTTATAACAAACAACATTAATTAATTGCTATTAATTACAGTGATTATGTCCTGATTTCCTTGATATAATAAATTTCATCATCCAAACTGTTTTTTTTTGTCACTCCTAGAATATATTTCTAGAACTAAAATTGAATTCTTAGTAAGAAGGAAAATAATAAAGATCAATCATCCTAATTTATAACAGTTGTTTAAAATAATTCCAAAGCATCATGATCCTGTTAAACTTTTGTCAAAGTTTTGGCTTCTCATGCATTTCAACCATAGAAGGATGATTCCTTACCTTTGTCTTTAGCTACTGCTGTGATCAGAATTGTATGTAAATCAGCAGAATTTTATAGAAATCAGTATTTGGGAATTTACCTGGACACATTGTGCCACAGAATTCAGCAACAAGGTCTGTATTTCAAACACTGGGTTAATTTTGATCAGCATGCTAGAATTATGTCATTATGTATAAAATATATAGTATTACATGTATATTCATCATAATAATATATGCAATTTCATGTATTTGTACTTCAGTTTCATATGACAGTATATTTTTGTGCTGCTTTGGGAGTGGTAGGACTAGAGAACTGTTTTTAGAAGAGGTGGGTATTTACCCAGCTGGATTTTCTGAAGCATCTGAAAAAGAGCAAAATCTTGCCTTTGCACTTTGCCAAATTTTCCTGATTTTGCAACTCATGAAGCAGATACCTTCATATGTTTTAAAGCACACAGGAGATGATGTTCTAAGAGACAGATTCAGTTTATGGCATTATTGCTGAAGAGACACCCTCCTCTACAAACATCTCAACTACTTTATTCAACCTGATGCTTTGCAGTGTTCATCCATTGAACTGATATGACTACCAAATACTTCACAGAGGTACACGTTGTGAGAAGGTAATTATTCTGAAATTTTGCACAAAGTTTAAAGCATAATAGACTATGTTGTAGACTTTTTAAACTTACTTTTTAATAAGTCATGAAAGCCTCAAATTCTGAAAAGCTGACTGTGAGATATAAAAGGTCAACAAAGGTACCAACTGCAAATAGCTGAGACTTACTGAGCAAATTCCATCCATGCACCCAAAGCTGCATGGGTGTCCATGTGGACTAGGCATTACACAGTAATGTCTTCCAGTGCTGCAAGTCAGCTATAGCAGGCAGCTTTTTTCTTTGAGTGTTTGTCCTTTTCAATGTTTTTTCTTGAATGACAAATATTCTTGCTACTTCTTTTCTGAGATCATTGCATATATCCAAGAAGGCAATTTCTTGCTTGCACATACAATGTATTTATAAATTAATCCAGAGATGTCCTATGGAGATATTTACAAAGATGACTCAGTTTAGTTGTATTTTTGACAGATTTTTTGTAATGTATCATTTATAGTGAGAAGAGAATTCATCTGACAGAAAAAGAAATGTGATGCTCTCCGAAGTGTGCTTTGCTGCCAAAAACTTCATGCGTATGGACTGCCTCTGTGATTTGACAGCATGTGAGGGGAATACCAGATGTCAACTAATCAAAGTATACAGAAGCTCCAAGAATGCATATTTACCATCAAGTTATCCAATTTTTCCTTTGAGCTGCTGCAACTAGCTATTCAACTAGAGATGTATCTTGAACTGAATGAAGAAAAAATACTGCTGGAGAGAGAAGTCCTGTCTGTTCTCAGTGGGAGCAGAAAGACTTGGAGAATTTGATAAGGATATTGAAAATACATCAATGGAAGGTTTCACATGTTATGATAATTCTCTACGTAAAAAGTCAGTGATGTACAGCACCTCAGGATTTATAGATCAGAAGTCTAAATTTCAAGCAAGTTACAACTTCACCATATCAGTAATAGAATGGTGGCCTTCTATTCAGTTGGCTCGATGCTGAAAAGGTTGAAGATTTAAAATATTTAGCAATATGTACCTTTTAACCTTTATTCCTCCTGTGAAGCAGTCTAAACTCTATCCAAATGATTACATTAATTCTTAGTGGCCTCTGTAAAATCAAAATTTCATTTCTGTAACGTGCAATACCATTCATGTTTGAAAATACACAGCATAAAGACTCATCTACCTGTCTAGTCTGGTCTGGTTTGAAATTTTCAGCGTAGTTACATTATAGACACATGACATAAACAATAATTTAGAATTTATTTTTGCAATTAGATGGTAACAACCAGCTTTTATTCAAAGGCCAAAGAGATAGTCTACTTTTGGAGCACAGGTGGATGCACCATAAACCAGATAATGTAAAGTGGGGGAAAAAGTATGTTTTGAGGAAATACTTTATTATCACTTTGATTCTGCAGTAAGTTTGGTGACTGTCTCTGTTAGTAGAGCTCAGGTGGGCCTGCTGTAGATTCCTGTTGCTGAATGCTTCCGTTTGGTTAAGGGACTTGATACCAAGGGAGACTCAATAATAACACTGGCACCAGCTTATGTACCCTGCTTTATTTTCACAGCTCTCCCTTGGATATTTGGTCCCAGAAGCTTGGTGAGAGTGTCCCAGAGGCAGCCAAGACACTATGAGAAGAAACCATCTTGTGTATATAGCTGTGTTAATCTGCTATTTTAAAGCTATCTGTGAGTTCACCATGGTGAGTTGCTCCATGCTAGTTGACCTGATGTCTGCACACATGGATCCTGCTTTGCTGATGCTCCCCCACTCCATTATTCTGGTGTACTCCATGCATCTGGTGTTCCTAGTGACTTGCTGGTTATGCTGCTCACCCATCCTGCAGCACTGGAGCTCACCTGCACACCTTGCAGGACTGGTTAACAAAAAGGTATGGGAGTTGGTGGAAGTTGGCTCTTGGGTGTCCAGAACCTTTCTGTCTAAGGTCACATAATCACNGAGAAATGAGCAGTTCTTGCTGGAGTCCTGTCACAAGTTGTCAGGTGCTGAAGCTTTTATACCACTAAATTGAGCAAAGATGGTGATGTGAGTAATTGAAGGATATGTAAGGGAAGCTCTTGCTAAGTAACCTCATAGACATCTCTGTTTAAATGGGTTTATATTCTGTTTTTGAAACAGTCCCCATATTTTGGAACCATTGATTCAAATCTAGACAGCCTGCAATTTCTGTTTAATGAACCAGAAAAAAACCTAATGGAGTAACTGTTAAACTAAATCGAAGTACTGTAATTGCTTCAAGAGGAGTTGGAGTTAAATGCTTCAATACTCTGTGATTTTAGGGAAATACCATATAGTTTAGAATTAGACATCTGTGCTGTATTTTTGCATGCAAATTTACCTTCAAATATTTACAAGATTTTTGAGATAAGGTGAACCAGACTATTGTCAAAATGCAAGAACAAGAATGTCCAATCAACAAATGCTTGTGGCAGTCAATTACTGTCTTTGTTCCATGTTATGTGAGCAATATTTTTAACAACTTTTAAAACACTAATACTTCAAAGTACTCTAGGTCAGTAATCAAATCTCTAGTATTTCTTCATAGATATTAATAAAAGTGGGGATCTGGGGAAGGGCAAAGAAGGGAAGACTGGATAACAGAATATTCTGGTGGCTGCAGCCTATACCCAGCACCGTACACACCACTACTTAGGTCATACCCAGCACCTTACAGGCCACTATTCATGTCATAGCTGATGCAATTGTGAATGTGTTTGTGATGAGTCTCTCACTTTGTATGCTAAGAGGATCTCAACATCAGGGAGAATATTTTACTAAACTGTTACTAGCATAATACTACTTTTAGATTGAGTCACAAAATTCTCTTGGCAGCTGGGTGAAAATTATTTGACCATGTAAAACCTTTATAAAGACCTGAGAAAAATGTTCTTAGTTCTGTTCACCAACAAAGTATTTTTAAATAGCAGTTAGTTATGGTGACTTTGGGGTCAAATGTGCATGCACAAGTAAGCTCAATATTGCTTTGATCAACATACGTGTGAATGAATATACTGCTCTGAAAAATGTATAGTTGCTGGGGCTGAGCAGCCTAAATTGTGAAAAGACTTTCCTGCTGGAAAGTATTCATTTTGTGCTAATGAAAACTATTGGAATTACATTTCTGATTTACTGGCAAATTAAGAAAAGCAAACATATATTCCTTCACACTGTCTTTTAAAAATAGCTTTCTTATACTCATGGATCAATGAAAGCTACGGAAAAAAATACAACTGTTGTACTTGGTGCAGGGGTTTTTCAAGCTCACCCTTTTCCGAAAGCAAGCAAGCTACATTGTTCTTGCAGTTCTTATGACTATGAAGGATCTTTTAAAATGATATGCAGTAATATGCCAGCAAGTCATATGTTCATAAAATGCTTTGAAAACTTTGCAGTATTTGGATGTGAGGAAAAAAGACTGAAGTAGTTTAAAGAGTTACACAAAGCAATCCTCTTGCTGATGTCTGATCTCAGAATTAACTGAGTTACTGAGAATACCACTCAAAATCTATGCATGCCCGTATTCCCAAATCTTCTGGATGAAAGTGGCCTACTCTTATGGCAAAGATCTAGGAACTGTGGTTTTAGCCCCAGTGACACTTTACTTATTTTTTCCTAATGATGTAAAATTCTTTGACCAGTTGCACAGCTTTCCTTCAAATTATGATAGAAAGCTCTTCAGGGCTTTCAGTTTGGGCTTTTTCTACTGGAGGTGATTAGTAGCTGCAGAAAGTTGAGCAAATGCTGAGGAGACATGCCAATAGTTTCCCTGTGACTGTTTACATCTCTAGTTCTATGCTGACATTTATTTACATTTTGACTAAATTTCAATATAAATTATATGGGGGAGGTGGGAGACCAGAAAAAAACCCACAATTACTTAGGTACAAGAGGCAGTTTAGTTTTGCTTGTGGCAAACAGTTGCTTTATTCAAACATGACTGTCTGATATGGCTAGCCCAACATCAGTGCCATTTTCTGTGAGAAGAAAACTTGACCTTGAATCTGATATGGATTGGATAGATACAAAACAGAATGGAGAGCATATAAATTGCAGATAATGCAGTAGAGAATGTCAGATTATCATCAGTGAACCAGCAGAACTTAAGGTTCCTATTCATGTCTTTTCCCTGTCCTCTTCTTGTAGCAAGGCTTTAAACAGAAAAAAGATATATAAGAAGATCCAAACAATGGGAACTCATTATCTGTGATATCACATGGTTCTCACCAAAAAATTTTCCTTCAAGTTGCAGTTGTTCATTAGGAAGAATGAGTTCTGGGGGAATCCTACAGCTATTCTGAGAGCAGTAGATAAAAAGAGGAATTTCTCTTACATTTTTATATACCTAGTATGAGGGTAGACCATATATATCCATGATTAGCTTTAAAGTCTTGAGCTGGTTTAATATAAAGCCAGTTTATAAATTTCTCCAGTATTTCCATATCTGATAATTAAATTGGAAATTCAACTTAATATGAAAAGAATATCAGTGTTTTGCTGTGGAAATAAATGGAAAAAATCTGCCATCAATTGTTGATGTAGAAGCATTGAAGTGTGCAAGGCCAGATTGGATGGGGCTTTGAGGAACTTTGTCTAGTGGGGATTGTTCCTCCTCATGGCAGGGGGCTTGGAACTAGATGTTCTTTAAGTTCTCTTCCAACCTGAACCATTCAATGAATCTGTGGATTTCTATAGACAGACAAGATGGTAATTTGCAATAAAAATATTGAATGGAGAAAAATTTTGGGATGCAGATTTTGAACACTAAGGCGATGCCTTTGCATTCAAGATGTCCTTCCATAAAATGTTGACTTTTGAATGTCAATGTTTTTTTGAATGAAATGGTTTTTTGAAGCATGAGACAACATATGTCCCTGAGGTTTGTACACTTTATATTTCTAGAGCCATCACCCTCCTACCTACTGCCTACCAGTTTGCTACAGGTACTGTGTTTAATGTAAATGTAATGTAACATATGTTACTATGTACTAAGATATAGAGAAGGTCAGAATGTTATTGTCTTGATAAATAGCTCATACGTTTACTAATAACCCTACTAAATACACCTTGGTTGCAGTTGCTATCTGTATGAATACCTTTGTATAATTTCACGTTTTTCTTACACTTCTACAGTTAGCATGGGTTATGTTAGAGTTCTAGGAGAGAACCTGGATGTCTTGGTACCTTCTAGTGTCTGGTGAAGGGACTGTTACAGCAATGCAGTCTGGTTGCAGTCTGATGGGAAATTGTTAATGGCATTTTTATTTACTCATACTTTATTACAAATGGGATGAAAAATTCCTAACTTGTAGACTTTTTCTGCTGGAGTAATGCCTAAAAGATTACCATCCATGTAGTACTGTATGTCAGGTAGCCTGTAGGCAACCTAAACAATTTTCAAATGTGTATTACATTGATGAACATATGGTAGGGGTTAACAACTTTGGGTTCAGGCCCTGTGTCAGTCACATTATATTTTTTCCTTAAGATCATTTTCCAAGAAAATAAAATGCTCTTTATACATGAAATTTCATCATTAGTGAAGTTGTTTGCATATTTATCTGAATGCAAATTTTAGTACAATAGTCAATTGATATTTATAGGTGAATTACAGGAGTATAGGAATACTACGTTGGATGACCCACAAATGTGAGGATAAGAGACTAGAGACTGGGCAGTGGTCAGAACAATAGCAAGACAGTCTTAAGAACTAAGATTTCAATTTCAAGTTATTTAGAAATCACAGATAATATAATTTTTATTTCCCTGAAAATAATTGTCACAGGAAGCACAATGATAAGTCTTTTCAGAAGAATAATGTTAATTATTTAAAAGTGCCTGGCTATGTACTGCCCTTCAATCCCTCTTTCTAGTTTACACAGTCTATTACTCTAGAGGTTGAAATCCAGAATCCACACACAATATTTATGCAGTCTCACTTGAAGTAAAATTCCCAGCAGCTTCAGTAGGACTCTTACCTAAACCAATTTCTGAATAAGCACTTCAGATTCTGTCCCCTAGTGGAAATATGTAATCTGAATTTAAAAAGGATTGCTCTGAGTATACAAAAAGCTATAACATTGAACAGCTGAAGAAGAGAATTCAGAGCATCCTAGGTTTTAAATTATTAATTTCTATGAATTTGTTATCCCCTACTTTCCTTCAAAACTTTTCACTGTGAGGAAAATTATCCTTGATGGTACGGAGTTTCTGTCAATCAGACTTAAGGTGGTCTTCCTCCAGCTAAGAAAGCAGTGTGGTCTGCTTACGTTTTGCTAACCAGTCCCCTTCTTGTGCTATACAGTCCCGCTGGACCCTAGGTCAGATATTATTTATTACACTAGATGAAACAATCATCCAGGAGTAAGGTTTCATTCTTGAGAATTAACACAGAGCCAGGTCTCTTAGACTGACGTTAGGTGAAGATCATATTTTAACTGCATCTAGCCTTGAAATGAACTGCTTGAATATTTAAAATAATTAAAAATATTATTGGGCCACATGATAATACTTCTGTATTTGTTGTCATGTGCAATATTTCATGTTTATTTAAAGACAGTTATCAATATTTGATCTTAAATAAGACTAAGCAATCTGAGATGGACACACATAATCATCATTCTTTAACCTTCTGCATCTTCTACGTTTTCAAGCAACACTGATTTGAGTTTGGCTTGATGAATGTTGGTTTCTGTGAATTATTTTTTTTTTCTTTTCACAGTGGTCTAAAATAAGACCAAATTAATATGGAATTTCCTGTCTTTTTTCAGTTTCTTTCCCTGTGTCTGCATTCACAGTGGGCTTTGTTCTGACTTGGTGACAGACTTTTACTTTATATAGAGTCTTATCTGGGTAGCCAAATTATAAATTTGGTCAAATGATGATGTCCAAAGGATATTCTTTATAAAAACATGTTCTCTTTTAGGGTAATTGGCTCATGAAGGTTGGAACTGGATGGTCCTGTGGTCCCTTCAAACCCTGACCGATTCTATGACTTCCTGCCAGGGGGCAAGAAGGGTTACAGGGCACTGGAGGGTGCTGGCTGGGGGAATTGTGGAGTCTCCTTTTCTGGAGACGTTTTAAACCTGCCTGGACTTAGTCTGGGTGAACCTACTGTGGCAGGGAGGATTGGATTGGATGATCTTTCCAGGTTGCTTCCAATCTGTAATATTCTGTTCTGTGACTTGATCCAGGTGTCCTTCTGTTGCAGGGAGATTGGACTAGATGTTCTTTTGAGGTCCCTTCCAATCTCTGATGATTCTATTGTTCTAAAATTGGGCAAGAGAAATGTTGAAACAAATCAAATTTACAGACATAACTGATGATTTTTGTAGTATAGGTTTTTACTTTCTGAAAGTTTCTTGATATTTCAGTGCTGAAACTAGAGAGTAATTTAGAGTGTATTGATTAAAAAAAAATTATGATTAAATTTAATTTAATCAAATGTTGTGTAAAAAACACCCAACTCACAGAATATGGTGATGCTCTCACTTCCATTATATATCTTTTATTCAGATTGTATAATAGTTTAGGTACTGAATTTTATATTAACATGGGATGGAATGGGCAGTAAAATAAAGTGCAGTAGTGAATATTATCAGTGTTTGGCATTTAGAGCCAAAATATGTCTTAACTGATTGAGCATAGAGATCACTTGATATATTTCTTTTTCCCACTTCTATGAACATAGCTCAGCGTGTTCTTTTTTCTTTTTTTCTTTCCTCAAAACTCATTTTCATAAGTCCTAAATCCTTGGGGTTTAATTGGTTCTGATTTTTGTCTGGGGAAACAAGTCTTGCAAAAAGTTGCATTAAAAAGAATTTGGTGTAAGAGTAAGTGAGAAAATGAACGCAATGATAGGATGGGCAGAGCCTACACATACTTGTTTAAGAATCTGGGTCCAAGTGTGTTCTTCACTCTGAAGTGCAACTAAAGTAGGGAAAAAATACATTTTTATTAATTTTTCAATCAAGGCACCTTCCAACCTGGCTTTGAACAACATTCCTGGGCAACTTGTTCCAGTGCATAACCCTCTCATAGTGAGGAATTTCTTCCTAAGATTTAATCTAAACCTGCTGTCTTTTAGCTTGAAACCATTCCCCTTTGTCCTATCCCTAGAATTTCTCATAAAAAGTCTCCCACCAGCTTTCCTGTAGCCCATTCAGGTACTGGAAAAATGCTGTAAGATCCTCCTCTTCTCCAGCTTGAACAGCCCAAATTCCCTCAGCCTGGCTTCACTGGAGAGGTGCTCCAGCCCTCTGATCATCAGTTAAGAAAATCTTTAAAGATGAAGTGAAGCAACTAGATGGTTTGGAATGTGACTGGTCATTTTTCATTTACTTCTGCAGTATGGAATAACGTCATGTAATGATCAAATACTGTATGTCATGTAATGATACATGTCATGTGATGATCAAATAGGTAGGAAATGTATATGGTACAAAGGCACAGAAGTGGTTATAGTGTGGATGAATTTATTCCAAAATGGGAAATTATAGAATGAATTATTATACTAATACTTTTTTGTTGTTTTCCATGGATAGATTCAACAACCTGCCAAATCACAGTGTTTTGGATGTGTGAACTTTCATCATACTTTTGGTGTGCTTTTGTCTGCTGATATGCTTACTTTCAAAGGTGTGGGCATTTTGCTAATATGATAAACTGCAAGAAGACATCATCATGTAAAGGAAAAAGGTCAGAGTCATAGGTAATCATCTGTTTAATGGCACATTTCTTACCAGTGAGTGGTTTGAAGATGTTAGAAATTGTTCTTTTTTGTATTTTATCTGGCAAATTCAAAGTAGTGAAAACTAAATTGCATAGGTTGTAATTATAATGGATTTATTTCTTCTCATGTTGTATGTCTCAGAGCCAGATTGAATTAGAATAGCTCTCTGATATTTTTTTTCTGTGCATTAGGAATGGAGAAAGGTCAAATATATCCACTAACTTTTCTCTGTGGAAAGAAGATACCACAGAGCGAATTGCCAATACAAATAAGTGACACCGAAAGCCTTTCTATCCTGACTCATAGCTCCTGTGTTAATAGCTGTTATTCCTGGACAGTTTACGGTTAGTGTCAAAATGACCTGACATGTTGCTGGCACTATGAAATACCATCGGCTGATAATGAAGATTAGTGCTCATCTACAAACATTCTTGCTCTATATTAATAACTCCGTTGAATGAAAGTGATTTTGTCATAGGCAGTCTGAATGTAGATGTTTGCTGTGACATGGAAGATGTAGTTTATCCAGTGCACTGGAGTATCAGTTTCAGAACTTTCTTGATTAGATTGATTACTTTTTAATCCCAGCTGATAAAATTAATTCCAAACTCATTGTAATTACTTTATTTCTTCTGATTTCAATAATCTTACCAAGAAATATATTAAAAAATCACCCTAAAAAAACCCACACAAAACAATCATATTATTGGAAAATATTTAAAATGAAACCTCTGTTACATAAAAGTTATGGCAATGTGTTTCATCATTGTTCTTTTTTTCCCCAAATCACAGAACGGTAGGGTATGGAAGGAGTAGTCCAACTTTGTGGCCGGAGCACAATCACCTAGATCAAGTTCCACAGGTAGGCGTCCAGGTGGGTTTTGAGTCTCTAGAAAATTAGATTCCACCAACTCCCTGAACAGCCTGGTTCCAGTGCTCTGTCATCTTCAAAGTAAGGAAAATATTCCTTATGTTAAGGTACAACATCCTTGGTTCCACAGTGTGTCCGTCACATCTTGTCTTGTGTAATTAGACCCAAGTCTTTTGATCTCTCAGCCTTTCCTTGTAAGACGTGCTCCAGTCCCCTAATCAACTTCATAGCCCTTTGCTGGAATCTTTCCAGCACTTCCTTGTCTCTCTTGAACTGGAAAGCACAGAAATGGACAAAGTACTTCAACTGTGGGCTCACTAGAGCCGTGCAGATATGACCTCCAAAATGATCAATTCTGTCACCTTTCCAGGGATGGAGTTGAGGCTGTATTGCCTGTAGTTTCCTGCCCTTTGAAGACTTCTTGCCCTTTATGAAGACTGGAGTAACACTGGCTTTTCTTCAGTCATCAGACATCTCTCTTGTTTTCCATGACCTCTCAAAGAATTTTGGTGACAGCTTCACAGTAAATCAGCTTTCAGGGTGCATCCCATTGGGCCCCAAGGATTTGTGCATATTTGACTTGCCTTAGTTCAACCAGCTTTTCTTAGTTCAATATCTATTTCATTTTTTTCCTCCAAAATTCTTAAACTTAGAATTTCCTTACTATTTAATACCTGCTTAAATATTACTTAATACCAATTATTCTCATGTGTTATGATATAAAATATTGGCGCTTGTTTTCACTGATTGCAATATTTCCTGAGTGATAGCCCAGGCCAGATTGGATCATTGTATTTCACTTCAATAGTATTATAAATATCCCTTTTGAGCCTTTCTCCTCTGTGCCCCACAACCTTCTTGAACTAAATCTCTCTAACTTGGCAAAGACACAGGATTTTAAAATAGAATTGAAATGGATTATAGAAAACATTAAATTTCACTCTATGTTTGTGCCCATTAATTTGTATTAAAGAGGCCATCTCGTATCAAGCCAGACGTATCTTTGTGATCCCTATACTTTCATTTGAGCCTATGGCAAACAAAAATGGGACATGCTGAGCAACTTCTTATGCTCATGGTAATCTCACTGTTCATTCAGAGATTCATGTTTGACACAGACTTGAATTAAGACTGAAGGAATTAAAACAATAGGCAATAATTTTCTCTTTAAATTCTGGACTAAAAGGACAAAGGATGAGGGTGAAATTGCTAGCCCAGATCAAGTGCATCTACACTAATGCATGTAGAATGGGCAACAAGCAGGATGAGCTGGAGGCCATTTTGCAGAGTGACAATTATGACGTAGTTGCCATCATAGAAATGTGATGGGGTGACTGTCATGACTGAAATGCTGTGATGAATGGATATCATCTCCTCAGAAGGGATAGACAGCAAAGGAGAGGTGGTGGTGTGGCCCTGTATGTTAGGGAGTTCTTTGAGTGTGTAGAAATTGATCTCGATGATAAAAGTTGTTTATGGGTTAGGATGAAAGGGAAGGAAAATAAGGGAGATACTGTGCTGAGAATCAGGACCACCCAACAAAGATGAGTAGGCAGGTGAAATATTTTATAAACAGCCAGCTGAAATCCCGCAATCGACAGCCCTTGTTCTAGCTGGGGACTGCAACCTAGCAAACATCCGCTGGAAATAAAACACAGCAGAGAGCAAGCAGACTAGGAAGTTGCTTGAGTGTATGGAAGATAACTTCCTGACATAATTGGTAGATGAGCCTACCAGGGAAGGTGCCTTGCTCAACCTCCTTTTCACAAATAGAGGACTAGTGGGAGATGTGGTGGCTCGAGGCCATCTTGGGCTTAGTGACCCCAAATTAGTTGAGTTCTCAATTCTTAATGATGAAAAGAGGGCAGTTAGCAGAACCTCCACCTTGGATTTCCGGAGGGCAAACTTTGGCCTGTACAGAACACTAGTTGAGAAAGTCCCTTGGGAGGCAGTCCTGAAGGGCAAAGGAGTCCAGGAATATTATAGGCCCAGGAGAGGGCTGTCCTCATGTGTCATAAGCTTAATGGGTGGTGAAAATGGCCAGCCTGCTTGAACAAGGAACTTTTGATGGGAAATCACAGAATACTTCTGGTTGGAAAGGACCTACTAGACCACCAAGTCCAATGATACCCACACCAACAAAAAACCTAAACACATCAGAGATTGAAAAACACGGGACCAGGCATTTGACCTTATTGTACCTCTTACAATTGGCCTCAGCCCATCGATACAACCTGTCCAAGTCCCTCTGTAGAGCCTTCCTGCCCTCAAGCAGATCAAAGCTCCTATGTAATTTGGTGTCATCTGCAAACTGACTGAGGGTGCTCTCAATCCCCACATCCAGGTCATCAATAAAGATGTTAAACAGGACTGGCCCCAAAACTGAGTCCTGAGAGACACTGCGTGTGACCAACCTCCAGCTAGATTTCACCCCATTAATCACAACTCTCTGGAAATGGTCAGCCAGCCAGTTTTTAACCCAGTGAAGCATACATTTATCTACACCATGCTTTTCCAGTTTCTCCAGAAGAATGATGTGGGAGACTGTGTCAAAAGCCTTCCTAAAGTCCAAGTAGATAACATACGAGGCCTTTCCCCCATCCAAAAGGTGAGTCACATGGTCATAGAAAGAGATCAGGGTGGTTATGCAAGATCTCCCTTTCATAAACCCATGTTGACTGGCCTTGATTCCTTGGCTGCCCTGCAATTGCTGTGAGAGCTCACTCAAGATGATCCTTTCCGTGATCTTTCCTGGTACCAAAGTCAGGCTGACAGGCCTATAGTTCCCTCAATCCTCCTTCTGGCCCTCCTTGTAGATAGGTGTCAGATAAGCCATCTTTCAGTCAGAAATTTTCTGAAGTTTAGGTAGGGGAGGTTTAGACCAGATCTTAGGAAGAATTTCTTTAGGAAAGAGTGATGAGGCACTGGAATGGCCTTCCCATGGAGGTGGTGGAGTCACCATCCCTGGAGGTATTTAAGAAGCGTGTAGACACAGTGCTTCGTTACATGCTGTAGTTGCAGGCCTGGAGAGGGTTATTTTGTCTTTTTCAGTCTCTCACATATTTAGGTTTTTTGTGGGTGTGGGTATGGTTGGAATTGGTGATCTAGTAGGTCCTTTCCAACCAAGATTATTCTGTGAAAAACAGGCAGGGACCTAGCTAGGAGAATTTCTCCATCAAAGAATGTTCCTTAGCCTATACCCAAAGATCAGGTGCTCTTGCCATGAGACAGAGGAATTTATAAATAAATAAAGCCAGGAAAATTGAACTAAAGTAAAAATGTCACTTTCACTTGTTCAGGCACGGGAACTGTGGTAAAAGATGGCTAGGCTTACTTACAATGAACATAACCAGGCATGATGGATGAATGCAGGGGCAATTTCTTTAGCAGTAGTAAAACACATCAAATAAGCCAGTTGATCACAACAGAGGTATGTCTTTTTTCATAAAAAGAATCTGGAAATAGCAGCCCAAGGCTTCGTGAAGGGTAAAAGCAGATAGTGTTCCAATGAAGAGAGAGTGTGCTTTCTTTAAGTCTGAGGCTTTGGCTTCCACTCAGTGTCTTTCTATATAATTGATCCAACGTCTATTGAAGTGGAAAAACTCCCATTGACTTGAATTCTGCTGATGCAGTAGTAGTCTGGCCAAATCTGTGACATCTCCTTCTGTTAGGGGTAATGTAGGAAGCATCATTGGTTTCAGATATACTCTGTCTGAAAATCAGTTACTATAAGTGTTTGTGCTGTAAACCTCTGCTATTTGGGTGATTAACCTTGCTTCCAGATCAGGAGACTGTAACTGTGCAGTATTCATAGAAGAGAGGAATTTACATACATGTAACTGTAACCAGTAACTAAGCAGCAGTCAGTCCTTTGCTCCCTGCTTGCCTTACCTCCATTCAACACAATTCTCTGGGCTTGGATATGCAGCCAGTTTTTTACCCAGCAAACAGTACACCTGTCTCAGTCCTGCTAACTCATTAACAAGGACCCTTTTCCCTCTTTGAGACTCCATCTGACCTCAGCAGGCCCAATGCCCTGTAAACCTCTCCATGATAAAAAAATCCAAAATTTGCAGTCTCTGAGCCACGTGTTAATCTGGCGAGCTTTCTTGTTCCTTTCAGTTTCCTTTCTTCTCTGCCACCAAAGGAATTGAGGAAAACACCACCTGTGCTCCTAATCCCTGAAGCTATTGCCCCAGTGCCCTGAAGACCCTATTGGTTGATTTTGTGCTTCTTCCCTCAACCTCGTCTCTTCCAGCTTGTATGACCAAACATGGTGATACTACTATCAGCATGGTTATAAATGTCATGCTCTGTAAACCTAGCATACCAAACTGGTCTGCTTGGTCATTGGTGAATATTCACTGGGCTAAATCCTAACGAATGCTTGTTGATTTATTCATGGACAAACTTCAAATGAAGCTAGGGCATATTTTCTTTGAATAACAATTTCTGAATTTTGTCTGTTCTGTACTAGAGAAATACCAATTTGGTACTATTTTGAGGTTTCATTAAAATTTGAGACAAAAGCAATGCCTATTTCCCCATGTTTTTACTAAAAAAGGATGCTGTAATTTGCAGAAGCAAATAGTCATATTAACTCTTTTGTTTACCTATTGTCATGTCAAGGTTAAAAGAACAGAGCATACGGGAGTTAGGAAACCTCAGTGTCACCATGCACTAGAGTACATCACCGTTACATTTCTGCACCAATCACAACTAATAAGTTCAAAGCCACATCAGCTGAGGTTATTGTACCCTTGACTTGAAATGTAAAGGTTAATGTAGAAACAATCATGTAACTTTGTTAAACGTCTTTTCTTGTTGAATCACATATCACTAATGCGTATTTGAGTGTAGGTTTGCCTACATAAATTGTCAGATTTCTTCTGCATTCATACAGTATGAAGCAATACTGGGGCAAAAATACCAGTGTAATGGTAACTTCTGTGCTTTAAGTTAAAAGCATTCATATAATTTTGCTTTTTACTATAAAATAACTGAGAATGAATAATAAACGAAGGAAATGCAAGCAAACAGAAGATGGAATATTTGAACTGGTATGTGCAAAATAATTATTCAGTACTCCAGAATAGTCTTTTGCAAAGCTTTAAATAATGTATGCACAGAGATTAGAAATCCCTGGCAACGAAGTTTTAACTTTTCTCCTATATGCCCCTCCCCACTCTTTCCTTTGAAGCTTACTCAGATTTATAGCTTGGCATATCTTTTAGTCCAATTCAAAATAGTGTTTTTACATCAAAACCCACAGTCAAGCCAATACTTCTTAAATTGTGTGTTCAAAGGGCAAAAATAATGCTAAAATCATACAGTTTCATGTTAGTTGAGATGCAACATTTTGTACATTGAGGAAATTCAGATAATCCTTTTGTGAAATAATTTGGTAAGTAAATATCTGTTCTTATATATATATTTAATATCAACATATTTCTATTTCTTTACCTTTACATTCAGTGAAAATAATTTTTCTTCTAAAAAGTAATAAAAGAAACATACTTTACTTTAGGAAATGAATGGCCATCCACTGATTAGAAGTCCAGCAGTGTTTAATGGGAAAGTAGTGGTGAATGGCACAGACTTTATGCTTTACAAATTTCTCTAGCTGAATTAAAAAAATATGTGAAGGAAAGTGCAGAATGATTGGGGGCTAGAAAGAAAACTAGAAAACAAAAGTATAAAGACACACTATATTAAGCCCTGAGGCAGTGCACCTTATTTATACAACAGAGAATGTCTACAGAATAAGAAACCAGCACAATAGAGGTATGACTAATAGATAGGTATGAATCAGTAGATTAGTATTCTTCTCACAGATTTCTCCCCAAAAGCAGAGAAAATGAAAGAAACTCCCTCCTGAGCTCTCTCATCCATTCATCCTTTTCAAATCTGATGCTCACAGTTATGATAGTTAAATTTGAGCTTTGGCCTACCCAGGGTACTAATCTTATATGACCTCTTCCAAACTAAATCATGCCCTCATGACTCATTTACTTTTCCTCTCTTACTTTTTATCTGTTGAAGGAAACTATAATCAAGGTCTCCCTGTATCAAAATAATTATAGTAATTTAAATAATAATATCAAAATTGAGATCTAGAACCTCTGTCTTCTCTCTCTAAACATAAGAGTAAGAACATAGGTTTGTATGTCATAGGATCTGGATTATTTCGTGCTTCAATTTAATTGCATGGAAGGACATTTTCTAAATATCAAGTTTGTAACTACTCTTGAGTGCCAATAAAACAGTTATCTAATTGTAGTGCTGTTAAAATTGATTTGCTGATTTGTCTTTACAATTTTCATAGGGAGGTAAGTATAAAGAATGCCATGATAAACCATACACAGCAAAGCAGGTTTGCAAAGCCTTAAGGTGACAGAGAAATCCACATTCCAGCAAGTAGCAAGTGGCTCTAAAAATATCTCAGATTTTTTGTTACTAATATTCAAAGTAAGCTCAGATCTTCTAGCTGCTGTCCAGATGTAGAACCTGTGGATTGCTTAGAGGTATGAGTATGGGTTTGAGCTTTTTGCCATAAAACGTACACCCAAATATTTATAATTCTTGTGCTAAAAGGCATATTGTAGGTAGCTAGTTTGAGCATTTATGGCCATAAATGCTCCTCTTCTGTGCACCTGGGATTTGGGGACTCCAGTGATTTGTAGACCTTGTCCTGGATGTTGTACAACAGCATTCCTTAGTGGAATATGTTAAAAGAACAGGGTTGTGTTAAAAGAACCTTGTAAACATTACTGCATGTGTCAAGCAGGACTCCTTGCATTTCCCTTGGATGATATCTGAAACCATATGTAGGAGTATTGATTTTGCAGAGGGAATAAAATTAGGATACAAACCATACTCTGATAATTATGTTGCCTTTTTAATATATTACAAAAGCACTGTGATGTGCTTTCAGCTGTGGTTGGAAAAAAAATGAGTACAGTGGGCTTGCATAAAGCATTGTTGCTTCCACCCCATCTTCTTCTGTTTAAATAGTCTAATTTTGTCCCTGTAATTAATGACTCTGTTTTTCTAATGTTTCATATCCACAGTTGTGCAGTGACAGAAACAAATGCCGTATCTAATGAACCTGAAAGTGAAAGGTAGGAGCAAATTTACCAAGAGTCTTATTCCAGTTGACAGGTCTGCCTCTTGTGACATTAATAATGCTTCAAGAGTGTTGATACAAATCAAGACGTGGCAAGAAGCAAGCTGTAGTCAGTATGTGGAACCATTGTAAGACTGCAGATTTCAGCCGTGAGTACCTTCCTCCTTCTCCCAGAAACTTGTACAACAATAATTTTCCATGTCTACCTGTATATAATGAATCATACCAGGCATCCCCAGGGCTAAATCAGCAAAACTGATTTAAAATGTAATCCAAAATCCTGTGGTTTTCAAATAAAAAGTATTTTCATTGACTCCCTTGGCTTCGGTCTTGGTGTGTCAATGGCACTTACTTCTCTGGGTAGGTTCCTTGGGAGGCCACATTTCTTGAGTGTGTTGAAATCAAAATACCAGCTTGACCCTCCAGCTGTTATATGAGGGCACTTAATAAGCTTCAACAAAAATGGTTGTAGGTGGGAATCCTGCAGAGTTTATATGTTGCTTAAGTTGGTCATAGGCCTTACACTGCTTCGGCAGCAAGGGCATGTATTAACTCCTCTAGGTGCTGCAGAGTGTCTCTTTTGTCTTTTGTTGCAGAAGTGCTAGTGCTCAATTAAGAGGTAAGTAAAGAGCAGAGCAATCTACAAGCTGCATAATGAAGAGGAATTAGACTGGGGGCAAAGTAAGTGCTGCAGAACTGCGCTAGAGTCCCTGCCTAATAAAGAGATGCCTTTTGAAAATGAAGGATGTTTCCTATCCTTTATGAAGCATTCTGATTCTAAAATACGTATTTTAACACCTCCAGCTGCTGATTCTGCTTTCCTGATGTCCCATGGTTAAGACAGCAAATGCCAGAGTGTAATATTCTGTCAGGAAGTACTCTGCCTGCACTTTTTTCTCCATGAAATATGTATGAAGGTGAAAAGATTTCAAGGGAGACGTTTTGGACCAATTGCTGCTATATTCCTGTACTGGAAGATGATTATGCATAGTAGCATATGACAAATTGGCATTGTTTCATTTCTTTGTACATGTTGTTGCAGACACCTTGTTTTTCACTAATGTGAAGGGTTCTCTATCAGCATAAAAAGTTTTGTAACTTTAAAGACATTTGTTCCTCTGAAGCAGCAAACTGTAGTCCTTTAACCTTCTGTCCAGCCTCTCTCTCTCCACTGCTTCTCTTTCTTTCTCACTGGTCTCAGTTTCTTTCCTCACTTAAGAATCCTTGTAAAGGGCTTTTCCTTCCTTTTATCCCTTTCCTGACAGCATTTGCTTCTGGAAGTTGTGTGCAAACGGTTTTCTGACACCTACACCAGCCCTTTCTTTGCCTTGCTAAATTGCTTCCATTACAGCAGTATATAATCTCTGAGCAAAGGTGTAATGTTTTCAATTAACAGTGAAATTTGCTATAAACTCTAGAGAAGTAATTCCCTCTTTGATGTACTTGATGTCAACATCAGTTAGATCTCTGTACCAAAGGGAGACCTTGCTCCACATCTGAACACCAAGAATGCTAACTAGGTGGAGAGAACTTCCTCCAGATCTTGGACTTCCCAGAAAACACTCATTTCCTTCCACGAAGGCATTGAGGAAAGAAAATTACATGCCTTAACATCTGTAGTCTCTGTACTGTACTGTAGTTGCTGGGTTTAATGCAGCATTTATGCCTAACCAAATAACTCATCTGTGCAGCATGTTGATCTTGATTCTAATAAAACAGGCTAATAGCCAGTAAGACATGAAGGTTCATCTCCCACAGTGTGATAGGACTGAGATACAGAAAAAAAAGTAATAATCCCTGTATTCTTGGGAAAAAAATAACCTTGTGGGGACCTTGAAAATTCATTTGGCTACAGTAAGGGAAGAGAAGCAACTCTGTGGGCAAGATTTCTGATCATCACTGTTACAGAATTCTGAAACTCCACGGCAAGGGCACCTCTCTTCACATATGTGTCTGCCTTGACAAAATATCGCTCTCAAAAAACTTCATTGAGTTGTACACTTTCATACACTATTCTAACATTAATAGGCTTAAACTTTATGTACGTGGGCCGAATTTGTTCTACATTCTTGGGTTCCAACCAAGTTGTCTTCAATCTTGGTTTACCTTCAGCAGGTCTTTATACTTTCAGGGAACAGACAATGCCAATTTGAAAATGGTTTATCCTCATTTGAAGTTCTCTATCAAATCATGCCTTTCTCTGTTTACCCTAACAGTTGCTTCCCCCTCACTTGAAACAGAAAAATCTGTGACTTATTGCACATATTATACTGTTAATTGGGGCTTTTTCATAAAGACTATCTTCAAACATTTCACTAGTTTATATTGTTAATTCCCTTTTTTTTTCTTTAAATGTAAATAAATCCCTCACGATATCAGATGATGGATGCTCTTCATTTATGTAACCTTGCCTTTACCAGGTGCATTTATCCCAGAAAGGCCTGGCAAGCCCCAGGCTTCTCATTTTTCTTGTAATCTCCTTTCATTGGCATCTAAAGTGGCATTAAGCATACAGACATTTTGACCTTGAAGTCTTCTTGATATAAAAGCAAGACCCCTTAAATAATAGAATAGGCAGTCCATAGTTTTATGGTTATAATATAAGATCCCATTTATTTTCAAATGCTGTGGTGATTTTTCAGTGTCTACATTTGCTGTCTCATTGGAGAGTTACAAGTTTTTTCTTTCATCTCCTGAAACACAACGGAAGTCTAGAAGGCATGCTCTTTTTTAAAACATCTGAACCCTATTTTAATTTCTGGGAATGTTTGTTGTTTTCCCCCTTCTACCCTTTCCTTTTTTCAATGTGAAATGCTCCTCTTTTTTAGTTATGTTTTTTTATTTTTGTTGACAAAATGCTTTGTGTTTTATACAGTAATGCCTTTTTTTGCTGAAAGAACCTGTAGCATTTGGATATTCAGTGTTAGTCCAGAGTTCATAAATACTACATTAGCTTTCTCCATAACAAAAAGAACCAAAACACGCTATTTTGATGAAGAATACAGTGATGAAAGCTTGTGTAATTTCATTTTAGTATTTTTTTTAATTTTCTCTCTCATTAAGAGAAATGGAAAGCTGATTGTATAGTCTGAATCTGTACCTTGATAATATAATTGCATATGTTTCACTGACAGTACCAATAAAATATATTTCATTGATACAACACCCCAGTTTCATTTTTAATAAGTAAAGTGTTCATAGTATTCCAGACAATTCATTCTGTGATCAAAGTGTTGGCAGAGACTTTTAAAAAAACCTTGCTTACTGCACATATTTTCCTGTATTTCTCTAAGGCATATAAGTCATTTAGGAGTAGTCACCTCTGTTGTCTTTAGAAATCTTGGTTTGGGAAACTGGAAAGGGAACAATTCAAATCCTGCCACTGTGTTGTGTGGCAATGACTTCTTTGGAATCAGGAAGCAGCAACATGTCTGCAGCTCTTCAGGATGGCTCAATGTCTTCAAGGAGAATGAGCCCAGCCCAGCATGACAGAAACCTCCCCATGAGCTCAGGAGCCTCAGCTCGCAAGCAGCTACCTTAGTGTCACAAGTGCCTGTTCTGGGGGTGGCTGCCAGTTAGAAAGAACTGGTTGCTTTTAGAAGGGACCAAAATCTCCAGTCTGTTTGTGCAAATGAGTTGGCATACACTTGACAAGAGGATGCAATATATGTGTGTGTAGGTTGCAGAGCCTGCAAAACTTTTTTTAGATATTGGTTACAGCTTGTGAACTATTGTTTCTGTGTAGCAAACTTTTATTGGGTGAACTTTCTCCTGCAGCAATAGACATGCTGGCTATTTTGTGTGAGTATGCCAACCCTCAAAACTTGATGACAGCACAGCTCAGTGGACTGTGTAAGCTTCTTGTCCCTTAAATGCCAATGTATGAGAATTTTTTATTCTCACTCTGTGCTTCTCTTTTTCACACTCAGTTGTTTGTTCTTCAAATTCTCATCTTCAATTTCATCCTATTTCTCACTGGAGTTACTCCATGCTCCCTCACTGATCATTCATTTGTAGTCTTTCCTAAGCAGAATAACAATCAAGTTAGAGTTCTGTTTCGTACCAATCTTTTCAAAACGGTGTTCAGCTATATTGAAATGAAGCAGCTCATGTATGCTATTTACAAACCCATACACAGGTCTGTGTCACAGATGAGACAAAACTAAAACATTTGAGGAATTGTTTTGAAAATTGCAGCACACACATGAATTTACAAGGATAGCCATTAGCTTTGAAAAAACCTTCACTGGAATTAATTCTGTGTAGTTGACTAATTCCACTACCAGAGCCTGCAGATGCTAGATAGTTTTTAACATTGCAGAATATGGACCTTACAAGATTTTTACCATGTTGTAAATTTATGTACAGTTTTGTTGTTTGTCTGTGCTTTTCTATATCTGTAAATGACATCTACATAAAGATTAAATCAATAACATTCAAATAGGAAATCGGTGTGTATATAGAATATAATTCCATAGACTATCACTGTCTGCACACACTTCATCCATCATTTTTCAACAAATGACTTAGCACATGTTTATGTGCACACTTGTATCACACGCTTATATATCTATCATAGATTGAAGTGCTTTATAGTTTGGATTAAGATATATATATGAGGTCCTGTACCATTGAATTCAATAGAGGTTTAATTATTGACATTAGCAATGATGGGTGTATTTGAAGAACAGTGTAGGAGAAAGGGACCTGGGGGTCCTAGTGGACAGCAGGGTGACTATGAGCCAGCAATGTGCCCTTGTGGCCAAGACGGCCAACAGCATCTTGGGGTGCATCAGAAGGGGGATGGTTAGTAGATCGAGAGAGGTTCTTTCCCCCCCTCTACTCTGCACTAGTGAGACTGCATCTGGAGTATTGTATCCAGTTCTGGGCCCATTCAGTTCAAGAAGGACACAGAGCTGCTGGAGGGTGTCCAGCATAGAGTAACAAAGATGATGAAGGAAGTAGAATATCTTCCTTCTGAAGAAAGGCTGAGGGAGCTGGAGAAGAGGAGGCTGAGGGGTGACCTCACTAATGTCTACAAATGTGTGAGGGGTGGGTATCAGGAGGATGGAGTCAGGCTCTTCTCAAGGTCATCTGGTGATAGAACAAGGGACAATGGGTGCAAGCTGGAACATAGGAGGTTCCATATAAATATTAGAAGGAACTTCACAGTGAGGGTAAAGCAACATTGGAACAGTCTGCCCAGGGGGGTTGTGGAGTCTCCTTCTCTGGAGATGTTCAAAATCCACCTGGACGTGTTCCTGTGTGATTTGGTCTAGGCAGAATGATTGGACTAGATCTTTCGAGGTCCCTTCTGATCCCTAATGATTCTATGATTCTAATGCTGAAAGCTGGGTCCTCATTTATAACTGCAAATCCATTTAACTTTTCCCACTAAAAAGTTTCAGATGAATAAAGCTTTATTTGCAGTTCTAAAAGATGTTCTTAAAAATGTGGCTGAGTCAAAATCAAGCCCTGAAGTTTTACACAGAGTTAGATACCTCATCTAGTGTGTCTAGTAGTTCTGAATATGGGTATTCATTATGAATCATAGGTGTAATAATTCTGTCTTAACATTTTCACTGCTATGTATGTCAGCTAAAGACCTGGATTCTGTGTTGCATGTAAATAGGGTGGGGTAAACATTGAGAAATACCGTGTCTATAGTCAATAGCTGATTCTTTTGCATTAAAACAATTTTCACTGTAATGTCTTCAGAAGAAAATTTTGAAATTCAGATTAATCTATGGAACTCCTTATGGAACTTTACCTTCTCACACAGGACTGAAGTGTCTCTTGAAAGACATAGTTAATTTTTAATAATTGTTCTCCAGAATCATCCTAACTTTTTAAAACCAAGGTTGATATTAACCCATGAATGAGTGACATCAGTTGAAATGTACTTTGAAGAAAAAAAGTGTTTGATGTAGTTTTGTATTAAGGTGATCTTTTTTAGAAATGTTTTTACTATAATGATTTCCTGTCCTTTTTGCTCAGCAATCAGAACAGCAAAAGCAGCATAAGCCTGTTTCAGATGCATGGTACGCCTGGCTCTAATATGGTGGCAGTCAGTACAGGTAAGTGCCACTGCCAGTGAGCCATGGAAATTTAGAATCGTAACCCAAGGGTGAATAAGGAATTGGACCTGAGCCACACAGGACTGAAAATATAGTTCTCCAGAGAATTGATATGCCTATGTATGGGCTGATCCATGATTTTGTACAGGCAGACTAATCTTGATTGTGTTGGAAGTCTGGCACCCAGAAAAAACTGTGATTTATGCTTATAATTAAACGTATTATATAGTTATAAAATCATACCTGCACCTCTGTAAAAGTGACTGATAGGTGCTCATAAGAAAGCAACTTATTATGAGTTTTTCTGACAGAAGTAATAAGAATGGCAGCAATCTTTTGGAGTCTCTGGATGAATGCGGTGTTAAAGATATTTCCATTTGAAAGGGAGAAAAACAGGTAAATTTTACTGAACATAAATTTATTCTAAAAAACAGAAACCAAAGCTTTATGCCATTCAGATAAACACATTACAAAAAAAACCAGTAGGTCCATTCCCCCTTGAAAAAAATTCACAGCACTTCTAAGATTAAGGTGAGACAGGTGCTTGGGTTGGATTCCCTGTGTGACCCTTCTGCTCTTAGATCATGTAGGCAGTGTTGCGGGCTTATTTTGTTTTGAATACTGTTAAATATTGTATATATACACTGAGCAAGCCTCGAAATCATGGTTCTCTTTTTATTTCAATTCTTAGTTTTATTTCCCTAGTTTTCATTCTAGAGAAGAAAATAATCTTTGACATGTAAAGCTGTGTTTATAATTTCCTGTTTGTTGGAGATGAGTTAGCAAATTTATTTCAGTGATATTGTTTCAACTGTGAAGTGTTTTTTTGGTAATAACTCTGTGATCTTAATATTTTAGTAGATAAAACAGAAATATAAAATGTATTCAGAATTAACAGGATCTGTTTAAAAATGTGATTGTAATTACAAACTGTCCTACTACCAGGATTTATTTCATGCAGCATATGGCTTCTCTAATTAAGAAGGACACTTTTATTTTTTTCTCTTTTATTTTTTTTCTCTTTAATCTTTTAAGCTATGTACAATACTTCAAGTTCTATTCATGTATTACCAGACTTGTCAAATGTGCCTGCTTTTCCACCTGGATTTTTCCTCTTGTTCAACCTCGTCTTGTTAAAGGCTGAAATTAAAAAAAAAAAAAAAAAGGAGAATATTATATAGAACAGATATAGAACAGTATTTAGCTTTGAAGTTAATGCTGAGCTTTCTTCAAAAAGTCTTTTCTTATTCTAACTCCTTTAAGTTTGTAATTCAGAAGTTCATTGTCTACATCTGGTTGAAAATGTTCATTTGACACTTTTATTTATGGCTGCTATCTCCCTTTTCTTTGGTCTATAGGATGATGAATTTATTACACAATTGTTGCTGTGTCAGGTGGCCTGAACATAATTTGAATAATGGTAAGAGAACCTGTTGGTCATTGCATTCTGTGTTTTTCTCTGTTGTCTACATAGTGAGGAAAATCCCAAGAGTTTGAGTAGGCTAACAACCTAGAAGATAAGTTTTATGAAAAAATTATCTATGTTTTGCTACTGAATTTTAGTCTTCCTTGCTATTCTAAGTATATCTATTAGAAGGCACAAATCTTGCCAGCTGTTGATCAGCTTGACTACTTGGTGCCCAAATTATGGTTTGGTTTGTTGTGTATGTGAAATAAGAAAGGATTGAAGGACCATTTTTGTCAAGTATGTCCAGTTCTGGAGATCACTAAGAACCTGGGAGATGCTGGGTCATGGAGCAGAAAGATGATAATAAGCTAAGTCCAACGATAGCAAGTATTGTCTCTGGGTTATACAATGATCAAAAGCTCAACTTTAGGGCAAATCCAGAGATAGCATAGCCACAGACCTAGCCTTGAAGAAAAAAGCCTCAAAACATCTTGGTTGGAAATGCTGGAGCATAACTTTTGACATGCATTTATTAAAGGAAAGGATCTTGATCCTCTGCTGTCTTGAGCAGCTGCTGCTGCTTCTGTGTAATGTTTTACCATTCGTATAACTTCTGGAGTATTTAGCTTTTTATAGTCAGAAATTGCTGGTACTTCTGGGAAATGAGGTTAGACCTACCCAGAAGTTCCCCTTGCCCTTACCCAGGACGCAATGGATTTATTAACCAATAAGTCTTGTTTGTCTGCCTCCAGCCTGCTACCCTTTCATTAAATGGCACTTAGTGCACAAGTCATCCTTCTCTTTTCAGTGGGATTTCTCCTGTGAGTACTACTTTATACAAGAACAATGTCAGAAATGACATCTAAACTGCTCATATCTAGTTGTTATGACATCAAAATTATTGTCTTAGATTTACCCACAACTGTAGTGTTCCAAATTGAGGTATAGTTCAGGCTCAATAGGAAGAGTGTAAAAAAATTTAAAAAGAAAAAAATAGTTTCTTCTAGAATTCCTATATCCATCTATATATAAAGTAACCAAACCAAAATCCCTAGCAAATAAAATACCCAATGAAAAGAGTAGAGGAGTCATGAAAATTTCAGATCACTGATAGCTTTATCTGATGTGGCATTTTTTGCAAAACAGACCTACTTATAGAACTTATATATTTATGAATTGATATTCTAGTCATTCTTGTAATCAATTTTTTTGGTAACAAGTCCAGCCTGTCCTCTTTGTACTTATTCTGTACATTGGCTTATCAATAAATCATTCAAATGATCTTAGTCATCTACTGCAATGTGAAGAAGCTATTCTTTTTCTCCACTGTCATATCTGATTCTGAAGTTATCCGTTCACAGGTATGTGAATATTTATACAGGTGACATTTTCAAGGGTTCTTTGGCCCTAGATTCTTAATGAAGAATACTATTCCAGTTCAAATGAGTTAAAATTGGTTATTTAGTATGAAACATTATCACTACACATAAAGTAATGCTTACACAGGTAGTTAAATTGAGGATGCTCATTTTAGCTGAAGATACTGAGAATTGTTGGTTGATTTTTTTATACCCAGTAAACACATGCCAAAATGCAAAAATTATAAGCAAGTGATAAACACTGGTGAACTGTGAAGAAAAGCAGATTTAATAGTTAGCTACTAGTTTCCTTCTTAAATTGAAATCTGAAGATTTATGCAAGATGCCTTTAATCAAAGTCCCCTAAAGAATGAATTTTGCAAAGATATTCTTTAACAGTGTCAGAAAAAGAGAGAGGAGTCATTGAGCTATCTGCTTTACAGCACTGTTTACAGTTGAAGATTACTCAATGACTGTATTGTACACGGAGCAAGATGTTGTACACTTTGCATTTAAGTCCTGCTCATTGTCCCTTCTATACCACCTCACATTCTTACTGGGAGAAGGGCAGTAAGAAACACTACTCTGAGATCTGTTGAAATGTGTTGTACTCGATCAGTTATCTGAAAACGTACAGAGTTATACACATGAATGGCACTTAGGAAGTTACAACATATTCACAAGTTAGTGATTTTTCAAAGAAAACCTTTAACAAGCATTCTCCTGGTTCTCCATTCTCTGCAGCATCCTAAAAACACGGTGCTCAGGGTCATCTTCAAAAGCAGAATTGTGAGCAAGCATGAAAAAGATTTGTCAAGCTGTTTTGTCCACAAACTACTTAACAACCTATACGGTGAAAGGTGGAGGAACAAAACAGATGGTTCTGACTTGAACATTTATTAAATTTATTAAATTTCAACTATCAATTTGTTTAAAAAGGAATTATGTTGTGTAAGAAACATATAATAAATATGAGATAGGGGAACTCTTGATCATATTGGAATAGTGCAGAGACAATATTTTGTTATATATACATGAGTGTATGTTTATATCATCAAAATACCTCCAAACAATGCAGTGGCTGAAATGGATGGCTCTCTCGCATTTCAGGGCCTATTGTGTGAACTCCCTGAAAAGGAGCCTTTGTTTCCATAGGCAACAGAGCTGCTGTGGCACTATGGATCAAACACATCCGGATTTACTTTTATGCCTCTGAGGTAAACAGTTGCCTGCTGCACTACATAAATACTGAAAGAAAAACTCTCTTGGTAAAAGACCTGACCAGCATGAACTGAAGGTAACTGCAGGCTGCTGAGAAGAGCCAAGCTCAGGCAGCTCGATGATAAAAGTACCCTGGGAGAGTGCTACATGCTGCTTTTTTTACCTTTCCTGTCATTTAGTGTTCTAACTTTTTTTTGTTCAGTGTTTCACAACTTAAAGAACGATAAAGAAATAATCTTTAATGTTATAATTTTTCCCTCCCCCACTTTCAGGGAGAATATGATTTGATTGTCTTGTCATAGTGAGGTCAGAGAATTATCAAATGTTTCTGCTTTTTACTATATGAATTGCAGAATTAACTGCAGCCACTCTTCTCTTCCATTCCCAAACACAAATGGACACAGCTAAAGCAGAGTTTGAGGTGACAAAGTGTAAGTTCTGCTGGTAAGGCAAAATAATTACAAGCAACATGTTACAAATGGAGACACATGAATAATGATCTTTAAATTAAAAACATGTTTTATGATTGTTATTGTACAAGAAAAATGAGCCATGAAGATCAGAGAGAAATATTAGCTACTGACATATTATACCTGAATTTGCTGAGTTTGCTCTTTCATCTGATTAAAATTTTGTCATTCTGTGCAATCTATGTGCCATTTTATTTTGTGTTTGCTATTTATCTTGCCAAGAATTTGTTCTCTAAAAGGTAGGTTTTAAGAGGTGGAAGCCACTATACATTCCTGTGATTCAATGCAAGTGGAAACTAGTCCTGAATTAAATACAAAAAGATTCACAGATGTCCCTTCATTGTCATTTCAATAGCCCACCTTTTGTGGGCTATTTCTGCTGGACTAACTTCTCCTCAAAACTGGGTGCTGGAAGGTACTCTTCTGTCTTTGACTTTCTCTGTCATTAGAGGTCAGGTGCTGTGATATTTTTATCTCATCTGCTCTTGTCCTACAGTGACTCCTGGAATTCCTATAGATGTTCTGTTTATTTGTTCTGATTAAGTCTGCTGCTAAATTAATTATTGAGACAAGAACAATTTTAAGGCAGATATATGTGTTAATTATTATGTCACAAATTGAAGAACACATTCTGGATAGCAATGCATTTCCTTGAGTCCTGTGTCCTATGTCTATACCACTGTTTTCTAGTTAAGCTGAAAGATTTTTGAGGTCAGCAATTACCATGCAGGTAATGATGAAACTGAAGTGGACTCAATGTTCAGATTAATTTTTTAATTTGTTATTTTACATATTTTCCATAAGTGAATACATGGAAAGACATTGCCTGTATTACAAAAGTAATGTTTGTATCTTTAAATACCATGGAATTTTTCTACTTTTCTAATAAGAGACTAACCTATGAATTCAAAACCACAACATTCACTAAAAAAAATAAATCTTACTTCAAGTGCTTTATTTAGCAAAATGTGAACTCTGGGTACTTCCAGGTTGTTTAGATATAAAAAGTGTAGAGGGATAAATAAAAAT
Source organism: Upupa epops (assembly GCA_013397515.1). NCBI lineage: Eukaryota > Metazoa > Chordata > Aves > Bucerotiformes > Upupidae > Upupa > Upupa epops. The sequence continues at coordinate 24,584 of VZRI01010171.1, read as the reverse complement.
AGGGCAGCTTATCTGCACGTTTATGTTTAATCCAAAGTGACACGCTATTCTATCTGACCTAAATAGGTGGGGGGAAAAAGTTAGTGAATCAGACATATTACCAGTGTCTTGGAAGTAGAGATCAGTTTAGATACGGCTGGGCTGAGCCCTGTAGTCCTTATTTGATCTTGTAAGCTCAGGCTGCTTCCTTCACTTCCCATTTATTTTACTGAGAAGCTAATTTTCATTACCATGAGTAGCATTTGGTGTTATTTTGTAAAGATTTGCAACAGTCAGTGTTTGCCAAAACAATTTTAGCTGCTAGGAAATCCTGTATTGTTATTCTTTCCTCCAAAATGCTTTAGTCTTAAACAGCAATTTGACTTGTTCCTGAAGATTTTCTTGTTATAAGGATCCAGATGTCATATGCATCCCTGCATGTGAAACTAAATATAATATTTTTAGCCTATTTTTTTAATAGAAATAATGTATTTTGCATTTGTTTGGTTTGTGTGTGACTGTTTAAATGACTTCTCTAATAACTTCTGAACCCGCTGGTCAGTGCCAACCAAATTTGATAGGAGGGCAGGAGTATCAATGATAATTGAGTTCTCTGAGGTCTTGTGAAAATATGACCCCATAAGCATTTTGACTAAGGGAAAGAGACCAGAGAGAGCTCATGTTTTATGAGAGATGTTATAAATTCCCATGTCAGAAGAAAAGCTCAAATCAGAGCTTAAATCATTAAATGCAAATCCACAGGAAACCAAGCTGCATTTATCTCAGGCTTCATTGTTTCACTTTTGTTTCTAATAATATCTTATGGGATTTAGAAGTCAAGAAAATTTTTGATCTTGTGTATTTGTCATTATTGGCACTGTTTATTTAGATTTCACCATCCAAACTCATTGACGAGAGGTTCCTTTTTCTTTGCACTTTTTGTCAGCATCTAATCAAGCATCAGTTTATGGGAGATGCAAATGACTGTGTTTGCTCTTTAATTAGTTATTTCAATTCTGTTATCATGTGCTCTGAAAACATTCCTCTAATGGGGTTTTTTGTTTGGTTTTTTTTTGTTTTGTTTTGTTTTGTTTAGTACAAAGGCTGTATTATAATCTTTCTTTGAAAACTGATTCTGGAGGTTTCCATTAGAGCTGAAGAAATAATTTTGAACCATCATTTGTCTATAATAGGCATCTTGCTTGCTCTAAAACAGACAAATGGATTTTAAATCAATGTTTCTCTCTAATGACATTGTTTTTAAACTCATAGATTTTACAGGTACTTGAACATGCCTTTTACAGTCAAATTCTTTCCCACCAAAAGCCATGTCTTGCTTCCTTCCCTGCAGGAAAGGGAGTCTTCCCATTCTGCAACACCATTCCTGTGCTGGGAAGAGGATGCCTGTGAGAAGACATGGGAGGGAGCCTGTGATAATGTGCACTCCTAGTCACTGCTGACTTTAGTGAAAACTTACCAGTCCATGCTCTTCTTTTCTAAAGTCTTCTGAACATGTCAAATTCTGGATCAATAAAGTAAGGGAGGGAGGAACTGTGAATTCCTGCTTGCCTCCTGTATTTATTCCAGAAGATTGAGCTGTGCGTGAATGTGTGCTCCGTCCACTGCATAGTGAATTGTGGGGCTACTATAGTCTATAATTGTAGATGGAGATGGTGTTCCCTGGACAGTACTTATAATTGTGCTGAAAAACTAAGTAATATATAAATTATCCTGAAAGGTTATGGTGGATTTTAAACATTTTACATTTGACACAAGTGTTTGTTCAAAGTGAGGAGGAATTGAGGGTAAGCAAGCAAAGGCTGAAGTTTTCTGGAGTAACCTGCATACTAACACTGAAGTGACTGTCATGTTACACTTCTTTGATGTGTTACTGCCATTCTATAACATGTCACATCCTAAGCGACATGCTGTCGCTCACCTCACTCAGACACAGAGCATGTCCTGGCATACTGAAACCTTCTTAGACAGTGGATAAAACATTAAAGTTTTCTCTGTATTTGCACAGTGAATGATGAAAGAGTAGGGAGAAGACTGATAAAAGGAAAAAGAGAAGTGATTTCCACTTGCTGGTTGCCTTCTGTAACCAGTTAATTCTAGTTCGCTAAGCATATATTTTGCACCTCTTTCATACCATATTCCACCCTTTGCCCTTTGGAGAGAATCTACTGCATACAGAGATAGTCACCAGCTGGGCATTTTATAAACATAAATCAGGGCTCTGACAGATAAGCTCTGGCAGATTGAGATGCAGTGGTAGAATGCTAACCTTTCACACCTTGTTTCTCAGCTGGAAGTTACTACTTGAAGAGCAGATGCAACTCTATGCGTCACATAGCTCATTGTCCAGTGGCATAGTTTAAACTGCTGATGAAAGTAGAACTCCCAAGCTGTGAGCATGTATCTTATGACAAAAGCTTGCTTTAGACAAGACTTGCTACTGAATGGTCAGAGGATCTGGTGAAGGATGTGGAAAAAAACAATGCTCAATGCCTTTTTGGCTTCTGTCTTTACAGAGAAGCCCAGTCTTCAGGAATGCTGAGTCCACTACTGCTCCTGGGGAGGAGTACATACTGTAGGCCAGTGATCTGGAAAATGGAGGACCCTGGGCTCTCAGTGGACAAAACCATTGCCATCAAGTCCAGGGACATTATCTTCCATCTCAGCTCAGCACTGGTGAAACATGTCTGGTTGCCAGCTCCAAATCTGGGCTTCTTGGGGCAAAAGATAATTTACCTGCTGGACTGAGGCCAACAAAGTGCCATCAATACCCAGAGACTCAAGTGTCTGTCATATAAGAAAAGGCTAAAATATCTAGGACTATTTAGCCTGGAGAAGAAAAGGCTCAAGGAGGGGCAGCTTATCACTTTGTGTAAACACTGATGAGATGGAGTGAAGAGGATGGGTTAGGACTGTTTTCCGTGGTGCCCAGTGACATGACAAGATGAAATGGGAACAGCTGAAGAGTAGGAAATTCCATTTAAATATAGGGAAATAAATATGGGATGATGAAACATGGGAACAGGTCACTTAGAGAAGTTATGAAGTCTCTTTCCTTTAGATATTAAAAACCTGAGCAACCTGCTCTAGCTGGTCCTGCTTTGACCAACTAGGATATTCTCCAGGGGTGCTAATCTGATACCAAATCTCACCTGTCATATTCCTGAGCCCTTGGATCTAAAGACAGCTGTGCTTTGAAGTTTATTTACTGAGTATAAGGCATGCAAAACACATTAATGGGCAAGTGTTTGCTAAAGACTCATACAATGTTGGGCTAATAAAATGGTAACAAAAATAGTCCTTTGTGTGGGTCACCAGCCAGCAGTTCTACAAGGTGTTTACTGGAGAGAAATTCCTTATAGGTATGTCCCGAGCCTCTTCTTACAAATCTGCAAGATAAGTGTTTGCTTTCTACTTACATCTTCAGACAGACTCACAAACTACTGCTAAACCCACCCATTACAGGCTAGATCCTCATTTTTTTTAGTGTTTCTTATCTTAGAGACTCCTTTGAGAGATATAACTTTTCAGTCTTTGCTCCCTTGAATGCAGTTGTCTTTTCAGCAGCAATTTGTAACTCCCAGCATTCCTTTTCTACTGCAAATATGAAAGACTGTACATTATTTATTTTTTCTAAAGTGACGAGGGAGAGTTGTAAGCTACTGAATTACAATCTGCAGTTGCCAAGAGGCAGGAACAACTTAAAGAGCAATTTAATTGTAGGTTTTTTCCTCCATTTTTCCTTTAACACTTTCCTCAGGGAAGGATAAACACAACTGGCAGCTGAACAGTGAAGAAGCAGTTCTGGAGCTAGAGACAAATACAGATAGAGAGGGTCAGAAGGCACTTTTCAATTAAGAAGGGGAAAAGAAATTTTGGGTTAGCTTTAGGAAGGACTTAAAACTGTTGCATCATTGTAAGTGGATGAGCATATCATGAGACTCCAATGGGGTCCTCTACTAGTCCAGCCAGCCCAAGTCAGAAGGTTTTCTGAGGGAAGCAGGTCTGAAGTAAAGGGGAAAAAAAAGAAGCTAACAGGGCAAGCCATGGCATTCATTATACCTGTTCAAGGCTATGGACCCAGGCCACCCTGTGATGCCATAGTTATACTCTTACTGGTGTTTGTTTCCTAAGAATGTCACTATGAAAAACCAGTGCTTTTATGGAAGCGATACATTTGTGGAGACAGATAAGTTTGACTGGCTTCAAACATATTAATGAAATTACCAATGTGTTTAGAATAAGTGAAAGGCTTAAAGAGAGTGCTGAACTGGTATAAGAAACCCTCGTACTTATGAAGAGAGGTTACATACATATTACTTACCATCTTTTCTACAGTAATATGGGTGGACCCTGCCTCCTAACAGTGGATCTTGAAAACAGGTTGCATCCAACAACTGTTATCTGGAGAGCTCTACACATGTTATTTTCACAGCTAATAACAACCGTGTAATCCTGAACTATATGTGCTGTAAACGGTGGTGCCTGATGGCAGTGTGAACCATACCTGTGAACTGAAAAAATTATAGTTTATATTTAGAGTAAGGAGTAGCTGAAAGCAGTTTATAGAAGCACTTATTTTACCATCTTCCCCAAGCTTCACGTTAAAAGCTCTGCAAGGATACAAACTCTTTACCTGGTTGCCCACAACTAAAGAGGTACAGCCCTTGAAACCAAGAGCTTTTGAAAAATGCAGAGATAATGTTAACACTATTACCATGGTGGAAAGAGAAGTGGGTGTATTCTTGCGTCGTTAGCTCAGCAGGGACAGTATGTCTTGTCAGATAGGGATGACCCTTTTTTTGTAGGTGTTAGGTACCACACCTATGAAGTGCATAGGCAATTGTGCACAACACTCTAACATCCCTTTCTGCAGTTCCTGAATGTAATGTAGAGGAGGAAGTTTATAAAGAAGGTGTATCATGAGCACTTGCATAAAGACTCCTCTTAGGTTCTCTGCCTCAAAGTGGAAGTTCTGCAAATCTGCCAGTGCATTAACTCACCTTACGATGTGTCTGTCAATTTTTGATAATCTGATTATCAGATTCCTCAAAATCTGTTAACCAAAATAAAAATGTGTACAAAAGTAATTAAAAAATTATCTTGTCCTTAATTTTTCAGTTTTATTTGTTGCCTCATTTAATTGACTTTTTAGTCTTCTAGTGTATAATTCTGTGACAGAAAGAAAAAAAGATGATAAAAAATTGGTTGATTTTTAAATTAATGTTTTTATTGTGGAAAAAAGTCCCTCTCATTTTGGTGACAAGTCAAATATGGGGTCATTTCTTTTGTCTGAAATACAGGGCACTTGTTAGCCTTGGGCTTGTTCCCTCTAGAGAAGAGAGATTATGTTATAGTCCTAAATGGTGTTAGTCTGAACAAATAAATAAACCTAGTTCATTCCTTGAGGGTAGGTGGCGGTGAATACATAAGAATAGTGACTGAAATGTACTTATGAAGCCACATGCAGACTTATGAAGACACTAAATTTTAGCTGTCTTCTTTAATACTGCAGAAAATCTTCAGGAAACCTGGATGTTTACAGCTCTAACTTCAGTGTGATCAAAAGCTGAAATGGTGAATATGATCTACTATAATTAACCCTGTAGTGCTCAAGACCATGAGTCCTTGTGGCCCTTGCAAATAGAACAAATTCTCCAAGGAGGCTTGTCTTCAGCCCCCTGAATATGATGTGATTTTTCACCATCTTTTTCCTGTCTTTGTGTGGCTCTCCCCCCACCTCTTCCCACCTCAATGTCACTAACAGAAAAAATCTCTGGAGAACAAACAGACAGATTGTACTGTAAGCCATGTAAGAATTAGAAATTAAAAACATTGTCATAAAGAAATTTAAATAACGTAATCCTCTAGTATTCTACTGCCATGTACTGAAGATAGTCCCCCCACATAAAGAATTGTGTACCATCCAATCCTATTACCATGGAAACATGTCATACTACTTTAACAGACTGTTCAGAAGAAGAAATATTTTTCTTTTTTATTCCAAAGCTCAATTCTCCTGTATCCTCAAATAAAAATTACTTTAGTTTCTTTGTACTCCTATAATGTCTTTGAATTTTGTCTGCTGTGCCCAGAATATTCTACTGGTTTGTATGCCAGGTCTTTACCTTTTCTGGCAGGATATTTCTTGACATAAGCAGTGTACAGAATTAATGAGAATCGCATTATGTGTCTAACTTTGTTCTTAAAACTATTTCTGTATCTTTTATGTTCTCTTTCTGCACACAGGTTCAAGTGGAGAGCTCTCTTGGCATGTGCTTGCGTGCACAAGGGCTCCATATAAGCGTGCTGTCTCTTACACAAGTCAGATTGTACCTGGGGCATGCTAACAGCAACACGTATGTTGTTGAAGCTAAACAAATTACACTCAAAATACACATTTTGAATTTTCCAAAATTCAATCCTCTCTTGATTTAAACAATAGTACAAAGCAAACACATGTAAATAGTACATAGCAAAACATGCAAACAGTTTCCTGCTGTGCATGTTTAGCTTTCATTCTGGGATATAAAATGTACAATTGAGGAAAAGAAGCCAAGAGTATATGCCATTGCTTGGGAAAGAATATTATTGCCTTCATTTTTTCACACAAATAGTATTCTTCTTCACCTCACTTTCGCTTATACTTGGTTTATTTATCTTTGACAGCAGTTTTTCCTATCCTGAGGGACTTCCCGTGTGTTTCTTTTAATGTCAGTGTTTCATGTCTCTATAAGGAGGAATAAATCGTTCAAAGACTTTATGCTAGTTTGTCAGCATTTTACATACATACCCAAGGTAACATTATAAAAACAAATAATTATTAATAAAAATTTGAAACAGAAATAGACACTTTTTTCCTCTTTTAGTAGAGCTGGTATGATATTTTCATGCATGAAATGTCACTATCATCTTTCCGTAAGCTTGAAAAAAAGGTCTCAGAGTCAAGATTATCATCCAGTTCAGATAGATGTTGGAATATAAGACACAAAGATGTTGAGTGTGGCACTGAAATAGCTTCTAAGAACAATATATTTAGTAAACAATAAGTAATTCCTAGAAAGTAGAATTTTCTGCTTACTTATGGCTTGTTTGGATGTCCCCTAGTTTTTTGATTACCAGAAGCAATTTTGTTAAAGAATAAAAAAAGACCACTTCCTGAAAACATTGTTGGTAAGTGTACTGGAAAATTTGTTGTAAAAACTTCGTAATTATTTAGACTATTTAACACCTGCAGCTGCTGTCTGTTGTCAGTCAGAATATTACCGGTAAGACAGAACTCCCCTATGGCCTGTCTTACAGTGGTACAAATCACTTACCCATTGCATTTTATCAACCTTACTTCAGTAAGTTGTGAATTTAGAAAAGCTATCTTTTATGCAAAACAGGGCTATCATTCAAACATTGTTTAAAGATAGTATCTCTTTCATGTAGGTGGGTGTTATTCCCTCTATTTCCAAATGGGGAAACTGAGGCACAGAGGCAGGTAAGATTGTCTGTATGTAAAGCTGCTGGCCAGCTATGGGTCCAGCTGAACACTCTGGGCAAAGCAGTGTTTGTTGCTTTGCAAAAAAAGCCTACATTAATGATTTATGTCAGAACTTGTAAAAAGTTAGATTCCATGGATAGAAATGTTATCAATAAGGACTACAGAAGGAGGGACAGGAGGAGTGGATGAGTTTCAGTTTGGTGCCATATTCATTTGGAGAATAGCTGCATTTGTCATTTATTTGCAATTAATCTCTCACAAAAGATATGTTTGAGAAAAAAATTGTTTTGAGGAGCTGAGCTGCTTGTTCTCAGCATACAGTTTTATGGAATAATTAATGAAGAGGTACATGTACTTAAAAAGAAATCACCTCTATACAAGCTTTCTTTTTAATTCACAATGTGAAAGAAGGAAGTGAACTTTCTGGCTTTCAAATCGTAAGGGACATAGTGAGGCTGGATAAAACTAAAATTCTAATAAGAAATATTTTTGTGGGAATCCCTAAAAGCAGGGCGATCAGATGAATAAGTGTAATTTTGTGATCAACTACAACAACTTCAATATTAAATTTTCTAAGTGAAAACTTCACTATTAAATTTTCTAAGTGATAACAACATTCCGCAATACGCAAAATTATTTTCTCATGCTACCACTCTCAAACTACTAAAATTAACTTCCAAATTCTTAAGTAAACCAAGTTTCTCAGATTGTCTCTGGGTTTGGATAATATTGTTCTGCAATCTTTCATTTCAGCTAGACACAGCAGGCAGATGTTTAAGATGAGTTTGTAACACATATACTATCTAAGTTAAAGAACACAGGAAAAGAAACAAAACCCATCCTCTGACTTTATCCGTGAAAGAAACTTTATAATTAAATGCTAATAAAGAGTCTTTTTCATAAGTATTCTCAGTGATGCAAAATTTCAAAGCTGAAACTTTGATTTAAGGTCACCAAAATAGTTCAAAGGGAAGACTTTTGCATAAGGGTTACTACTTAAACCTGCAGAGGACTAAATATATGGAGGTATTACCATACCAGATACTTTAAATATGTGCATAAATGTAAAGGACTTGGACTCTTAAAATAAATCCAGAGTGTTTCTTTTGATTTATTTCTTATAGCAACCAGAATCTGATCCTAAAATGAAGAAATATGGCAGGAAATAACTTCCATCTCTTAACTTCTGTTTTTCTTGGTAAAGCATCGATATTTGTGGTGTTTATATAATTATATTCCAGTGTAATTCAAGTATGTAATGACATTTCTCCAATGAAAGCATTTAAATAACTCAGGAAATTGCTTTAATGGTCTGTTTCCTGACTTAAAACCCATTTTGTCATGTTCATTTTATTGTTCAATCTGTCTGAGCTCATCTGGGTGTGTTCCACCTTTACAGATATCAGAGCAAAATAAAATACTAACTGATCATCTTATGTGTGTATATATACAAGTACAAGTAGAATCATCTAAGCTGGAAAACTTCAAGGTCATGTGGTATGACCAGTCTAACTGTACCAAGTCCACCGCTAAATCATATCCCTACTCTTCATATCTACACAACTTTTAAAGACATCCAGAGATGCTCATTGAACTGTATCCCTGGGCAGCCTGTTCCACTGCCTGATGATCCTTTCAATTTATATTAAAAAAAGAAAGCTTGCTGACATAACACCAGAGTGTGATTAGGAAAATAAAAGAAGAGTACCACTAGAAAAAAAATATCAAATAATAGATCTATCTGTTGCAGCATAACAATTAAGTAAAAATGGAAAGTATTTACATTTTTCTATTTTTCTTGTAGCATCAATAAAACTTAAGAATTTAATATATGTAATACATTACAGCTCAAAAGGTCTATTTTGGTTTGTTCCATTAAGTGGAATAGTTTGGTACAGAGGTGGTATTTTTCAGTAAAGAAGAGAAAATTTACCAGACTTTCAGGAGACGTGAATCTTCTTGTACCTTAAAGACCCTTCTATGAGACAAGTGATAGGTTAATCTGTCTCATTTTTATCCAGACCTTTTTTAATTTAGTGGATAAGATTAAAGTGCAAGCTGAATACCACAGGTGTAGCTTGGGTTTTTAATCTGCTTGAGTCAAGTTAATCTAGTTTCTGAATGGGGCTACTAATAATATAGTTCCCAAAATAAAATAGGAAATGTAAGTACCGCAATGCTTTTATTCAGCTTTGAATAAATCGGTGGAGCATAGAATATACTGAAACAGATTAAATTTGATTCCTGCAGGAATCAAAGTTAAAGAAGTTATAGGAGAGATGGAGAGAAATTCGACAGAGTAGATCAAAGGCTGCTCAGGAAGACAATCTCTGCTGAGGTGCAGCTGTGCCCAGAGAAAAGACCTGAGGGGGCTGCTGCAGCCCCCCTGGGACTTGGGCTGAATACACAGCTTAGTGACAGCTATGTTCCTGGTTTTCATGAAAAACAAGTAGACACCAGTGAGATTATGGTGTTTATTTCTGTGTTATCCTACACTAGAAAATATGTCTCTGTGCTCCAGGGCAAAAATGAAAAGGGAAGAAGCAGCCAAATACCTACCCTGAAATAATTGCTGCTATAGAAGAACTCTAATTGTGCACTATAGCATAAATGAGTATTTGGGATTTTTATAAGGTACTTTAAGGTTTTTATATTCCAAGACAAATTCTTTATCCTTATGTTAGTAAACACTCCTGCTGCTTCAGCTAAGACGGCTACCCAGTTAAAGAGCACAAAGACTTCATTCTGTGTTACACTGATGGCTTTGATATTTCTGCAGTTTGTTGTATTTTCTGTGAGCTGAGAAGTCACAAATCCCTGTCCATCTCAGTGAGCTCCTGAGGTGGCACTGGAAAGGCAGTAGAGTGAACCCTGATCATTTGTGTGACCCCAGCTGCACCCCATATCCTTGGGGTGGGGGTCAGCCCCTTTCAAAACCCTGCAAGGACTGGAGCAAAAGTAGTCAGCCTGGCATCATGTTACTATTAATAATTGTCAAAGGTAAATAAAAGGAGCAGTAGGTTTTGTAAAATTCTTTCCTTGCTGGAAAGGAATACCTGGAGTGCTCAGTTCCTCCCTTGTCCCAGCTTGGCCTGAGAAGCAGCAGGGCTACAAGCACAGTCTGGAAAGGGCACTCAGTATTCCTACACTTGGGGAAAGGAGAGTCAACCCAAGAATAGTGGTATAAGGATGGATGCGTAAGACCTGCCCACATAGGCTCTACCTGGAGGACTACTACAGGCCCTTAAAACTAAGTGTACCCTGAAATGGTTATTTTATGAGCGCTTAACAGTTTTTCCTACATCTTAAAGTTCAGAAATAAATATGAATTTAACTGATTTTGTTAGGAAATCTGTTTTTCTTGATTAGAATAAACACTGTATTTTTTAGCTTTTGGCCCTGAATTTGGGAAAATATAGCTACTGGATATGATTCTAACTGGTCTGGTTCAACTTCATTTTATGTACTAACATTATCCTATTCAAGCTAGTCAATATCTAATTCAGCATTCAATATGTGCTTGCATGTTTTACAGACTACTAATTAATATACATACATCTTTTTTGCAGTCTTCAGGTTCAGAAACTAAACGTTTCTTTTACTCTGATGAATCTCATTTACAGAACTTCTCAAGAAACATCTTGATCTGAAAAACTGCTATAGCCTGTTGTAGTGTCTATAGTCTACAACAGTAATGGAAACCAGTCTTCTCTGGTTTTATCTAGGAATGTAACATTAAGTATTTGAGAAACAATGAACGTAAAATACATATTTAAATAAGACCAGATGTATAAACATCTCATGGGAATCCTAGCTTCCCAGGTTACTTGTTTTGCAGTGAACAGTGATTACTTACTGTTAAAAAGTTAGCAGCGTAAAAGTGAAAGATTTAGTTTTTAATTTTCCATATCTTAATCCTATTCTTGTTTTATATATATATAATTTATAT
>VZRI01010171.1:0-13127 GCA_013397515.1 Upupa epops | reverse complement strand
TATATATATATATATATATATATATATATATAAATTGTACCAATAGTATACACTTGGCAGGTATTTATTGCAACGCTCTTTAGAACTAATTTCCATATAGATGTGTTCTCACAGACTGTATTACTTTAAAAAAAAAGGTTACTCTGAAGAAAAGATTAAGATTAGATATCATACAGATGAAACTGCACTAAAAAACTCTAATGCAGTAATGTTACCTATTCAAGGCCAACTCCCTGTGACCTCCCCCACTCTGTAACTGGTACAGAAGTTGTTCATACAGCCTCCTCCCTGGGCAGCCCATTCCAGGCTTTCACCACTCTCACGGTGAAGAACTTCCTCCTCACATCAAGTCTAAATCTACCCATCTCCAGCTTTGCTCCATTCCCCCTAGTCCTGTCACTACCTGAGATCCTAAAAAGCCCCTCCCCAGCTTTTTTGTAGCCCACTTCAGATACTGGAAGGCCGCAATAAGGTCACCTCAGAGCTTCCTCCATACTGAAGAGCCCCAACTCCCTCAGTCTGGCCTCATAGAAGAGGTGCTCCAGCCCTCTAATCATCCTTATGGCCCTCCCCTGGACTTGCTCCAGCATGTCCACATCCTCCAGAAGTGGACACAGTACTCCAGGTGGGGTCTCACCAGAGCAGAGTAGAGGGGGAGAATCACCTCCCTCAACCTATGGGCCACACTTCTCCTGATGCAGCCCAGGATCCAGTTTGCCTTCTGGGCCGCAAGTTCGCACTGCTAGCTCATGTTGAGCTTTTGTCCACAAGCACCACCAAGTCTCTCTCTTCAGGGCTAGTCTCCTGCCAGTCTGTATCTGTGCTTAGTATTGCCTCGACCAAGATGCAGGACCTTAGACTTGGTCTTGTTAAACCCCATGAGGTTGGGCTGTGCCCACCTCTGTAGCCTGACCAGATCCCTCTGGATGGCATCCCTACCCTCTGGTGTGTCTGCTGCCCACACAGCTTGGTGTCATCAGCAAACTTGCTGAGGATGCACTCAATGCCTCTGTCCATGTCACCAACAAAGATGATGAACAAGACTGGTCCCAGGACTGATTGCTGAGGGACTCCTCTTGTCACTGGTCTCCACTTGGATATGGACCCATTGACAGCCACCCTTCGGATGCGGCCGTCAAGCCAGTTCTTTACTCATCTAGTGGTCCACCCATCAAATCCATGTTCCACCAACTTGGAGACGAGAATGTGGTGTGAAACAGTGTCAGAGGCTTTGCTCAGGTCCCGGTAAATGACATCAGTCTCTAGCCCCTTATCTATTAATGTTGTAACCCGTTCATAGAAGGCCACCAGGTTTGTCAGGCAGGATTTGCCCTTGGTGAAGCCATGCTGATTGTACCCAATCACCTCTTCACTATACTTCTGTCTCAGTAGTGCCTGCAGGAGGATCTGCTCCAGGATCTTACCGGGCAGAGGTGAGACTGACTGGCCTGTAGTTCTGTGGCTCCTCCTTCCTACTCTTTTTGAAAATAGGAGTTATGTTTCCCCTTTTCCAGTCAGTGGGGACTTCACCAGACTGACATGACTTTTGGAATTAATAGAGAGGGGTTTAGCAACCTCATCTACCAGTTCTCTCAGTACCCCTCGTGTATCCCACCAGGTCTCATGAACTTGAACTGTTTCAGGTTGTTTAGGTGATCATGAACCTTCATCGTAACTTCAGTTACGATGGGTGGTTCTTCCTTCCAGTTGCTGCTGTTATGTTCCATGACTCCAGGAGTGTGGCTGGAGGCCTTTGCAGTGAAGACTGAGGTAAAGAAGTCATTGAAAACCTCAGGCTTTTCCATGTCACTTGTGACCACATCACCTGTTTCCTTTCTGAGGGGGACCACACCTTCCCTAATCTTCTTTTTACCATTAATATACCTGTAGGAATTCTTGGTGTTCCCTTTGGCCTCCCTGGCTAGGGTCAGTTGGTTCCTTGTGTGAGCAGTTATGATGTGCTATGTTTTGCTAATGTCTCCTAACTTAAATCCTTGTTTTCTGTGTGGGTGTTGGATTTCTCTCTCTATACATTAGTGAAATGTTTATTTACAGAAGTTAATCCACATGTTTTTTGTTTTGAAGTGGTAAATGTGCATCTACCCAAGATAATCTCTAGCGGAATTAAACTGTTACGACTCCCTTCAATTCCATATTATGAACTGTCTCACGTATGATTACAAGTACCTCACCAAAATTAAGAATTATTTTACTTGCCAAAAAAGCCATAGAAATCCACTTGAGTACTGACGTAGGTCCTTCTCAGAGAGTAAAATGTGATCAAGAGACAGCATACCCTACAAGAGTTACTCATGCCTGCAAAATAGTGCATTCTGATTATCAGAAAGGCCTAATGGTGACTCCATCTTAAAGCTTCTCTGGGGAGGGGGTAGAATGTCTAGGTCTGTCTTCGCATTAGAAAGTTAAATCATGCAGGGATTAATATCCCATAGTAGTGATAGGGTCAGTGATCCTCATCAGTTTATGCCAACTCTTCTTTTTTTCTGTCTTGTGTAAGGTGGACAATTAAGCACTGCCTTTCTCTGACACAGGAGCAGATGTGTGATGCAAGCTCCAGTGTGCCAGGAAGAAAGATTCAAATTCCATTTGTATCTGCAAATATAAACCTTACACTAAAGTCTTTGTAAGTAGAGCTTGGGCCTCACCAGTGAGATACCCTAAAGTGAAAGGATGAATGGAGGAATACCACCTCCTCCAAGCTCAAGAGCACTGCATCCCTACAAAAAGGAAGTTAGGCAAAAATTCCAGGAGGCCTGCATAGATAAACAGAGAACTGCTGGACAAACTCAGACACAAGAAGGAAACCTACAGAGAGTAGAGGTGCATTCAATTTCCTGATTCTATTTCTAATGCAGATGCCTCAAATTACTTTATTACTCTGAGTATATATAGTGCAAGAATTCTCAATTTCAATAGAATAATGTGTATTATGGAGCTATGATTTTCATTTTTAAGATGATTTACTGTAGCAATGAAAGGACAACGCGGGAGTTGGCGGTATGGCAGGGGACTTCCCGAGGGAGGCTCAGAGGCACACCAAGGCACCCTGAGGGCTGGCCACACCTGCCTTTTATTGGTATGTACTGGCACATGTGAACATAGGATTGGTGCTCACTAGTTGTGGCACTTTATGATGGGCTACCTGGTCACCCCTCCTGGCTGGTCACATATATGCTTATGTAGAAGGTTATATAAGAACTTTTGGCTTCCAGCTATACTCTACCACTGGCCTCCAGCCACAAGCTATCTTGGGTCATGGTGTGCCAATCTCCCAGCGCACTTTGGGAGGAATATTCCCTCAATTTACACAGTGGTCATTTAATCAAAAGCCATAATATTTACTGAAGTGATGTCGCCTTATTGAAAAAGGTATTATTTATATGCATACCTAACAGACCTGAATCATGGAAGGATATTATTTTAGGAGCTCCTTTTCAAAATTGCTTTTAAAAATATTCTGTTGACTTAAATGATTGTTAAATATTTAGCATTTAAGTGTAGAAGACCACATGCAATAATGCACAGATATAATATATAGATGGACAAATAAGTCAGCTGATTATTTAAAAAAACCCAGTACTTTCTTACATTTGGGGATTGGTTTCTTGGCTTGCAGTAGAAAATTGACTGCTTGGTTTGTGGTAGGAAACTCTGAATGGTGATGCAAACACTAAGCAAAATACTGCAGCAAACACTAGCTAGATATGTTAGTATTGTTGGGAAGGGAATGAACATGTTTGCAGAAGTAATGTGAACTGGAAGAATACAAAGGTAAACTGTTTGCTTTCTGAATGAGGCAGGTATTAGAGATGCCTGGGATGATCTTCCTGTTGCTCTAGCATCATCATCTGTGAACTCTTTTACATTTCATTTTGTGTGTCCTATATCAAAGCTATGATTACCTTTCACAGGAAAACTCCTTGTCCCTCCTGGCTCTGTAGTCTCATGTATTCAGCTATTTCCCTGATACTGAAAGACTATAGTAGCTTAGACATAAAAAACAAAGTTGGAATTAGCTTTACAAAATGCTTTCATAATCCCTCATATAAAAACACTTGAATATGTGTGTTTGTACATAGGATTACATGGACCATGAGTACAGACAGAGACTGTTTAAAAACAAACACACCAGTAAAAATTTGTTGGCTAGATCCTGGCAGATAATGTTTCTCTATTGACACATTACCAGTACTTTTGCTGGAAGGCAGTGGATGGGAGTAACTCAGTTCTAGAAACTACAGAAATAGCCTTTCATGTAGATGTATCATTATATGACAAACTCAAAATGCAATTTTAGCATTAAAACTACTCCTTTGGGGTTTCAAAAAGTATGCCAAATGGGTCAGGAATTTGAGATCCTTTATAACAATGTACAATGTCTGTATTTAACTGCTTGATCTTTGCTTTTAGAAACTGGATTGTACTGTGTTTGAGGTAGTTCCAGACCTCAAAAAGAAAATACACTAAGCAATTAGCTTTATTCTAGAGTGGGAGTGATGAAGAACTAATATTTGTAATATTGATTCTTCAGCTACATCTTCTATCTCTCTGGCTTGTTCCTGGGTATTGTGATGCATGGAAGGTTAACAGTTTACTTAGTAAAAGTGACTTCTCAGTCACGTTCTATAAGAATAACGTTATTTCTTCTCAATTTACTTGCTCTAATTTTGTAGCATTTTCTCTAATGAATTCTGAACAAATTCTATTTTCTGAAAAATTGTCATCTTGTGAGAAAATCCAATGTAAGAGAACAACATCAATATGACAGGAAGATTGAATGGGTAATATATACCTATTTTTTGTAACATGTGGTATCTATTATACTATGGCTTAGGGTTCACAACTTTGAATCATATCTTCCCTTTTAGTTAATCTATACTACTTAGTATAGATTCATGTGTTTTTCGTATGAATTAGTGATGTCGTTCTATTCCTGATGATATGTTCATTGGAAATGACATAGAGTGAAAGGGCCTTAGATCTATAAAGAATTAATTAGCATGTAGTTCTCAGCATATTATCTAGAGTTAATTAGCAGTTAAAACATCTTCTGGTGCATGACTTGATGATTTAAATACAGTATTCTGTTACAGTGGTTTTGAGGGAAAAATGTCTCGAAAGGGTATTCTCTTGACAATGGAACTTTCTTCATTTGCTGCTGTTTTATTGTATCTTAGCATCATATCTTGTGTTTTTCACAACACAAAAGCCTCCTTACTAAAGTTGTAAGAAACAATTGTGACATTAATAAATAAAAAGCACATTTTAGCATTCCAAAGCCCTGTGCATCCTCATAGGGTTGGAGTAGCTCCATCATTAGAGGTGGGTCACATCCTCTCTGATGGATCTCGGAGCTGCAGTGACTTCAGCAAAGTTTTATCTTGTTTTTAAACACAGAAAATTGTATCTCAAGGAACTGTAATATGGGCTACCTAAGCCATTCAGAAAGTCATCTTCCAGGGTCTCTCTTTAGGTAGTTGTAGTATATATGCTTGTATTTATATATGAAAGTAAATTAAATGAGTTCTGTATTAGATTTTAACTACCTAGCTTATTAGTTCTGCTTACGTTTTGCTATTCCTTCTCTGCTAAGGTGTGAGTGATCCTTCAAATTTTTTATTTCATCAGTATAAAAATTTCTAAATCTCTATTTTATTGGGCACCTCCATCATCCTGTATACTTTTATTATACTGCTTTTGAGGTCTTATTTTTCTGCACAATTCAATTCCCTTGACCTCTGAAGAGTATTTGTTCCTGCTATCCTCTGCTTTATATTACAAAGGCTTTACCCTGGTGTGTCATCAAAACTGTTTCTGTGAAGTGGTGACTTTTAGTACCATGAAATTGAACTCTTCCACAGTGACAGAAAACAACTGACCCTAGTTCTTTAACTAGTGTATGATTGATTGGGAGACAAAACCAAGGCAGAAGTAAGTTTTTCTTCTTTTTAGAAAAATGATTAAAAAATAATACAGTGCAAGATGTTATTAGACTAAAAAGAAGTGCCTTGAACACAAGAAAATGACCAGTTTCTGAAATGAAAACTGTTTCAATAAACAAAAGGAGCAGTGACCTCCTAGTCAGTAGAATTGTGCAGATTCTTTTATCAGAAGTGTAACAAATGACAGACACAGTAAATGTGTTTTGACTGTCTCAGACACTTGCAATTAACTTTCCCCTTAAAACAAGGATGGACTGTAAATCTGTTCATTGTTAGTATGAAGTATTATGACTGTAGTCTCTGATTAGGTGGTTAATAAGTTAGTGACCACTTTAGATCAAAATATCTTGTACTATTACACTAAGACTAGACTTCAGCTAGTTCAATGTATTAATTTTTCAGTTTTCTCAAAAGACTGTCACTCTGGATTCATCAAGAATTTAGAACTGAAAACTAAATATTACCTGTATTTGTTCTGTATGAAGTGTGTTGAAACTGCTTTTGTTACGAGTCATTTATGACTAAAGACATATGCAATCCAAGCTCCTATTTCAATGTTACAGAAACACTGCCTATTTGAACAGACCACTCTAAGCTATTAGTAACAAGTACTGAAGTTCCCCTAAACTGTGGCACATGCAAACAGTTTTTTTTCAGTTGTTTTTTTTCCAATCATCTTAAATTACATTCAAAGTAGTACTGGCCCTTGAAATTAAGCTCACAGAAACTATAGACCAATCAGCCTCACTTACATCCCAGGAAAGGTGATGGATCAATTTGTCCTGGATGCTGTGTCTAGGCACACCAGAGACAAGAGGGTCATTAGGGACAGTCAGTATGGCTTCACCAAGGGGAGGTTATGTTTGACCAACCTGATAGCCTCTTCTGATGGCATAACCAGGTGGATAGATAATTGCAGAGCAGTGGATGTGGTCTATCTTGACTTCAGTAAGGCATTTGACACAGTCTCACACAGAATCGTCGTGGCCAAACTGAGGCAGTGTGGAATGGATGATTGGGTGGTGAGGTGGATTGTGAACTGGCTGCCAGAAAGTAGTGGTTAATGGGATTGAGTCTAGTCAGAGGATCAGTACTGGAACCAGTTGTCTTCAATCTATTCATTAATGACTTGGATGAGGGATTAGGGTGCATTTTCAGCAATATTGTTGATGACACAAATAACCCAGCAGACTGCACTGCTTTTCAGCAAGACCTGGACAGGCGAGAGAGCTGGGCAGAGAGAAACTTAATGAGGTACAACAAGGGTAAGTGAAGAGTCTTGCATCTGGGCAAGAACAACCCCAGGTACCAGTTGGGGACTGACCTGTTAGAGAGCAGTGTACAGAAAGGGACCTGGGGGTCCTAGTGGACGGCAAGATGACTATGAGCCAGCAATGTGCTCTTGTGGCCAAGAGGGCCAACATCATCCTGGGGGGGATCAGAAGGGGGGTGGTTAGTAGATCGAGAGATGTTCTTCTCCCCTCTACTCTGAGCTGGTAAGACCGCATCTGGAGTATTGTGTCCAGCTCTGGATTCCACATTTCAAGATTGACACAGAGCTGCTGGAGGGTGTCCAACGTAGAGCAATGAAGATGATGAAGGAGAACACCTCCCTTAGGGGGAAAGGCTGAGGGAGTTGGGTCTCTTGAGCTTGGAGAAGAGGAGATTGAGGGGTGACCTCATGAATATCTATAAATATGTGAGGGGTGGGTGTCAGGAAGATAAAGCCAGGCTCTTCTCAAGGTTGTCTAGTGATAGGACAAGGGGCAGTGGGTGCAAGCTGGAACATAGGAGGTTCCATATAAATATCAGAAGAAACTTCTTCACAGTGAGGGTAATGGAGCATTGGAATAGGGTGCCCAGGGGTGTTGTGGAGTCTCCTGGATGTGTTCCTGTGCAGCTTCTTCTAGGTGGTCCTGCTGTGACAGGGGGATTGGACTAGATCTTTCGAGGTCTCTTCTGATCTCTAATGATTCTATGATTGTATATGGAAACAGTTTGCAAAGCATTGTGTGGTTTGGTTTTGCAACATGGTGCATTTTTGGACTGGCTGCCTCTGAAATCCCTTTGAGCAATGGTTGGGCAGGGAGTGGGCATTAGAAGTCAATTCGGTATGTTTTACCTCTCTGTGGTGCTGTGAGAGCTGTTTATAGTGAATTAGGTGTAAGGTATTGTTGTTGTGGAGGTTTTTGGGCTTTTTCCTCTGGAAGAAATGGGGTATTGGTGTTTTCAGGAATGGCAAAAGGATTGAATATTTTAATTTTCATTATGTTTATTAAACCTACGGACTTTGGCCATATCTGAGTTCTGTGTTCAAAACTCTTTTTTTATGATTGCAAAATAAAGTCTTGGTCTTACAATTTAAAAACTCCAAACCCAAGTAAATAACCCTTAAAATACTTCCAAACTTTTATGTGTTCAGAGCAAGGAGGTACCAGTGTTTTAGACTGAGAGAGACCATTCTTACCCTGATAAATGTGTTTAAAAATCAAAAGTAGGGAAGTGTCTATTCGTATGGCAGTATATGTAAATACAAATCCTACAAAATAACAAGTTGCTTTTTGCCTGATATGCAGAGCCTGTTACAAACTCTGATTACAAAATCTTGAGTTCCCACTGTTGGCAACTGTTTTGATACCCAGTTTCTAGGTCACATTTAAATACTATGATAGTAGCTTAATTTAATCTTTCCCTATTTAACTGTCTCATCTTATGGGTTCCTGGCACTGGCATTCATGCTGAAAAGTGTTACTGCTTCTCTGAGTAAGTGGCACAAATACAGTCTTTGCAGAAGCCTGGAAGTGTGTAAAGCCATCATCTGCTGAATGATGAAATAGAAACTTACAGTAAGGTTGGTCTAGTATGCTCTGTTTGTCACCAAAGCCTGAAGTGTTGAGAGCAAGAAAAGATGAATATTGCAAAGAAATCTTCTTTGTTGACTGTCTAATGGTCTAGAAACATACTGTTCACTAAAACTGAAGGTACTAGTTTATAACATTTTGGTTTCCGTTGTGTCAACAGAGGATGTGATGAATTTGCTTAGTCTAAGTAGGAATATGGCAAGAAATTTGAACAGATTTGCTGTAGTCATTCCACTTACATGGAATGTTTCTGGTTAGTGCCTATAACCAAGCTACAGCTTTCAGAAAGATCTAGAATTGGAAGAATATGGGGGAAAAAATTGAATTGGAGCAAGAGCACTGTGATTGCTGTCCATGCTGGGGGCAATGTCAGTATTAAGGAACCAGTGATAAAGTGTTGAATTCGCTGCAAAATCCCTGTCTGAGAACAGAAACCCCCTCTGAAAATTCTGTATGCTGACCTGATGTGTCTGGTATGATCTCATCATTGTTCAGAGGATTTCTGGGTTGAAAGCCTTTAATGAAGAGTCATGTTCTTGGCTGTTGTAGGAGAAGTAGAAACTTATTGTGCTTGTAGCTTATGAGAAAGAAAATTTTGTTCTTTCTATTCTCTGCTCAAGTGCCTTGAATTTTTAATCACCTCATGTTAGGACTAACACAATGTTTAATGAATGTATTTGGTGCCTATTGTTAATCTGTGTTTTTCAGAGTAGTAAAACTATCTCTAACTCCACTTTGGTGCATGTGTACTTGGAGTTAACTCACATGGAAAGCAATCAAAATTGTGCGTTAACTTGTAGGGCAGAACTCGAAATTTGCAGTTTAAATGGTGATAGAACAGTGGCTGAGTGTAGTAAGTTGGAAAAAACTTTTTCCAGAATGCCTTTGTATCAGGTTAATAACATACATAGTACCTTGGTGAAAGCTCATACTTTTGTATGAGTCCCTGTCCCTTAAGAGACTGACAATTTGACAGCATTAATCTCTGGTTATATAAAATGAGATGGACCAGCTGCAGTTCATGGATCACTGATAGTCTGTGGTGGCCCATTTCTTACAAATGGGATTAGGGAAGAAACCATTACTCTTCAGGTGACTATGCTTAGCTAGTTGGTTTAGAGATCTACACAACCTTCAGAAATTATTCTTTTTCATCTTTCCATTGAAATAAAGCACTTGACTGTTCTGCACTGTAATGTCTTTATTTTCTGGTACTGTTTTGCAGACAATCTGGCCTTCACTGTTCTGAAATGGAAAGTGGGGAAGTGAGATTGCAGAGGCCAGCCTTAAATTTAACCATTGAAGTGGTTTCTAAGAAAGAGGGGGATATGAAACTCACAACCTTCTGTAGTGAAAGAGAAGTAAATGTAACAATAACCACACATTACAGAATTTATTTATTTCCATATTTTAATTTATTTATATAATCGGTGCATTGCACACTGTGAAGGTCACAAGAGGAAACCTGCTGGTCTATAACTAAGAGTTTGAGAGCACTACTGACCAGGAAAGTAGAACTGCTCTAAGAATTGGCCTAAATACGAAGTAGTTTAAGATTTTCTATTAAACACATAATTTCCCTTGGGGCATTAAAACTAATTAGCAAAGAAACAACTAAATTATTAGTTTCCATTTGTGGTGTTTAAGCATGTATACCAAATAGGAGAGATGCTGACTGCTGCTCTGTACCCAACACTGGAATTCAAGTTTGGAAATTTGCTCTTAACTTTGCTGGTTAGGACTTGAATATTTTCCCTATGACTTTAATAATGCTTTCTTCAGTCTTGAGAAGTTTTAAATAAAAGAATAGAGAATTTAATTTAGATATTTTTCTAAGCTTTTGCATTTTGATTCCAAAAATCTCTGTTAAAACTTTAATGGTAGGAAAGAAAAATTTGACATGAGGCAGTAAGAAAAAAGGGCAATGGAGGAGAGACAAAAAGGAGGCTATAAGCATTCTGTGGCAACAAAGCATTCCTGGTATATATTTGTGCACTACAGCATATCAGTGGGCCTAATTAATGCTGTTACTTGCCTCTTAATACTAAGGACTTGTACTGAAGCTATTAGTGAGAAATAAAGAGGCAATGAGTGGAAGAAAGCAATGATGGAACTACAGAAAATGCAACATAAATATTTCCCTTAAGACATTCTAAATCCTGTTTAAAACTGCAAAAACTTTTTGGAAGCAGATACTGCAGATGTGGGCTATGGCTGCATGATGACTGTAGTCATAAATTGGAGTGCAACAGTGTTGGCTAGAGAAGGGCAGAATATCTTTGCCCTATGGTAGTCTCATAATGGACACACTTCGCTGATCCAACTTGTGGGAGCTGGTAGTAGACTTCAAAAGGACACGACGATGTCTGAGTTTTTCTGAGGCTGAGGAGGAACATAGAGTGGAGCCTGGTTTCTCTTTCTATGTGAAGGTTTAGAACTGCAACAGAATAGAAAGTACTTGAAAAGGAGCAGCTGTTCACTGTTCAGCTAAGCATAGTTTTTACACAAAACTACTTTCAGGGAAAATTATTTTAGGAATATTTTTGATTTTGTGCATGGGAAAATTATTTGGAATTTGAAGATGAAGATAGTACAAATTATTTTTCTACGCATTATTTTGCAGAAAGATTTATTTTCATATGGAGTTTGCTACGCCATCTTACTTGTTGGCAGGAGGTTATCCAGGTATATTACTGTTTGAGAGAGAATGATTATCTGATCTGTGTGGATAAAGTGATTTGTAACATTTGTCAACCAAGGATGTCGTCTGTGCACGCAGGGCATTTATCTAGCAGGTATCATGTGACCTTCACACTGGAAGGGATAACAAACTTCAGAAACAGGGTTTTTTATGCAATAACATTTAAACTCATCTTGTAAAAGTAAGAGCAGTATGTTTTTTCAACATTGTGACAGCGGAAGCATTCACTAGTGCCCTCCAGACTGAACACTGATGGTTGAGTCCTCTTTCTCCTGATAAACACTTTGGAGATAGAGCGGCAATGCTGGGAACTGCAGTGGAAATAAGTAGTGTAGACTTACCACCCTGGATTCTAGTCATGTTTCACAAGGTTAAGTGGAGCATGCCTTGTTAGTTTTTTGACTATAAAATGACTAAGGCACGAGTTGCAGTAGTTAAGATATCTATGGTCTTTCATCAGCTTCATTCATACAAAAGACCTATAATTTTACTGACTTAAATGTGATGTTTACAGCTGGTGTAGGGTAATTTTTTTAACATATATTTTCCTTTGTATTGACAGGATCTAGGGGTAATGTTACCTAAGAATTTACTATGCTCCATGCTCTGGAGATTGAGCCCATAATATTCTACTTAGTGGTTTTACATAATGTCATTGACTTCGGTGGCTTTATCCTATTCTTGCACTATAAATGAATAAGACTCAGTCCATTAACATTTAAATTGCAGATACAGATTCCTGATGTAAACTATTTGCAATGACATTAATAGTGGGCACAGCCCATTAGTATAAGCTCATATTAGCAACATGTTAATAATTGCGACAGGTTATTTTTTTAAGTTATGGGCATATTACTATAGCATATAATTAAATGTGTAAGGAAATTTTATTGGTTATAATTAAGATGCATGATCTTTGTTTATTATAGCATTAGAAAGTACTATCATAGCACTGAAAACACTGCTTGTCATGTGGTATTGCTTAATTATTGCAAAATACTGTAACGTTATGGGTTGGGCTGATTAAAGCAATTAGCATGAAATTGTAATCAGATGTTATTAAAGTGTATAAATATATTTCTAAGCCTCCTTATGACTATAGGAATTGGGAATTAAATATTGCTGCTTTTAAAGAAGATGGTGCAATTTAGTATTTTTTCTGTTACTACATAGGAAAAGAAGATTAGAAACTATTACCTACTTGCTGGGTGATATTATCAGGCACTTACATGTGCATGTATAAAAAAATGTTTTCTCTTGTTTTCTCTTCCATTAGAGTCTGAAGTTATGTGTGTTGTTCACATCCACGTTCGTCTTCCCATTTGATTTTCTCCAATCCATAAAATACTATGTAGAAATGTGGATCTTTTTGTTGTATGATCCAAAGTCTGTGTACTTACACTTTCATAACATACCCTTCCGCTCCCTCATCTCTACTTGGGAAACAATGCCTGACATTGAAATTCAGTCTTTGGCACAAAAATTATGCCAATCTTGATATTTTTCCCTTGCTTATTATATGGACAAATATCTGATATTTTTTCACCCATATTGTTATACTTTGAGTTCTGGCTGGATCCTGGAGATCACAGTATCACAGTA
>VZRI01010169.1:17859-33997 GCA_013397515.1 Upupa epops | reverse complement strand
ACATTCCACAACCCAATACAAGCTTTCANCACAACCCAATACAAGCTTTCATAGCAGACCTGCTGCATCAGTGTCCAGACTCTACAGGTGATTGGTAGACAGAGTCTATGAAAGGGAATGTACTTCTTGCTTCTTCATCTTCTTCTTCTTTGCCATCTTCACCTTTCTCCTGCTTCTCCCTCAATACGTTTTGAGAGACAGAGAACTCCTCTAGAAGAGAGGCCCCCCCAAAACCCCCAGGGTGGGATGAAGGAGATCAATCACTCCCCATCCCCCAGGCACTGAAAGGTGGAATGCAAAAGAGCCTAAAACTGACTACAGCTGTGTTTTGGGGGTAGCTACAACCTTCTTTTACATGGGAGCATGAATGCAGAGAAGTGGACCTTTTTGGACTGTGGCCAGTGCCAGCTCGCCCTAGCTCCTGGCAGCAGGCCAAATTGATGAGCCAGTGTCCACACTAGCATCCCTCTCCATTTTCTCTGAGAGCTAAAACACAAAAAGCAAGCAACTCATTCCAGCTCGTAGCAGTAGGCTGAAGAGAGGGAAACTCCTCCACAGCCACTTCTACAGCTTGATTGCCATTGAAATGTCAGACAAAGATGAGCTCTTAACCTGCTACCTCCCTTGCCTAACCACAGAGAGGCTCTGCATAAGGCCTGTAGAATACCCCTTGAAGGAGGCTGAAGAAACCCATACACCACAACAAGCGTTGCTCCATGTTACCAGCACCATGTTCAGCACCATGTTGGCTTTGCCTCCACTGGACTGGCAGAGATCCTGTATACTCTGCCACTGAGAGAAACCTCTACTAAGAGAGAGAAAGCGATATCATAAATGCTGATCTCCCAATCCTTTGGCAAACAGAATCTGGAAACTGTTGTATGCTCTACATTTGATGCTGCTATAGCCTCAAAGAAGAGCCCCCGTGTCCACAGGAGCTAGAAGTATGCCAGAGACATCACAGAGGGCATGAAGATCAGAAAAGAAACTTCTACAAGCATCAAATGCATATTTTGTGCTGCATTCCTGTCATACCCTCAGCCCCCACCTCCCCAACCCCTCATCTTTCTCTTCTGGAAAGTGGGGTGCAAGAGTGTGTATGTGTGTGGTGGCTTTGTGGTTATGAGTGTTAGTGTACACTTTCTTGTCCCAGAGCTCTCATCTAAGGCCAAAAATTGATGTGTTTGCTGTCTCCTGTTTCTCTCAGAGTATGTGTAGAGGCATTGTGATACAGTTTCTGTTTTACCTTTTTGATTCTTTTATTGATTTGGGGATTTTTCCTTTTCTTCTTGGTGATGGGTTCAATAAATTGTTGTCTTTTTAGCAAAGTTGCTTAGTTGCTTGTTGACCTCTTGGTGAGAGATCATTCTGGTGCTAGATCATTCTCATGCACCACCCCAAGACGTTTTTAGACCCTCTCCCTAAACTATTACAATGGTACATACAGCTGGATTTTTGAATGAGTGAAGATAAGTAGTTGCTTAGCTTTTTCTTAATAGCTTGAATTTGAAAAGCATGTTTTACTGTACAAAAAAAAAAAAAAGCAGGACAAATTGTCTTTTGTGAATCAGTTTCTGCTACTTTAACCTCAGGCATCTCTCTTGGAGTGTGGACAGTATCACTTCAATACTTAAGGGCCATTAGTACCTCCTGCAAATAATCCTTGGGTGTAAACTGACAGTAATCTTAGAGTGGATTTCATCATTCATCTATTCTTATGTCAATTTATACTGTTCATCTATAAAATGAACTCTGTAAGACTCTGGGGTAGAGTGCCAGCATTGTAGGATACCAACTACTTCCCAGCTTTGTACAAACTTGTGTAAAAGAAATACCTTGGCTCCTTGTGTGGTTTGAATACCAGGAAAAGAATTACACTGGACTTGATGATCCTGAAGGTCCTTTCCAGCCATGATAAATCTCTGCTACAGAATATATTAGGTAAGGAAGAATTAGTGGCTTGTTCATTTAGTATCATTATCTAATTACAGTAACTTTTATGAGGAATTATAAGTATGCAAAAGCACAATAGATGAAAAAACCCAAATATTCCCTTGCCAGGAGAGACACTCTAAATAAGCAGGGTATTTCTCAGATATTCCACCCTACTGAAAATGAGTTATCTTAGAAAAGTTTCCACTGATTAAGTGACCATGATGGCAAAAATACAACCCAAAAACTGTGAGACTGCATTTTTAATAACTCTGTGGTTTGTCGTCTTTTATTTGGCAACTGCCTAAATACCTTTGTGGCATTATATTGACCTAGCTCACAACTCAGTCAACTAATACATTGTCAATGGGCTTGAAAAAACATAGATAAGACCTATTGATAAATAGCTTCTCTGTGTTCAGTGTATTGAATTTTATTCTTACTCTAAATAAAGAAGGCTGTTGTTGAAAACTATGAGTCAGTATAATGTGGCAAACTTTTTCAGCTTTACCTGATCTGCAGAGATTTTAAATCTGTACACAAATATATATTCAAAAACTTATTAAAAGGTGGAATATGTTTTCTATTACACAAATACATATACTGTCAATAAGATGTACTAAATGGAGATATTTCCTCAAAATTCACTCAATGAAAGCAACATTAGGAAGCACTTCCTCTCAGAAAGGGTAGTTAGACACTGGAATGAACACTCCAAGGAGTGGTGGGGGTGCAATTCTTGGAGGCGTTTAAGAAAACATTGGAAGTGGCACTTAGTGCCATAGTCTAGCTGATGTGGTGATGTTAGGTCATAGGCTGGACTTGGTGATCGTAGAGGTCATTTCCAGCCTCAATAATTCTGTGATTCTCTGCTTTTTCAGAATGATGAAATTAATGTTTTGACCAATAAAGGAAGACACATTCTTAATAGTAAAATCCAAATATATTCTGTTATTTGATATTTGTTTTGCTGATTCATCAACAATTCTGAAAGTCTAGTTTTTCTTAGCACGGAGAATAGTACTTTAAATTTTTAAAATTATTGAAGATTTTCTGTGATCATATTTGGCTAAGACTTATTCATATTGAACATTTAGAATAACACACGTCAAACATATATTAAACATATTCTGCTGGTTATAAAAATCACTTTAAATTATTTGCCCTGTTTGGATATTTAATGGTAGCTGGAAGTAGTCAGGTTCCAAAATGTAATTTGAAAGCTATTGAATTAATTAAGCAGGTAAATGGCCCCATAATACACAGAAGTTCTTGAAAGTTACCTTCATTATTTCCAGTGGGGAAATTCTCACTGATGTGATGGAAACTACCAGAAGAAGTGCATGCCTTGAGGCAGATTAAAGTCACAGAAATCTTTAAGTTGTAAAGACCTTCAGGATTATAGACCCTAACTATTATCTTCACTGTACAAAGCCTTCTGTATCAGGGCAGCCTGCAAACCCAGGAGTATTCCTATAAACATGCTCAGATAATCTAAGGTCCCTTCATTTTGTTTTTCATGGGAGATCAGGGTTAGATGCTTTTTAGATTGCCTATAAATTAGTTGAGTTTATTTTTACTTATGGTTCTTAAAAGTCTATTACTATTTAGCTAGGGTGAAGGAGAAGGAACAAAACCATGCCTAGGTTTCCCTTATTTTGCCCCTGTAAGATGGAATTAAGTATATGTATCAGCACTGTATTTCTGCATACATGACTCTACAGTCCAAACAGTCTGTATGTTCCGAACAGGACCACAGTTCACCACATGTACTCTGAATAATCAGAAAATACTCTGATGAAACATGTAGCTGAATAAATAATAACTATATTTCCATTGTTGCGATTGTTAGCTCTCTACAAAAATGTAATATTTGAATTTACATACTTACGTAAAGATATACATGGATGTTATACTCTGTTCCATTGTGACTGTCAGGCCTTTCCATATCACCATATTGTGAAAATAAATTAATTAATACCTTGAAGACTTTTTATAAATCTGCATACATAAATAATCAGGAGTGATTCATTCACACTGTTTTTTTGTGTTTGTGTACAATGCATATATAGACACCATGAAGATAAAAATCATCTTTTAATAAATAAATACATAAAATATTTTCTAAGAAACAGAAAAAAAAGTAATTCAGACATTATGTTAATCTCAACAATTTAGCAAGATCAAAAGACCTATCAACTATAATTAGTGTGCCTATGCAATAAAAATAATTTAAATGTTTTATAAGTAGGTTCTGTAATTTTCATTCAGCTGTCAGATGGATCAGGTGGAATACACTGAAAATTGTCCTTTCTTAAGTCATTGACATTTTTGCTTTAGTAAAGCAAGTTTAATCTGATCTCACTGGGCAGATGTTTCCACCCCTGCAGATTCTGCAGGAGTCAATGGAGCTTCACACAGTTTTATAGTCATTTGCTAGAGCATTTGTATTGCTGCATAAAATGTATGCTGCAGAGGCTCCTATCTCATCTGGAAGATTAAAGCAAGTGAATGAAATATGCCAGAACATGACTGGCAAACAGGTAGAAATTTTCAGTCTCCCTTCTTTAATCATAAGCAATTTGTAATTAACTTATTATTATAAACTTATTCTTGTTTATTAAACAAAATAAGTTTTCATTTTTTGTTGGCTTTTTAAATTCTATGCCAAAAATAAGCACAGTGCAGATTGTAAAATTACAGCATGTTTCATGATTTCTGTTTATTGTGTTGCCAAAATTATTCAATGCATTTGTCACTAAGGTGTTAAATTTTTGAAAATTTGTCTGGATAAGATAAAAACACTCAAGTATTCTTCACTTACTGAGGGGGTGTTAGGAGTACTGAAAAAGAGAGAAGGAGAATACTTTAGGAAAGTTTATAATTTGTAAACATAAATCATAGAATCATAGGGTTGGAAGGGACTTCCAAAGGTCATCAAGTCCCTTGCAATCCCCTTGCATCTAGTCAACACCCTTAAAAAAGGACAAACATCACTCACTACAGCAAATTGTCCACAGCCCCATCAAGCATCATTTTGAGTGTCTCCAGGGATGGGACTTCAACCACCTCTCTAGGCAACCTGTGCCAGTAATCCACCCTAACATTAAAGAATTATTTTTTCTGATGATTAAAGTAAATCTGCCCTTTTACAGCTTAAAATCATTACTCCTTATCCTACTGTTACCTGCCCTATTGAATAGTTCTTCCCCAGCTTTCTTGTATGTCCCTTTCAGGTACTGGAAGGTCACTATAAGGTCCCCCCACATCCTTCTTCTCTTCAGGCTGAACAACCTTAACTCTCTCAACCTGTCCTTATAAGAGAGATGCTCCAGCTCTTGGATAACTTTTGTGATTCTCCACAAGACATGCTCCAACAGTTCCCCATCCTTCTTGTGTTGAGTCCAGAGCTTGACATAGTACTTCATGTGAGGTCCCACAGACTTACATATGTTCCTTAGGTGGTCACTCACCTGATGGCTCTCCCACAGAGGGAGGGAATTTGCTCCTCCATTTTCCTTCCTGGGTTCCATTAGCCACAGAGTGGTGAAAAGAGGTTATCAGTGATGAGAGAAGCAAAAACATTGAATATCCCAGCTGTCTCCTCATCTGATGTTTCCAGATTGCCAGTTATGTTCATCTGGGGCTGCGTGCTTTCTTTGACCTTTTTTCTGGCTGACCTGTAGAAGCTTTTCATGTTATTGTTTGCATTTATTGACAAGTTCAACACTATCTGTGCCTTGTTCTTCCAATTTTTAAACATCTGAGCAGCATCCCTATACTCTTCCCAAGATACTTGCCCCAGCTTCCTATATCTGTGCATTTCCTCCTTGCTCTTTAGTTTGATCAGCAGGTCTTGACTCAGCAATACCAATCTCCTCTCTTTGTTGCTTGATTTCTTACATCTGTGGATCAAGAGGTCTTGTACTTTATGGAAAGAGTCCCTAATATCTGTTGGCTTTATTTTGCTCTCCCTTGTTCCTGAGGGCATTTTCTCAAGGGATCATTTTGATTAACATTTTGAGCATCTGAAATTTTCCTATCCTAAATTCCAGGGTCCTGACTTTACTCTTTGCCTGATTCATATCTTTCAAGACAGGATTGTGAACTCCAGCAGTGTGTGATCACTGTAGTCCAGGTTCCCTCCAATCTCGGTGTCTCTGATTAGCTCACATGCTTTGGCAACCGTCAACATCAATATTTCACCCTTCTGATAGTGCTATTACCTGACTTAAGAAGTAAAACTCAATGTATTCCAGGAGTCTCCTGAATTGCCTGTTATCACCTTACTACATATCCAGGAGATGCCAGAGTGACGCTTTCTGTAACCAAAATAAGAAGACTTTATCAATATGCTCTCTTGATCAGGTGGCTTGTAGCAGCCCCCAGTTACAGGTTCCCTTTGTTGCCTCAGTCTCTTATTCTCACCAATAAGCTTTTGAGCTGTTCATGGCTATTTTTCATACACAGCTTTTCTCACTGTATCCACTTATTGACATAGGGAAACCCTTTGTCTCCCTTTACTCACTTGTCCTTCTGGATAGCCTGTTCTAGCAACACAGATGCCTCCTGATCTTCCTGTTTGCTGCCATGCTGCATGCATTGGTATGAAAGCACTTCAACTGGGCTAACAACAATGTTAGAGAAATCTCTTTTAACACTTTTGAGATATTTCTGTCTCTGTTTCCCTACTGCCTACTGGCTCCTACTGCCTCAGGAGTCCCTGGGTCACCTCTGTAAGACTCAAGCAGGGAAAAAATCTAGCTTGTAAGCAGTTCTCTTTCAAGCAGAAGTGTTGATCAGCATGCCTTTCCAATCTCAATAATTCTGTGATTCTGCAGTTAGAATTGCTAAACATAATCCAACACTGAAGACTCACAGCAGTAGGTAATGGATGGGGATTATTTAATATAAGAACACTATTTCACAAGGTATGAAAATTACCTGTTTGAAATAAGATTAATAATTCAAGCAATGTGCTTTTATTCCTTTACCTGGTGCAATATATTTTTCTATTTGCTTGCTAATTGGGATGTTCATATATAAATTCTGTCCCTACCAAATTATTTTTTTAACTCAGTAGAGTTTTCAATGATGTGTAAAATGGTATATTGTTTCTTTGTTAAAATAATCACATGAATTTTGGAGAGGTCTTGATGTATCATGTACTTATATTTTTGTTCATATTTCACACCTTAATTTTTACAAATATCTTGACTATGGGAACAGTTTGAAAGCTGGGACATACATTACAAACCTCAATTTCTGTTTCCGGATCATAGAACAACAACCCTAGATTCCAAATCTGAAAGTAAGCCCAGGTAAATAACTTGTCTTACCTGGAAGAGATATTTTATTTTATTGGGCTGTATACCTCACCTGTTTCATTATACTGATACAGAGTTAGTAAGAAAGTCTTGTCTGTCTGGTCAATAGGATAGGCCTTTTAATTATGAAAAAGGTAAAGTAAATAAAAGTAGTCAAAATAAACAACCTTAGTACTTACAAACAGTATAAACAATTTAGGGTGCAGGATTTAATAAGATTATTTGGATTGTAAGAAAATCATATTAGCGAAACTAGTATAATCTTTATATTACTGATAACAGTAAAGAGGTTAAAATAAAACCTCTGCAGTGTGCTAAATAAGGAAATATAGAAAGCTTTATGATAACTGCAAAGGAGTATTGCAAAGCTGGGAAAACTGGAAACACTGCACTTCATAATATTATATATTCAGAGGAAAAGTGAACAGATCTACATGGACCTGGCCTTAGGCAGCTGAGTGTGACCTGTGGGACCAAGAATGCCAAATCTATAACCAAATCTTACATCTTAATGCATAATTAAATTTGTCCATATGGCAAGTGATATGCTATTCCCTTCCCTGTTTTTTACTTCATTAAATTCTGCTGAAAAGGTTTTTTTATGATTTTATAAAAGTTGAAATGACCAAATATGCAAAGTCATCTAAATAATAAACCAAATTGGAGCAAAAGAAATTGGTCTCCAAATTTGTACTTGTAAAGGAATTAACTTCTGGGCTTACTGTGTAATTCTATAGAATGCACGTTGTAAAGTGGTTTTCTGGAAGTCTGAGCTCCAATAGAGCACTTACAGTTAAATTTTTTTTTTTACAATATTTTATAACACCTAGTAAGGTGTGCTTTGTAGCATACAGACTTACATCCTATATCCTGCAAAGTGTAGGAGCTACCTGCTGTTTTCCTTTTAAGTCTGCTAGAAGCAGTTGTGTGGAAAAGAGTATTGAGGGAATCTAGTCATTGATCCAGAAACAGACTACAACATCCCGAGCATAATGCTCAGATTATGAGCATTAATTTTGCTCACATGTATGGTGTTCCCCCATCTTGATTTGCCTTTCCAGCCTTCACACTGCTCTTTTGTATATATTCCCTTTCTATGCTGGCAGCTGTAGATCTTGGGGACTGGGATTATGCTGACTATGTTCTTGGTCACTGTTTCAGACCAGTCATAATATGCCAGGGGCTCCTTTCACACTGATGTCATCACATACTGTGTTTCCTCTGGAATTTCCTTCTGGCTGTGTCTATTCTGCCCTTACAGCTACAATTTAGTGGTTTAAATGTCTCAGGTATTTTACTTTAATATGATACTTTTATGAGGAATCCTAGTTTTCTGACACTCCTTTATTGGAGAAAAGCTAACTCAATATTTCTCTTATAACAAGTAAAATAAAATCTTAAGAAGATGGTATTTTTGGTCAAATAATGTTTAAAATGTATTTTAAGTATACAAGCCTCACTTTGGAAGTGAAAGCATGGACAAAGCGACTAACTGTAATATGTTGTGTGTTGGCTTCCTTCTACCCATTCTTATATTTTTATTTCATTGTTCCTCTTTTGTAGATAGTGCTTGTTTTTTTGAAGCATTTCTAGAAAAAAACATCCTTTTTTTTCACTGATTTATGAGTATGCCTTGTCATTTACATACTTACAGATAACGTCATGCTAAGGAATTCAGAAAATCTTTGGTGACTAAAAATATTTTGTCTAGCACTGCTCAGCTTCTGATAGTACTGATATTGTCACTAAATTCTAGAATTCTAGCCTTAAGCACTACCAGATACTGGATTAAAAAATTCTTAGTTAAGCTTTAAAATGAGAAGACACACTAAAAAAGCATTCTGGTTTCCCAAAAAATTCAAGAAGCCTTCTCTGTAACAGTCCTTTTGATCCCCAAAAACATTTTTCATATCTCAAAATGGTGAGAAAAAGGTCTATTTGAGCTGTTTGCCTCCCCCCCTTTTTTTTTAATACTGTGGAAGAAAGCATGTTGAGAGGCATTTTTTAATTGCATTAATAATGTGTTGCCTGCCAGTCTGTCTGCAATCTAAGACCATTTTAAGTATCTCCTTTATACTATATGTGCCTTAAAGTCAATGTCAATTTTGTCTAGTTTCTACTCAGTTCAGTTCCCTGAATAATCAGATTGTAATGTGCTTTCCACACCCCTTCCCACCCACCCCCATTTCTTTGTGAAATTGTGGGTCTTTTACAATGAAAGCAGAGCTAACCTGTGAGCTTTCTTCAATCTCTTTGCAGAATGGATCATGTTTTTCTAAATTTATACATCTTCTTATTGAATAGCAAAATTTCTTCTCAGAGTAAAATTGGTATGACAGTGTGGTGAAAATTTAATCCAGTGAAATTTAGTTTAATGAATGATTCACAAGGTCTAATCCAAAGTTTATCTCACTATTCAAGATAGAAAGTATCCATATAGCATCCATTCTTTATAATAACAATTTTCTTGTAAAAAAATACCATGCTGTAATGTACTTTTGTTTTGTTCTTATTTGACTTTGGTACTGAATCCAAAATTATTCTAGACATTCATCCTATAAATTATTTTCTTCTGGCATGTCTAAGTTAAATGTTTATTAAAATGAATTAAATATATTACAACACCAAAAGAAATAATAAAAGTTTTTATAACATCGTTACATGTGATTCTTTTAGAAAATAGCACTGTATTAAATCAGGTGTCTTACTGGAGTTTTGGACCATTTAGAACTCACAGGTTTAAGTTCATAAATTGATGCAAATTACATAAGAAATGTCAAGATGAGGTATTACTAAGCAATATTGTGTCCTAAACAGATACATGCTTAAATGTAACTATATATCCCAAATATCAAGTTTACAAAACCTAGAATATTAAGATATCAACATTATTTTCTCTTAAGCCCTGAAGGGAATGCATGTACTTGTTGGCAAGGATCTTGCTTTACAAAAGATTGGTAAATTAATTGTGTAAAAATATTGAAAAACAAATTTCAATAATTTAAAAAAAAGGTGAAGAAGCCAAAACAAATACTGAAGAAAATAATCACCACTGAAAATAAAAGACATTCATTAAAGCATAGAAAAAAACAGCTTTGAAGTAAATATGATAGGAAAATATAATCTTCAGCAGAATGGGTTACTAAGGATAATAGGAGAACAAAAGCAGTTATAGTTCTGTCATAAGTTCCTTTTTCATGTGTTTATTAATTATGACACATTTAAATGTTCCCCCTTCAAGAGACTTATTCTTAACTTTCTAATAGTATGTAATTGCCCTGGTTTGAGATAGATCAGAACCATTTCTTTCAAGCTATTTTACTTGTCAGCCCAGTTTCTTCTAAATAACTGCACTTTCTGAAATTAACAGCATATTTATGCAGACACTGTCTGCTTCTACAAGGGATAATACTTCCTGTCTGCAGTTATTATCAAGGTTTGGAGTGCAGAAATGCTCTTGCTTATATTTATTCCTATGGAGGCCAAGTTTACTACTGGATCTTGTGTAACACTCTGGAGGCTCAGTGAGAGGTGCATCTGTAGGGAGCAGTAACAAGACAGGAGACCTTAAACTAACCCACATGGTATTCCATCCAATGTAAGTCATATGTAGTGTAAATCTGAAAGACCACATGGGCCAGGTCTCTTCTCCCTTTTCCTCTCCTCTTGAATGGTTGGTGTCCAATGAGTGACTGTTCTGCCTTCAATCCCTATCTGTGCATCCCTGAACAGAGTTCCTGCGTACTGCTCCTATCTGCAGCTGAGTCTAGTCTGGGACTTCCCCAGTGCTGAGGATGACATAATTGCTATCAGGAGGTTCAATATTGCTTTTGCCTATATTTCTTATTATCCTTAATTTTATTAAAGCAGTAGAAACTAAAAAGAGGGATTCAAATGGCACTAAGTGGTCATCAGCCCTGCCCTCAGTCTGTAACCATTCTGAGAACCTGACAAAAGGACTGCTGGAGACATCAGAAGTCTGCAAAGCTGAGGAAATGAAGAGGGGCATATCACCACCTCCCTACCACCACCCCCATCCATGGAGCTGATTACATTGAGAAAGTAATATAAGGGGAGACACCAAGAATTGCAAAGACAAGGAGCAAGGGAGAGGCCAGAATGTGCTAGACACCACAGCAATCCAGAGTGATGATCTAACCACTTACATATTTTCTTTTTCCTCTTCCCTTTTCTCTTCTAGTTACTTTAGTAACCTTGACTTTTATGTGGGCCTAAAAGTGTAGGTCTCCTTAATTCAACCCAAGCAAATCCATGAATGGTAGTTATTTAGTTTCCCTTCTCTGGTTGAACTGGATGTGGCATCACAGACAGGATTTACTTGTGGCCACAGGGTCTGCAAAAGGAGCACCACTCTTTTTCTCTTGAGTGAGGGGGGCATGTTTAGCAGGAGCTGGACTACTGGTCAGGAAAAGTGACAAGAGGGATCTCTACCTACAGAGCGAGAGCAGGATCTGGGAAGCACTTTGTCCTCTGAACCCAACTGTGGTTGAAGGTTAATTAGTTTAGGGATACTTACTGTCTACCCATTGTGCACAGGCAAGGACAGTCAGAAAGTGGTCTCTTAGCTATGTATGCTGGGAGGGTCCTAAACAGTTGCAGATATGAACTTGAGGGAATTCTCCATGTCTGACTCTTCCCCTATTTTAAGAGAAGTTAGAGGTTTATGGGGTTTGTCTCTCTCTATCAGGATTGATTTGGGCACAGGAAAATAAGTATAGCTCTGATGAGGTTATAAAGAGAATCAATGAGGTTTTTTTAAATTGAATAAATGTCAACAATGTAAAGGTAAATCAATTGTGTGTGCAGTTTTAGGAGCAGCACTAATAACAGCTCAGGAAGACAGAAATTTGGCAAAAAAAAAGTCAGAATTAGAGAAAATTAACTCTCTCCAGGATCTAGTAAAGGTTTTGCAAGCTCAGTTGGCTGCTGAGTATAACACCACTCACCAATTAAATGCAGCCTTGTATTGGACTGGGAGGAAATCCTATGGTTTGATTTGGAGGAGGGCAGGAAGAAAGGTCAGGCTGAGTGTGATTCTGTCACTGTGGTAGTGAGAGCCCTTAACAAAACAGAAACATTAGGTAATGGCCAGGATGGGTAAGTCCTGCAAGTAATAGACAATACCTTACTGGACTACTAATCCAGGAGAAATATAGTAGTCTTGCTCAACAGTCCGTGATGGAACACATATTCACAATAATCCAGGTGCATTTAGATACTGTTATAAGACGACAAGGCATGAGACTGTTGCTGCCCAGGGATATTTCTAACTGAAGGTGATAGGAGACAGATATGGTCCCTCACTCAGTGGGCTGCATACTGGGCAAGGGAGCTAGACCCCCTGGTGCATGGGCATCCTGCACGTACTGAAATCCTGCATCTCAATCACTTCATGGGGAGCCTGCAAGAGACTGCCTTTTTCCATCTTATGTACAAACAGAAGCTCATCCCAAACTAAATCTCACAAATGCTGTTGCAGGCCAATCCAAATAGAATCATCCTCTGATTTATGGGCTTCCTGGTTCATTGAAAATATATGCTATATTTCTTCAGGATAGGCTGCAAAGATGTCCAGGTTATGGGAATTATGATGCAGGGAAAAGTAACTCAAGAGTTGTTTAATTACAGGCAAATGATGGGGTTAATGTGGGAAGCAAACAAAACCAAATTTGCAGTTTGACATATGGAAAAGCAGGAAAATTGATATTTGTTAAGGGCCAGAGGCCTTTGGGGGCCCAGCAATCCTGTTGTGAGCTGAAGGCATTGAAAAGGGTATTCTCTGAGATCTGATGGATGGGCTTCTGACTATAGAAACCAGTTAAAACCTCCCTGGCAAGGGAGGGCACATGCTGACAAGTAGGGGGATATGGTCCCCCACTGGGTCAGCACTCACTGACATCACCAACCTGCATCAAGCCCTGGGTCTGGGTAGTATCTGTAACTAGTCTTGTTAACCTGAGTTGAGAAATTCCTGTTGCCATCTCCAGGAGGAAGGCCGGGTGATGTGACTGACGGGCTCACATGAGTTGGCTTATGGAAAATGGGAAGGATTTATTGAGAAAGGTCCCACTGGTGTTTTTAAAAATTCTAAACCNTGGCGTCACCAGTGAACATCTCAGGCCAGTTGTGGGTAGACTGTCAGGCTTCGAGCAGGGAAGCTCTGGTAGCTTTGTTAGAAGGGATAATTCCCCCCACCTATTTCCCATTTTAGTCTCCTGTCTGGTCAGTGCTGACTATTGATTACCAGGACTTTTAACAGCTTTGGTACCTCAAAAAGCTGAAGTATTCACAGCAATAGCACATCACTCACACAGCCTGAACTGGAACCTGTTGCTTCTTGTATAAAACTCACGCCACCATTTGAAGCTCATCTGAAAAATGAGAGGTTCACTGATAACATTGTCCCAGAGGGAACGTGTGGGAATGCTGAGCAGTCACTGCACATGGATTCAGGACACCAGATAGAGATGAAGAGTGAAGGAAGTGCACGGGTAGAAGAATTAATAGCATTTTGGAGTGTGGTTGTTGAAGTAGCTGAGACTGAGTAGCCACATTTATACTGACTCTTATGCTACATTTAAAGGGGATACAGAGTGTCTCCCTTTTTAAGAGCAAAATGAATGGGTGGTCAATTTGGTACCAATATGGAAACAAGAAAAATGGGAAGAAATCTTGAATATTGCTAAGCAATAATCCTTCCTTATGGGATGGATTGCTGCATACCAAGGTAATAATTCTGCTACTATTAAACTGAAAAACAAAGTGGATGTTTTGACCCATTAAGCTTCTGAGGGGAAGGGAGAAAATGTGGAACAATTGTAATCCCTGTAAGTAAAATGGGATTACTCAGGGAGCAAAGTTTTATATAAGGAAGCAATCAGTTTGGGGTGGGGCAGTGGCCTGTAACTTGAAAATTATATAATACCATTATCTCTGCATGTGGTCAGTGTAAAACCTATCTAGGAAGATCATCCCCAAGGTTCCTTCTTTACCCCTGAAGGATGACAAACGACTATGGGACAAGTGGACTATGTCAGCCCTTTCCACCTCTCAGAGAAAAAATCATATATGTTATTAGGGGTCAAAATAACTTCAGGAGATAACACAATAACATTCTACCAATGCCAGACAACTTGTTCTATCACAGGTTGTAGGTGATTCATCATGGGATTGTCACAATCCGTAAATTAAAGTGAATTTGTGAGAGGTCTGATCAATGTGCGATTCTTGAAATGCAAAAATAAGGCAAACGTGTCCAGGGGTATGATTAAGACAGCTTTAATGTTCAACAGCATGTGATAGAAGCAAAAGAGAGTAGTGAAGCAGAAAATAAATGTGAAAAAGAGTAAAGGGGGTTGGGGTAGTCGAAAGTACCACGGCAGGGATCTCTTTCCTAGGTGTCCCCAGGCTCCTGGTTAACCGACAGTTCTGCTGATCTTCTCTGAGGATTGATTAGCCTTTTGTGGGGAAGCTCCCCTGTGTAGTCTCTGTGAGTCCATCTTATATGTTGTCTCCCATTCCCCCCTCCTCAGGAAAGAAGGAGGGGTTTGGGGATTGTCTTCATGGTTGAATTCTCTGTTCTCATTTCTCAAGGACAAGACTGTTGTCTCTTGTCTTAAAATCTTAGTTTAGTTAGTTAGTGCTGATCAGTGACTTCTCTGTAATTAGTCGGTGCTTACAGGAGAGCAATCTTCTCCACTTAATTGTTTAGTGATCTCACAGCTTTGAGAATGCAGCATCTTGTAAATCTTTGTAGAGATTGGTATATTTTCCTTATCAGTTTTCCTTGTTAAGCAGCCAGGGAAAGAAGGCCTCTATTGCTTTACACCATTGAAAAAACATTCCTGCTCTCTTGATGTAATGTCCAGAAACAATGTAGAGTTAATAAAGAATAGTCAGTAGGTTAACACACCAGATACGGTCCATGTGGACTCTCAAGGTTGAGAACACTGTAGTGGTGGTGGGCTGCATATCTTCTGCCACTCTGGCCTTGGAGGAAGGGGACAGAAAGCCTGTTTGCAATAAGGCCATGTTAAGACAAGACAAAGGGTCATTTTTTTGGATGCTCACAGGGATTTATATCCTCAATTATCAAATGCATCACTGTTGACATTGTTTGTCTAATGTAGTCAGTAATATTTTTGGTACTGTACTAGATAGTGATGGACTGAAAACTCTCTTTTCCTTGTCCTTCCTCTTTCTGTCTGCTATCTGGGAGGAAGAAGACAAAAATACAACATTTGTGTCATGGGATGGGAGATGTTAGACTCTGATTAACAACAGGTAAGATGGATCAAATGATTGTAAGATAAATTATGAACACGGTAACTTGAGAGGTCCTGCACTTGGAAAAGAAAAATGTGCTCTGCAGTGCAAAAGATAACAGGCAAGCCCTGGGACACCATGGTTTTATCTGCAAAAGTATGCTTATGTGATCGGAACAAGATGAATTGCTGTCTCAGTTTGGAACAAATCTGGGGGGCAGAGAGACCCAGCAAGGAATTTCCCTCCCCCCTCATCTATGTGATATAAAATGTTCAACATCCAGAATGCAAGTGAAAAATGAAATAATTTTATAAAGAAGGCTTATTAAATAGCAATAGTAACAAAAAAAAATGTAGTTCCCCTCCCCAAAACCTGTAAGCTATACCAAAACTTACCACCCCCTAAAACATGAAGGGTAATCTATTACAGGGTCAAGATTGGATGCTTGGGAAGCAGCAGGAGGCAGAGTGCTAGACTCTGGATGGAATCTGTGGGAAAAAGCAAGAGAAAAGTGAAGGGAAAGTGAAGGGAAAGTGAAAGTGAAAGTGAAAGTGAAGGGGAAGGGGAAGGGGAAGGGGAAGGGGAAGGGGAAG
>VZRI01010169.1:0-17669 GCA_013397515.1 Upupa epops | reverse complement strand
CCACCCCCAGCCCGCAACTATGCTAAGAAACTGACAAAAGACTGCTGGAGACATCAAAAATTAGTAGGTCAAAGAGCAAGGAGGAGGCTGGAGCTTCCCAGGTACCACAGCAGTCCAGAGTGGTGATCTAACTTCTTATCTATTTTCTTTCTTTTCCTTCTTTCTTCTCTATTCTTTGAGGATCCTGTTTGGTATCCTCTATCCAACAGCAGCTAATTTTTCTATTATTTTTTATCTGACTATTCCAGTCTGTATTTTACTTCCTTAGAGTTATCAGTTAGTTTAAGGGTAAGCTGCCTTTGCCATGTGTTCAACATCTGTCCTTCACTCCACTGTGTCCTCCCTGGGCTGCAGATGGGATTGTCTTCCTGTATTGCACTCCATCATGTGTTTCATAGTTTCACTCTCTTCTCCATTACCATACTCCATGGTAAAAGATGGCAGCCAGCCATGTGCTCAGTCCTGTGTCCACATCCTGATCTCAGAACAAAATGATTCCACAACATGAAACATTGCACCAGTTTTCCCTTCACCAAAATACTCTTATTTGCAAAGGCTCAAGGCTCCAGAGGTGTGAATAATTAACAAGTTAAACTTATATTTTTATAAGTTATTCCAAATCCAATGTGTACTTGGACTTAAAAATTTTCAGCCCTGCAGGACTACTTTTCTACAGTACTTTTCCTTCTTAAATCAATATGAAAAACTGGTGTCTTCCAAGAATAAATTGTGAGTTGTAGTAGCTGTCCTTTTTCTTCCTGATCAGAAAACCTCCAAAATTTCATGAAACTACATGCACATGTGATGATCTTCATTATCTGCTGAGCTAGATGCAATTGGTACATGCTATTCTTAGGTTCCTTCTTCTGTTTTTCATTCTTAAAGAATGGCTTAAGCTTTTATGTCAGTTTTCTGAGAAGAGCATGTCAACCGCATCTTAATTTTCCCTGTCAGTGCAAAGCCTGCTCACTTTTCCCTGCAGCATTTTCCCTAGCAACTCTGTGCAGTACACAGCTCCTGCAGGTGAGGTCTCAGATGCTACAGCTCTAGAGAGAAATCAGGCCCTCTCTGCAGACCCCTTACAAAAGCAAAAATATTGTCAGTTCAAGTAGTTCTGTTCTCTGTTCTGTTGATCGTGTCAGCATCTGGTACTCATAGGAGTACTTCAAGCTCAGTAACATTACAAGTCTGTGAGACTGTAACTGAAAAGAGTAAATGAGAAAGAGACCCTATATGTAGGTGATGCTGGGTGCTTCCTGTAAGCATTAGGCCCTCTGGGCTTTCAGATCTTCTGGCTCACAAATTCAG
This sequence comes from Upupa epops, assembly GCA_013397515.1. NCBI lineage: Eukaryota > Metazoa > Chordata > Aves > Bucerotiformes > Upupidae > Upupa > Upupa epops. The sequence continues at coordinate 16,361 of VZRI01010169.1, read as the reverse complement.
AAAATACTTGTGTGTCTTAAATTTCTGGAGGCAGATACCTCAGTTCTGTGAAAGCTGGAGTACAATATTAATTAACATGAGTTCAGACTGGTAGACATCATTAGCAGTTTAAATATTTTTTGAATACACCTTCAAAAAAACTGGCGTTAACAGCCATAAGGTTAAAGTGAAAATAGTAACAGAGTACATCCTGAGAAGAAAAGCAGAAAGAGTGTCTTTAAGGTAGTACAACTCTGGGGGTGGGTTACTCTATTTGGCACTACCTAACATATCTGAATTGTTAACATGGTTGATTGGTAGGTGGTGCTACCACTTCACGTTCCTTCAGAAAGGAAGAAGAGTTAGAAGGATCTGAGAGCTAGAAGTGAAAGGACAGTTTACTCTTCAGCAGTAGGGGGAAGAGGCAGGTAGTTGACTATTACTATACTTATTGTTTCAAAGTTATTTTTCTCTGAATGTAAATAATTAATAATATTTTTGAGTTGTTTAGATGGTGTTATTTTTCTGATTGGTGGTATCTCAGTTGTGGCCATGGTAGAGTAATCCATAGAAATGTGGGTGGGGAATGTCAGTGGTGGATAGTAATTAGTGGAATTCTGAGATAATTTTGAGCAGTTTATATCTTACACTGTACATATTAAGGCAAAAATTGGTGATTATTACATATATTTTTGTAGACGTATATTTGGGGAACTGTTCGTACTGCAAGCAAAGAGTTAAAAATTTATATAGATTTACACTCTATAGTCATAAAGGGTTCTTATTATAACATTGTGCTTTGTAATGTTGTAATGGTTTGGGTTGGTGCCTGCAGTTCTAGCACAACAATTAGTCCTCACTGAGAGTTCAATGAAAGTTGCAATGAAGCAACTTTGTTAGAAAGACAACAATTTATTGAACCCATCACCAAGAAGAAAAGGAAAAATCCCCAAATAAGTAAAAGTATGAAAAAGTAAAACAAAACCTGTATCGTGATGCCTTTAAACACTGAGAGAAATGGAAAACAGCTAACACATTGGGTTTTGGCCTTAGATGAGAGCTCCAGGACAAGAGAGTGTACACCAACACTCATAACCACAAAAGCCACCCAAAACACACACACACACACACACACTCACACCCCACTTTCCAGAAGAGAAAGGGCGTCAGGGGCTGTTGTGGCAGGAATACAACATAAAATATACATTTGGTGCTTGTGGAAAAGTTCCTTTTCCTGTTCCTCATGCAGACATCAGCACTCTCTGACATCTCTGGCATACTTCTACCTGCTATAGGCATTGGGGCTCTTATTTGAGTCTATAGCAGCATCAAATGTGGAGGATACAACAGGGTTACAGACTCTCTCTGTTTGCCAAAGGCCTACGAGATTAGTATTTATGATCTCTCTTTCTCTCTCTTAGTAGAGGCTTCTCTCAGTCTCTCTCACTGGCAGAGTATACAGGATCTTTGCCAGCCCAGTGGAGACAAGGCAACAAAGCACGGGTCATGTGGAACCACAGCTGTTATGGGAATAGGCTTTTCAGGATCTCGTCCAAGGGCTTTGTACAGGCCTTTCTTTCTTCTCCCCTGTGGTCAGGCACCAAGCGATGTAGAGGGTTAAGAGCTCACCTCTGTGCAGCATCTTCAAAGGCGTTAGACTGTAGCGTGGCTTTGGAGGAGTTGCCCTTAATCTGGTCCACTGCCAAAGACAGGAATGAGCTGGTGTTGGAGTTTATATAGCTGAGCCCTCAGCGAAAGAGGAGAGGGCTACAGGTTCACCGCTACAGAAGGGGGTTTGCAGGTATGAAGACCAGCTTGTCTCTTTGGCCTATCTGCCTTCATGCAAAAGAGGCCTGTGGCTACCCCCACAGCAGAACTGCAGGCAGGCTCAAACTTCTTTTGCATTCCATGCTTTGGTGGCAGGAGGTTGAGAGCCATTGCTTGCCCCCCTCCCACCACCCTTGAGGGGTGGGGGGAGCACTTGCCTAGAGGAGTTCCTTGTCTCTGAAGATACGTCACAGCAGAAAAAAGAGAAAGTTGTAGATGGTGCAGAAGATAATGAAGAGAGAGTACAAGAAGCAGAGTTTCTTTATGGACTCTGTCCACCAATCACCTGTAGAGTTCAGAAACTGATGTAAGAGTTCTGCTAGAAAAGCTAGCTCCAGCTTCAAAATAAAATGCTTTTTCAGCATAAAAGCACCACAACTAATATTTGAAAATTTGATATTTTCAAACCAGAACAAATGCATTGAAAATATAAATGACCTCCATTTTCATGTTAACTGAGCATGCACAATGACATAGCCCCTGTCTCGGTTTGGGATGACAGGTATCAAATTCTTTCAATTTAGAGGCCTTCAGTCAAGAGGTTTTGAAAAAAGGAACAACAATTCTTTATTATAACAGTATACTCAAAACAACCAAACAAAGAAGATTCCAGGGACCCATAACAGAGTCCACCTGACAGTTAGGGAGGGTGATGGTCCTCCTGGAGCGATGGATGTGGCTCTCTTTTCCTCGGCAACGATGNAGCGCGCGCGAGCCCATCCCCCCTCCCCCCCCTCAGCTCCAGGCCGCTGCCGCCGTGCGCTTTCCTTCTCAAGCGCCCCCATGCAGGCGCCACAGCTCCAAGTGGCTCCCAGGGAACGGCCCCGCGCCGCCGAGCGACCCCGGCCCCCCCCCACTCCCATGCAAGAAACAAAACCACATATCCTCCCAACAGAGGAGAATAGAATACAAATTTTACATTCCACAACCCAATACAGCCCCACAATAAGATTTCAAAGAACTTATAAAAATTTCTCTCTAAAAAGAGTAAGATTTTGAATGTAAACACAGAACTTCCCATAATCCTTTGTTCAAACAACTAATGAAATAAGTTCATCAACAATACCATGTGACAAAATTCTACTTATAGTTCCAGTTCAGAAAAGATGTACTGCATTGTACATCAATAATTCATCCTTTAGCTATAGAGTACCATCTAAGATAGAAGTCTTGGCATTTTGGAAAGATATATTAGTGGATCAAAATTCTCAGCTGGATCACCAGTCACAGCAATGTCAATTTGACAGTTGTTACTGATGCATTGGTTGCAATCAGTTTCTGAATAAAAGGTCATTCTATGCTTGACCTGCATACTCCTTTTCCCTTAACAAGACAAAGGTAGAATTACTTTTATATTGCACTTTCTAGTATCTTATTTGGAAGTCTAGATTATAAAAAAAAATATCCTTTTGATACTTTGCTAAATTGTTCAGTCAACTGTCTTCTCTCAGATGACCTTTAATCAATCAATTTTTGCCTCTTTTTCTGTAAAATAATGGTGATCTTTTAAACCCTTTTTATGCAATATTGTTTCCAGATACTGTACCAAAATCTTTGAGTTTTTATGGGTTTCTCTGCTCTCAAAAAAAAAAAAAAACAAAAACAAAAAAAAAAACCAAAGAAACCAAACAAAAGAAAAAACCCACAATCAAACCTTTTAACACTAATATGTGTCAGACAGGAAATTCTATAAAACTAGAAGTGACAATGAATAATTATTAAATATAAATATTGAGTCTAATACATAAAACAAAATTCATCAGAAAAAGAAATATGAATGCATGCTTCTATTGCTAAAAGTCCAGACAATCATCACTGAACTGTCTAAGAATTGCAATTTGTGTAGACATACTGACAAAAAAAATTCTGAAAACTTGCATTGGCGGTGGAAAGAATCCTTAACAATGACTTTGTGGCCAGTACTTCTGAAATGAAATAAAGTCCTGTACTGCATAATATTGTTCATTTTGCCTTAAATAAAAAAACAGAAGACAGAAAACTTAATGCTTTGTAAACCTATATATTGACATCAATATACTGTTGATGTTTTTTAAACCTATATATTGACAGGTCAACATACTGTTCTTGACAACATACTTTAGGGTTTATTTTTGATTTTGGCAAGATCACCAAACATTTTCCCCCACTAGTTTCCCATCTAAAATTAAACAATCAATGGTGACCAATAAAATCTCAGAATATTCCTCCAAGATTAAACAGTCACTACTTCCTCCCAAATTGTTTTACAATTACTAAAGTGGGGAATTTATTGCTGAACATTCACATTTATTTGGCACAAAGGTTGGAAGAGTGGTTGATTCATCATGGCTTTATTTTAGTTTAATATTTGTATTTTTTCTAGGGTAGAATTGGTTTTGCATTGAGATATGATCAAGAAAAGATACAGATCCATAAATTCATTTACCACCTAAAAATTTCATACTTTGCCTTATCTCCTCATCAAACTTGTTGCCAGTTCTGAGGCTGGAGAGTTAATTTATGAAAGTAGCATCATAGTAAAGAATCGTAGAAAAAATAGTTCAGGTTAGTCATATAGTAAAATAACCCTACAAAGAAGGTCTGCTTGGAACCTCTTCTCAAGGATGAATAATCCACATTTCTCAGCTTTTTTTTTTCATTGTGGAGTGTTTCAGCCTCCTGATTGTTTTATGGCCATCCTCTTGACCTACTCCAATAGATTTCTGTATTTTCTTGCACTGGGAAGCCTAGAGCTGGACACAGCACTCCAGGGAGTGTCTCACCAGAGCAGAATAAACAGGAAAATTGCCATCCCTCAACCTGCTGACCACATTTCTTTTGATACAGGCTGGGATGCCATTGGCCTTTTGGGCTGTGCGTGCGCATCTTTTGCTCATGTCCAGCTTCCTAAGCTACATGAATAACATGTAGGAGATGAGAAGTCAAAAGGAAAACAATTGTAAACACAGATCACTATTTGCATATTTAGTGAGAATAATTTTGCAAAAACAAAAAAAAAAAATAGTAGATAAATAAAAAACTGAATTTTTGAGGACTACAAATTACATGTAAGAGACATGAAAAAGAACAGTGCCTTTAAATAAAAATAACACATGACATGTTTAAGATCAAAACCAGAATCTGAAGATCACAGTATAGAATCACAGGATCATAGTAATTATAAGGTTGGAAAAGACCTTAAAGAACATCCAATCCAACCTAAATCCAAAAAAACCAAGTAAACCTAACATCTAGATCATGCCACTCAGCAATTCATCCAGACTAACCTTGAACAAACTCCAGAGATGGCAACTGAACCACCTCCGTGGGTAGCCTGTTCCGAAATCGGATCACTCTTTCAGTAAAAAACCTTCTCCTAATGTCAAGTCTAAACCTTCCCCAATGGAGCTTAATACTACGACCCCTTGACCTGTCTCCAGTGTACAAGGAGAATAGACTGACCCCTGCCTGACTACAACCACCTTTTAGATAGTTGTAGACAGTGATAACATGACTCCTGAGCCTCCACTTTTCCAAGCTAAACAGACCCAGCTGCATCGGCCTCTCCTCATAGTGCTTACCTTCTAGCCTCTTTACCATTCTAGCTTCTCTTCTCTGGACTCGTTCCAGCACCTCGACATCTTTCTTAAATTGAGGGGCCCTGAACTGAACACAACACTCCAGGTGTGGTCTAACCAGTGCTGAATACAGGGGAAGGATTACCTCCACCTCCCTGCTGGCCACAGCATTCTTGATGCAGGCCAGGATGCCATTAGCCCTCTTGGCCACCTGGGAACACTGCTGACTCATGCTAGGTTTGCTGTCCACTATTACCCCCAAGTCTCTTTCCACCTGAGTACTCTCTAAGAACTCCATTCTCAGTCTATATTTCTTCCTGGAGTTGTTACATCCAAAATGCAGAACACAACACTTAGATTTGTTAAAACTCATCCTACTGGAGTCTGCCCATCTCTCCAGTCCGTCCAAGTCCTGTGCAGGGCCCTCCTACCCTCCAATAGATCAACACGGGCTCCAAGCTTGGTGCCATCTGCAATTATATTATGATCTGATTCAGACATGTAGCCTCATAAGTGTGATAATCAAAGCAATCCAAATGCCAATCATTTTAAAGCTTGGTGAGAATCTGAAGTAGGACAGTAGACATAATAAGGTGAAAACATTACAAGCAATGAAAAATACGACTCACAAATTTATGTGATAAAGAGCAAAAAGTCTCCCTTAAGTTAAAATTTATGATATTACTGAAAGAAAAATTGTAATTTGTAATTTTATAGTGGGATAATAAGAACAAATTGACACATTCTGGAGAGACATTGAAAACGTTAACTGTGAAGCAACTTATAAGGGACCAGAATGAATAAAATATTTACTAGCATTGCCATTGAATTTTGAAATGTTAATCTGCCCTTTACAAAGTAACCTTACTGAGTAAACACTTAAAAAAATCCAAATGAATTCTATAGGGAAATTCAATTTTGGAAAAGGAATTAAAAACCCTAGATCAGCACAGCAGCTTCTTTCTTCCATATTCCATACAGAACGATGGATTTGATTCTCAGGCTAAAATACTTAAGGACACCTTAAGTCCTGATGAAGTGCGAAGTTCTCATTTGTCATCTCTAATGGCTCTTCCTTACTGTTCTTTTCAGACCCTTTCAATGTGTTTCCTTTCAGAGGATTTCCAAGATCCTTTAGGAAATACTTCTTTTCTCTCTGACTGTACTAAGAAAAGGGAGTGATAGGCAAAGTTTCCTATTTTGCTGTACTGTGTAGTAATGAGAGTTGTTTGACTTTAGGCAAATAGCTAATTGCCTATGACACTCCATTCATCTACATTTAAAATAGGATCCACAAGTAGAAAGTATGATATTTAAGCTAGAAAAATAGCTTACAGCAGTAGCAGAGCAAAATTGACATAATTAATTGAACTGCAGTGAAACTAATCCTACTGGTAGCAGTAAAATTATTCATTCACGTAAGTTTTATTCTTTTGCTAGTCATATAAATGCTCTAACTAAAGTAAATATAATGTTCCTATATTTCTCTCCAATATAAAGCAGCAGCACAACAACTGCTGTTGTTAATAGTTACGTAGCATTTAAGCAATGCTAAAGAGAGTAAAATCTACAAATTGTGGTGATCCTGAAAAATGTTTGATATCAAGTTACTGAATTACCATTGAAACAAAATTATAATATCATTTCTGCTTGTGAAAAAGGTACAAAGGTGTAATCAATGAAAACAGTTTGTGAAACTGATTGAAAAATATAAACATAACAGTATGTAGAGGGTAACTCAGAGAAAGTAAATAAAGCTATGTATTCATGAAAAAAATTATGTATGGCTTAGCTTTTATTTAAACAATCGGTTCCCTTTGTGTTTTTCTATTCTTATACTGCAATTCCTTGGAATTTTTATGGCATTTATAAGTACTAATAAAGTTAGTAAAACTAATAAGTTGAGCAAGGAAACAAACAAAATCCTTCTAATCAGTCAAGATGATTCTGCTTACTTTTTATAAAATAGCACTAAGTAGCTTAGATTTCCTACTACAGAGCAACTGACAGTAAACTCATAAGCCAAATTATTTTAAAAAAACTTGAAATATTTCTGATCAATTACAAAGCAATTAAATATCTTCATTAAGATTAGCTTAAATGGATAACTTTATAGGTGAAAAATGGTTCTAAAAAGAATCGATTTTCATGGAATCACATGCATAGGGAGGTTATTGTAGCTTTCAGAATTCTTCCATACTTCTGTTATATTTGCCTACATTCTGCAAATTCTAAACTATTGTTATAGACTTCTATTTTCTGTTGCAGCCATCAAGTTATGATACAGTTATACCACAGTCAACACAGCTATGCAGACAAAACCAGATCATTACTTAAGAATCTGAGATTATCTCAGATGCTCGTAACAAAATGAAAACCTTAAGTACATAGACAACTAACACAACTGTGGAAGTCTCTCATTGAAATAGTCATTGAGACATTCAGCCACTGCAACATACAGTATGATTAAAAGAACCCTAACAAAAAAAATCTCAAGTACTGCCACCGGCAATCTCACATAGCTAGAACTGCTAGATGGAGTTCTGGGCAAAGCATTAAACATTGAAAAAAACCACAACATTGTCAACCTAGAAGATTTTCTAGTTGTTTTGTCTATTTCATACAGAAATAAGTTCCTACTAATCATGTGAACCATTTGGATTGTCTGGAACACCCCCAGGTTTCAGAAGTTTTAGTTCTGATTTGGAATTTTCCACAGATGATTATATCTAGCTATTAGCAGCACTTATGCCGTTATGTGTCTCCACATCCAACACTTCTGATTATTCTCCATATATTCTTCATTACATTCAGAATTTTTCCATGTTTTCTATCTAAAAAGCCAAATCTATTTTGATCAGTTACACTGTAGTGAAGGGAAGAAAAACATTCCCATAGTAAAATTAAGGATATTTGTACCATTAGAAAAATTATAAGGCTATAAAGAGTAACAGGAAAACTAGAAAGTAAAATTGGAAGGGGGCTGAAAGATTCAGGATTTCAGGATTTTTAAAATTATATCAAATTCTTTCTAATTATATCCAATTAAAATTATATATAATCACTCTTAATCAAAGCATTTCATGATTGTGATATCTCTTTTTATCAAATACATAACTCTGGAGAAGACAAAAATGTCCTCTCTACTGTGGTAAAGAACAGTGTTTACACTGAAATGTACCAGTGAAATATGTTGACAGAGCAAGGAGGAGACTGTATTTAAGGCTGTTCAAATTTATACTACTTGATATAGTATACTCTAGGTATACTCTAAATATTAAAAAATATTAAGTAATTCTTAAATTTTCTGCAGATTTCTAAAAGCTTAACTGCAGTTTTGTAGGCTAGTAGCTATAAAATTAGTGTCTATACTTGATATAGGAAACTTGCCACTAGCACCTCTTACAATAATTAAGCACTTTAGGCACATGATCTTGTTCTTCTGTAACTACTCCTGAGTGTGCTTAGCTACTGATTTATGACTAGGCCGAGTCACATGTGCCTGATAAAATCACACTGTTTTTGTCCCATGTAAAAAGCCCCATTTCCTTCACTCTAGTAATAAGCATTGGCCTTCACAAAAAATGTCACTAATGCTTGGAAGACTAGTAACAATTTTGCTGTAACTACCTTCGAAAATCCCTTGTATTCAGACAGGTTTTATTTTGTCTTTGTTTCTCCCCACCATGTTGCTGCACCAGGGTAAATTTCTGAAAGCTCTTATCGGTGTCCTTGCAAATTGTTGGTATTTTGAATTTTAATATATTTCTTTAAACTTAATCATATGAGACTTATGAAGAATTTAATTCCTTTGAATTTTTCAAGGATCCAGCAGATAGTGTTCCAGACTAGTAAATCTGAGTGGAGGTATGATGTTGCTTCACCCTTCATCCACAAAAATGTCAGCTAAAGCTTTGTAGATGGCAGTGTCACGAATATTTGACAAAAAACAACTAGCTTATACAGACTTGATCTACTATTGTCACAGTATAAGCTAAAGTAACAAAGTTTCTCTGACCTGTCATTTTTGATGATGAGCTGATGCAGATAATAAAAAACTGTGAGTAATCCTACAAGTTTAATGAACTTATGAGGAGAAAATATGATTCCTTCTTTAAGAAAGGAAAAACAAATGCAGAAAAGTACAATGGTACAGAAAGAAAATGATATTGATAAGAAGAAATAAGATTTTGCTGCTGTATTTTTAGGAATTTTAAACTGACATAAATCTACTATTACATGGAAGAAAAAGCATAACATACAAATGATAGGGTGATCATAAAGCTACAGCCAGAGTTGAAGCCTGGTAGATGCTTGAATTAGCTTTGTATTTTATTACCTTTTTCACCAGATTCCTGCAGGCTTGTTTGGAAAGAAATGGACAGAAATGGTTCATACTCCTCTTGAATCTTCTAACAATAAATCAGGAGAATATCATTGACTGGCATTGAAATTTTCTTCATTTGTTCCAAATATTTCAATTTCTTTGAAACTCTGGTGAGGCATACTAATTTGTCAATTCAGATACATTGATACCTTTACATCTTTGTGTTGCTTTACGTGATCATGTTGCTTTACCTTGTTGTTTTTTTTTCATGTTAGACTCCATATTTTTTTAGCTTGTAATTCTGAAGTACACCATGGTGTAAATATATAACTACATCATTGTTAATCTGAAATTCTATAATGACTCTGAAGAAATTCTTGTCGAATTCTGTTTTATAGTATCCTTCCACCAATACTGGGGGGTGTCTGTAGAATATTATCTGGATTCACATTTGGACTTTGTACAAAAACATCAGCTTTTTAATTTAGTCAAGTAATCATAAGAACTTTGTCATGTTTTGGTTTCATTTTACTTTGTTGAAACTGGTCCTTACTCCATTTGGAGGAAAACTAGCAATACCTGAATGTGGAAGTTAAACACAGCAGTTTTCATATTTGCAATTTTGTTGTCCTTTGAGCTTCTTTCCTTTCAAGTAGAGGAGAAAACAGACTTTGTAAAATGATTAAACAAATATTTTAACAAGTTAAAGCACAATACTTGGATCACTGCAATGTATCTGCATGAATAAGAATTCTGGAGGTATATATTTGAAAAGCAAATACTATTTGTATTTGGAACATGTCATTTGAATGCAAAATTTAACTCTCTAGGTAGGGCAACATCGTATCTAAAAGACATAATTAAGCTTGCTGGGTTTTTATTTTGTGCCTGTTGGCAGAACACTTCACTCTATGTCATACTAAGTAATAGGTACTTTCAGCAATTTGACTTTTATTTGTAGCATACTAGCACCTGAAATCTGAACCATGTGTAGAGTGAAATTATCACTGGTTTACTTGCTGTGATTATCATAAAAGGGATGATAATGACAGGTGGAAAATTCTAAACCATATTGGTATTGTGGCAGTTGCTGAAGAACAATACTTGGGCTTTAACATATTGAGAGGATGCTGACACAAACATTTTCCATATAATTTACACCAAGCAAGTATGGAACAGATGTACTTGTAGTAGCTTAGATTTCAGCAGACAGTATGGGTTCCACAGAATTGTTAGTAGTCAGATTATTACCAGTAAAATTACATTGACATGACATACATAACTGTGAAAGAATAAGTTTTTTCTAGATTTCAAATATGATGCAGAACTCCTGGGTTCCTGAAACCCATGTAGAGGAGGGCTTTTCCAAGTGTGATTTGCTGTGTATTTTTCACTAGTCATTTTCATTCTTATGAAACCGTGAAGGTTGGAAGATAGGAGGCCAAGCGTTTTTGTGTCTGGATCCAAATAAACCTGACTAGTTCTGAGGGTAGACAACAGCAGAAGACAGGCCAAATTATAGTAAATTATAACTTTTCTGTTAGTGTCAGTGATTGAATACAAAATCAAAATACTATAGACTATATTTATATATTTAACTATATAAACAAGAGAGGTGCCAGTCATGTGCAGAGCAGGGCCACAGGGATGATTGGAGGGCTGGAGCACCTCTTGTACAGGGGCAGACTGAGAGAATTGAAGCTGTTCAGTCTGAAGAAGAGGAAACTCCAAGGAGATCTTATAGTGGCCTTCCAGTACCTGAAGGGGGCCTACAGGAAAGCTGGGGAGGAGCTGTTTAGAAGGGCTGGCAGTGCTAGGACTAGGGGTAACGATTTCAAGCTGGAAGAGGTTAGGTTGAGACTGAAAGTCAGGAGCAAATTCTTCACGATGAGGGTGGTGAGATGCTGGAACAGGTTGCCCAGGGAGGTTGTGGCTGCCCCCTCCCTGGAAGTGTTCAAGGCCATATTGGATGGTCTAGTTGGGGGTGGCAGATGTCCCTGCTTATGGCAGGGGGCTTGGAACTAGATGGTCTTTATGGTCTTTTCCAACCTGATCCATTCTATGAATCTATGTAAAAGGGGTCTAAATGGTAATGATTTCTTGAAGACACTCTTTTAAGAAAGTTATGCAGTTACTGTAATAATGTTATTAAGTTGTAGGAACTACAAATGCACAAAAGCCTTACATGTACAAAAGTATCTGTTGTACAGCCCATTGGATATACTGAAGAGGTAATCCAATTAAGCACTTAACTTACTATATAACATCATCATAGGATGCAGGTTGCTTTCACAGTAATTTCTTTGTATTGTTGTTCTCTTTTTCAGTGAGCTATTAGAACAAAAGCCAGTGTATTTTGAAGGGAGAAAACAAAGGACAGTGCCCTCTGGAATGTTTATTCCAGTCCTGTGCTGGGGTTGAAAATAGTATCACTCTTTCCTTTGGGTTGGTACTTGCATTCCTAAGCACACCAACCAGCTCTTGGGTAGAATTTACCAGGCAATGAAGTAACTTTGGGGGAAATAAAGGATTTTCTAGAACACATACCCAAGGATAAGAAAAGAAAAAACATCAAAACAAGCGAAACATACAGAAACTGTGTCGCAGCACATGTCACACATACTGAGACGATGGGAGAGAATTATGTAGCAGGATTTGACTTCAGACAAGAGCCCCTGGAAAAGAGGCATATTTTGCAACAAATGGGAACCAAGACTGCCCCTGGGCCAGAGGCTCCCTTCTGACTCTGCCAATCGTGGAGAGGTACTCCCACCATCCACAGTCTTTTACTCTCTTTTCTCACTTTTGTTGAGTTCTTCAGGGTGTCATGTTGCATGGCCAGCAGACATCGGATTGTCAAGTGTGGTCCTTAGGTGGCAGTAGTACTTGGGTGCAACAGCATAAATATAACTACCCAGTGTCTTGGCAATCTACCAAAGGTTTTAAGAATTGCAAGTTCCTTTGACTTCTTCAGCATACACAGTCTAAGCAAGGAACAAAGGCCTCCTAAGCCTCTTTCTCCTGATTATTCAAGCATTTTCCAGTTTCTCATTTGCAGCTGAGACATACCTTCTCTGTCCTGCAGTCAGGACAAAACCAAGATGGTGCCAGCCATATGTGTACTACCCTGCAGTAATCCAATTACGCATTTAACTAACTATATAACATAATCCAATTACGCATGTAACTAACTATATAACATATCACTAACATAGGATGCAGGTTGCTTTCTCAGTAAATTCTTTGTTTTGATGTACTGTTTTTCAGTGAGATATTACATAAAAGTCATGTATTTTGAAGGGGGAAAACAAGATAGGAATGTTTATTCCTATTCACATAGCACTGTGCTTTAAGTAAGAACAGTGCTAAAACTCAAAGCTAAGACCTGAAAGTTTGTAGAGAATAAAAATGTTAGCTAAGAAAAAAATCATTATCTGGCTGTTGCAATTGTCTAAATTTAATTGTTTCTCATGAAAATTAGCATTTTACTTGATGAAAATATATGAGCAAAAGCTTCCCTTTTTTTAACATTTGAATAATTTAGTCAATAAAAGATACTTCCAAAAGACAAGTACTGTTTCCCCTCAAATTAGTTCTATTGAGATCCATGTGAAAAAAATTATTAAGCTATTATTTTACAATTTTAATAATAATTTGGTATTTTAATTTTGCCAGAACCAAATAATAGACATCTCTTGTATTGAGAGATAGATTATTCTTTATAGCAATTTTGAGAGTGTGAATATAGACCCAGAATTTAGGAAATAATCTGCATGAGAGAGTAACTTTAAATCCTCCAAAACGAATAATAGCATAGGTTCAAGGGAAGTCCTGATTCAGATTTCCCAAGATCTTCAGACAAGAACGAAACAAAACAAAGCAGGGACAAATTTTACAGAAAAGTGAAACAAGTTTTATTAACAAGAACAATAAAAAAGTTTTGGATGAAGAAAAAATTGAAAAACCCAAACATGCTACTTGGTCATATGTCATGTTTTCCCTACAGAAATATTAAAAAGAAACAGTGTCCTGTATTTTAGAAGCATTCTGAGCAAACTGCTCTGATTGGGGATTTCATGTTTCACAGAATATCCTGGGTTGCAAGGGATCTCAGAAGTTCATTGAAGTCCAACAGCCCCCTGCCATAGAAGGTTCAAGGGAAAAAACCATGATCTTCCTTCTCCACCATCAGAAAAAGCAACAAATAACCCTTACCCAATTGTGTGGAAGCAGAGAGGGAAGGAAATCAAAAAAACCATGACCAATAAGGATGAGAGTGCTAATAAATAATCCCATGCCTCAAAGGACTGGATCAGGAGAGAACAGACAAACAAGCAAAATGAAAAAGCAAGTGTCAATGATCTTGTTACTTTCTCAAAGGCTTTCTCTGCTATGTCACCACATGTATAGAATCGTAGAATCATAGAATCATCAAGGATTGGAAGGGACCTTGAAACTTAGTTCAATCCCACTGCCACAGTAGGATGCCTAGACCAAGTCACAGAACAGAACATTATGGATTGGAATCAAGTGGGAAAAATCATCCAGTCCAATCCCCCTGCCTCAGCAGGATCACCCAGACCAAGACCAGGCAGGTTTCAAATGTCTCCAGAGAAGAGAACTCCACAAAACCCCTGTTTAGCACCCTCTAGTGCCCCATCACCCTTACTGGGAAGAAGTTACAGGTCAGGATTGGTAGGGACCACAGGATCATTCAGTTTCAACAAAGCCTCATTCAGCCTGGCCTTAAAGACCTCTAGGAATGAGGCCCCAACCACCACACTCCCCGCCCCGGGCAACCCATTCCAGGCTCTCACCACTGTCGTAGTGAAGAACATCCTCCTTACATCAAGAATAAATCCCACCTACAGCTTTGCCCCATTCCCCCTAGTNCCACCTCCAGCTTTGCTCCATTCCCCCTAGTCCTGTCACTAACTGAGATCCTAAAAAGCCCCTCCCCAGCTTTTTTGTAGCCCCCTTCAGATACTGGAGGACCACAATAAGGTCACTTCAGAGCCTCCTCCAGATTGAACAGCCCCAATTCTCTCAGTCTGGCCTCATGGGAGAGGTGTTCCAGCCCTCTTATCATCCTCGTGGCCCTCCTCTGGACTCGCTCCAGCTCGTCCACAGACTTCTTGTAATAAAGGCTCCAGAACTGGATGCAGTACTCCAGGTGGGGTTCCACCAGAGTGGAGGGGAGAATCACCTCCCTCAACCTGATGGTCACACTTCTCGTGATGCAGCCCAGAATCCGGTTTACCTTCTGGGCCACAATTGCACTCTGCTGGTTCATGTTGAGCTTTTTCTCCACAAGCATCCCAAAGTCCCTCTATTCAAGGCCACTCTTCAGACAGTCACTGCCCAGCCTGTATTTGTGCTTAATATTGCCTTGCCCCAGATGCAGGACCTTACACTTTTTAAACCCCATGAGGTTGGCTTGTGTCCACCTCTCCAGCCTGTCAAGGTCCATCTGGATGGCACCCTACCCTCCAGTGTGTCTGATGGACCAACAGCTTGGTGTCGTCAGCAAATCTGCTGATTTGGGGATGATTGGGGATTTCATGTTTCACAGAATATCCTGGGTTGCAAGGGATCTCAAGGTGCACTCAATTCCTCTGTCCATGTCACCAACAAGATGTTGAAAAAGACCGGTCCCAGGACTGATCCCTGAAGGACTCTGCTTGTCACTGGCCTCCACTTGGACATGGACCCATTAACAGCCACTCTTTGGGTGTGGCCATCTAGTGATGCACCCATCAAACCTGTGTTCCACCAGGTTGGAGACCAGAATGTGGTGCAGGACAGTGTCAAAGGCTTTGCTCAGGTCCAGGTAAAGGACATCAATTGCTCACCCCTCATCTATTAATGTTGTGATCTATTCATAGAAAGCCACCAGTTTTGTCAGGCAGGATTTTCTCTTGGATCCAGCACTTGACCTTGTTGAATCTCATACAATCAACCTTGGCCTATCAATCCCTCCTATCTAGACCCTTCTGTAGAACCTCCCTACTCTCCAGCAAATGGACATATCTGCCTTGCTTTTTGTCATCTGCAAACTTACTGACAGTGCACTCAATCCCTTTATCCAGATCACTAACAAAGATGCTAAGGAGAATAGGCCTCTATTCTGAACTCTGAGGAGTAACACTTGTAACTGGATTCCAGCTATATTGTATTCCATTCACTACCACTCTTTATATCCCAGCCACCCAGACTTCCAGACAATTTTTTTTGTCCAATTCAGAGTATACTTATCCAAGGCTTTTGTTGTAAATTTCTGTAGGAGAATGCTGTGGGAAACAGTGTCAGAAACTTTGCTGATCCATGTATAAAAAGTCCACAGCCCTTCTGTCCTCCACTAGGTGGGTCACCTTGTTGTAGGAAATCGTTACTCAGGCAGGACCTACCTGTCATAGACTGGACATGATCTACCAGTTGTGCCCTATGTGTTCTGTGATGGTATGTTCAAGATGTCCTGCTTCATAAACTTCCCTGGCACTAAGGTCAGACTTGTAGTTCCCATCTGATCCCATATGTCACTGATCATATCCTTTTGGATTACAAGAATTATGGGTTGTTCTGCTCCCCATCCCTGTGTGTTCTGGTTTAGGGGGCCTGGTCACTCAGGGAACAATTAACAGTGCTTGCAAAGTCTGAGGCAAAGAAGGCAT
>VZRI01010168.1:24495-65870 GCA_013397515.1 Upupa epops | reverse complement strand
CACAACCCTCCCAAACCCGGGCACCCCCAACTTGCATGGGGGGGTGGGAGATGCTCTTCCCACGCACAGCTCTGGGAACATCCCACAGCGCCGCTGAACACCCCACAAATAACGGGGTGCAGCAATTTTCCCAAGGGTGGGAATCCCGCTCAGAGTGGGGTGGGGGTGGGGGTGGGTGAAGAGGCTGCTCAGGGTGATGGCCAAAGCCCCGGTCACCCTCACCTGCGTCTGTCACACCCCACAGACCCCCAGTGTTCAATCCAGTACCCTGAGATCCCTCCAGCCCTATCCCTGCCCTTTTCTGGGAGTCTCCTGGGTTTGGGGGAGGTCTCAGGGCCCAGCTCCACCAGCACAATCCCACTGCTGGAAGCTGTCAACAGTCAGGACTGACTCTGTGAGGCTGTAGGGCTGGAGTGGGAATGGAAATGGGCCAGTGGGAACCCCAGAAACACCCCAGCAGCAGCCTGGCAGACACCTCAAGGTTTGGTTCAATCCTCCCAGGCAAAAACATCCCTCCTTGGCCCAAAAAAGACCCCCACTAACTCCCTTGGCTTGGAGTGGAGACCATTTCCCCCCACCCAAAGGGGCAGCCCTTGGGGTTTGTTGGGGCAGCCTACAGCCATCTACAGGGTGATCAACCCTGTGGGACCTCCCCTCCAGCCGGACACCAAAGGTGTCTGAGTGGGATCTACCCCCTGCCCACAGTCCTCTGCAGGGGGAAACCAACCCGGGAAACCGAAACCCCCCAAGCAGCAGCAGCAGCAGCACAGAGAACAGTTAAAACCTCTTCTGGGGACCAAGCCCAGAGCCGAGCTGGGTGAGGAGCTGCCTGCTCTCGCACAGCCAGGCTCCCTCGGCTGCACCCACTCATTACAGGAGGGAGTTCCCAGCACACCCAGTCCGGCTTCTGCCACTCAAGAAGCTCCCCAGAGTCTCTGTGGGGCTGTGACAGGTCTCCCTCCCCATCCGACACCAGGGAGACCAGCAGGGCCAGGTGCCACAGCAGGCTGGGCTGCATTCTCCCCCTAACCTGCCAGGTCCCCAGTCAGAGCAGCATGGGTTGGGTGCCGCTGTGATTAGCAGCGGCCCTCACGCTGCAGTGGGCTGTGGTGGGAGGGAACCAGGCCCTCCCAGCCGGACTGGGATCACCACCACATCCCCATCACATTCCCTTGCTTCTGATGAGAGCAGAACCCTCTGGACAGCTCTGTGTGGTGGCAGCAGGAGTCACCGGTGTGCCTGGGGACCTGCTCTGTGACAGCAGCTGGGCTCTAAATGATCCCAGAGGATGGGATGGCTTGGGTTGGGAAGTGAGCTCAGAGCTCATCCAGCCCCAGGCTGTGGGCATCTTCAACCGGAGCACATTCCCAGAGCCCCATCCAACCTGGGGTGAGGGAGCAGCCTCAGGCTCCCTGGGCAGCCTGGTTCAGGGCCGCAGCCCCCTCCCAAGGAGGAGTTTCTGCCCCAGAATGAGTCTCCCTCGATGTCAGCTAGGGAGAGCACTGAGGGACTGCAGCAGGGGCAGGGAAGGGCAACGGAGCTGGGGAAGGGGCTGGAGGGCACGGCTGATGGGGAAAGGCTGAGGGAGCTGGGGCTGCTCAGTCTGGAGAGGAGCAGCCTAAGGGGAGCCACTGCTGTCTCCAACTGCCTGACAGGAGGGTGCAGAGGGGAGTGCTGGTCAATTCTCCCCAGTGCCCAGGATTAGGACCAGAAGTAACAGCCTCTAGCTGCTCCAGGGCAGGGCAATTNAGGATTAGGACCAGAAGTAACAGCTGCACAGGGAGAGGGGAGTTGCTGTCCCTGGAGGGGTTCAAACCCCAAGTGGCTGTGGCCCTGGGGGACAGGATTTAGTGGCCATGGGGAGACTGGGGGGATGGTAGGACTGGATGAGCTGGGAGGTCTCCAACTTTGATGATTTCATGACCCTATGACTCTGAATCTCCCCTCTCCCAGGCTGACCCCATCCCCGGGTCCCAGAAGGTGGGTCGTCAGCCCCTCTTGGGTTGGGGGGCATGGGGGAGGAGGCTGCTCTCACCTGTGTTGTAGGCCGTGGGCATCGCCGAGAAGGGCAGCCCCTGTGTTAGCAGGCTGGGGGTGGCCACGGAGACTACCGGGGTGGTCAGAGAGTGAGTCGCTTGGGAGACCCCCAACCGCTGCGAGTTCTGCTGAGGAAGCAGAGGCACCAGAGTTAGGACCTGTGGGCTGGCTGTCCCAGCCTTCCAGCCCTCAGCTGACCCCACGCCTCAGCCTCATGGCGGCTCTGCGGTGGCCAAGAGTGAGCCTGGATGCCCAGGAGGGGGAAGCTGTAGCTGTTCCACACTGCCCCACAACCAGATGCCCACCCCCCTCTCCCAGGCAGCCACGACCCCATCTGGGCCTGGTGTCCCATTTCTGCCCAATACCTGGCTTCACCCGCAAGGACCAGCAACCTCCCAGTGCTCCCAGAGTCCAAAGAGCTGGGACACCTCAGCCTGGCTCCTGGGTGTCCAGAGGCACCAACCCCCAGGGGATCCCCAGGGCTTCCAGAGGAGCCCAGGAAGGAGCCTAAAGCTGCAGGACCTCGGCATCTTCACTTGGGATTGGAATTCTAAATGGAGTCTCTGCCCCTCTGCGATGCCAACCTCCCCCGTGGTAGGCCAGGCGGGCTGTGTTGCTGTGTTGCCCACCAGCCCTGCTTCCGAGGCTGATAACCTGGGCTGTCCCTGCTGGTTGGGTTTAAGTCAGACTCAGAGGCTTTGACTCAAATCCCAGGTGCCCGGGCACCCACCACCTGTGAACGCTGGGGCAGTGCCCAGCTCAGGTCCTGCCTGGTCCCAGGGATGGGGTGAGGAGCCTTCATCCTATACCAGGAGCTACCAGAGCCTTTCAGGGATGGGCAAGGCAACCAGCAATTTCCACAGCCACACAAGGGCTGCAGGCTAATGCCCCTGCACTGGGTGCTGCCAGAGGGTGCCCAGTGCCCTCTCTGCCACCCAAGGAAGGTGATTATGGGGGTAAAGTTGCTAAAGCCCCACAGCCATCAGAACACGTTCTTCTGGCACCCACCACCCCACCCTGGGACCCTGCAAGTGCCACTGGGACCAGTGAGCACAGCACACAGTGCTGCTGGGGTGGGAGTAAGATTCAGGGGACAAGGCTGTCCTGACCCCCTGGAGCTGTGGGGAACAGAGCCCAGGGAGTGGCAGAGGCTGTGCCTGTGGGCACATGGGGAGGGCAGTGGGGCAGGGGCTGGGGGCAGCTGATTCATCCCCCTGGGGATGGGAAGGAGGCAGCACAGGAGGTTGTGGGTTGAGCAATGAGGGAGTGATGTGGGGAGAAGGTTAGCAGGGAGAGGGAGTGGATTACATGGGCACCAGGAGGAGCAAACCAGGCTCTGCTTCCCCTTGCCCCCCCACCCCTCCTGGATTTCATCACTCACTGCCTCCCCACGGCTGGGTTGGGCTCCACTGGGGGAAAATCCCTGCCGGGGATCCCAGCCCTGCTGCCAACCGGGCAGGGACTTCAGCCTCTAGAAACTGCTTCTCCACCCCTGAGCTGGGCGATACCTCCTGGCAGCAGATAGGCAGGAGGCTGGGGGCTGCTTTCACCCCACTGATGGGGAAACTGAGGCACAGAGCTGCCAGGGAAGGGGGGATGTGGGGCAAGGAAGGGCACAGAGAGCAGCAGATCTGGCTCTCCCAGCCCCTGTCCTGGCCAGGGGTGGCTCCTCACAGAGTGCAGGGTGGCTGGGGTCCTCGTGGGGGGAGGTTCTGTGTCAGCTGCATCCCCAAGTGACTCTGCAGCCTTTCCCTCCCCTCCTGCTGCGCTGACCCTTTGGCACCAAAATAGCAGCAAGTATGGATGAACCACTGCCTCCAGCAAAGTGGGGGGCACTGTGCTGCTGGGGAGGAGGCAGCTGCCTCCCTTGGCTGTGCCCACCTTGCTGTGTGCACCCACCTCCCCAGCCAGGCAGGGGGACTGGGGGAGCACCACGTTCAGGGAACTCACCAGAGCCAGGTGATCCTCCGCTTGTTGCTGTAGAGAGAAAACCGCAAGTCACTGGTAGCTCCAGAGCCCCACTGCTCCCCCACCCTGCCCCGTGCCCTTGCCCACCCCTGGTACTGCTGCCCAGCCTGGGGCTGGACACAGAGCACGTGGACAGCTGAGCCTTCCCCACTCATAGGAACCCCTGATCCCGGACTGGTAGGTTGGATGGGATCTCTGGGATCATCTCACTGCTCAGGATGGTTGCAGGAGGAGTTGGGGACCCTTTGGGCAGCCTGGGCCAGGACTCTGTCAACCTCCCAGCAGAGCAGATTCTTCTCAGGGCAGGAGAAGCCTCCCAGTTTGTACCAGTTGCCCTCTGGCCCTCAGGGGGCCCATGGAGCTCCTTGGCCACACTGCTGGCTCTTGGGCAACCTGGTGTCCACTCCCAGTCCTGGTTCCCAGAGCTGCCCCCAGAGCCCAACCTCTGTCTGGGGCAGGACCCTACACCGGCCCTCACTGAACCTCATCGATCTCCTCCTCTCCCAGCTCCCCAGGTGCCACCAGTATCAGCACAGTGCAGGATCCTCCACCACAGTGGCTCCAGCTCCACGTCCACCCCCCACCCAGCCCCGCAACGCCCTCAGGCCCAGCACTCACCAAGGGGTGCATCAGCCCCTTCCCACTCTGCGAGGTGATGACACGCAGGTCAGGCTTGCGGCTGCTGCTGCCCAGCTGGGCACCGTGTGAGGGCGGCGGAGGGGACTTGGCCGGGAGGATCTTGCCCAGGCTGCTGCCGTTGGACACGGGGAGCAGTCCCGGAGAAGCTCTGGCGCTCACGTAGCCATTCCCTGTGCAAGACAGGGGCAGAGAGGGAGGAGGTGACTGTATGGCAGTTGTGAAGTCATCGTGGTAGTGATGGTGAATGCAGTCAAGTGAGCGATGCCACCATGGTTCTCCATGTGTTCTTCTCCCTGGAGAGCCACCTCGTGTCCCACCAGCTCCCCCAACCCCTCCAAGACCCTGACAGACTCCACTGAGTGCCCCCCAGGGCCAGCGCAGCCAGCCCTGGGTAGGTTCTGCAGCACCAGCAGCTGCTCCAGTGCCTCCAGCAGGTACAAAGTGCCTACCAAGACCCAGGAAACCCACCCTGGGGTGCAGGGCAGCTCCTCAGTCTGCAGGAACCCACTGCCATTAGGGCAGGGAGAGCTGATCCTCGTTACAGGGCTGCAGGGCAGATCAGCCCTTTGGGGGGGTTCTGGGGCTCTGGCCAGGGGGATGATGACTGCCACAACCCCTCCTGGGGTCTCTCGATGGGACTGGCGCAGTGGAAAGAGGCTGTGGGGAAGCAACAACTCAGTTCCCGGATCCCACTGCCCCTCTCATGATCTGAGCTTCCCTCCTCCTTTTCCTGCTACTGCTCCACTTAAGAATTGGATTTGCAGAGAGGGGCGGAGGGATAAAAAATGGGGAAAGAGAGGATCTGCTGAACCCAAGGGAGGAGATCGGCTGGGTCTGCTGAACCTAAAAAAGGAGATTGGCTGGGTCTGCTGACTCTGCTGAGGGCTGGGGTTCACGAACAGACCCCAAAGACAGAATCAGGGCAGCTGAGCAACCACTGCACCCTGGCCCTGGGAACCGCAGAGCCCTGTGATGGGAAAACAGGTCACTGGTTGCATTATTAATCGCAGGGAGCGCTGTGCTGCAGCTGGGCAGTGGCGCTGTGTGCAGCAGGCATCCGGCACCCACTGATGGGGTCGACTGAGTACAGGGCTGGCCAAGCACCCCTGACCCCATGGGGCTGACCCCACTGATGCCCTGGGATGGGAGATGGGAGGGAGCTGCCTGTCAGGGTGCCAGTGCTGGCTGGCACCACAACTCCTGTCTATGCCACCTCGCCTGGGCCTCCTGCCTCACCGAGGTGCTCTCACAGTGTTCCCAGTCCCTGGTCCTCAGGACCAGCCCATGCTGGGGAAGCAGGTCCCATGAACCTCATTTCACAGGCTTCTAAAGCCCACAGATTGTGAAGGGAGCAAAGCCAAGAGGAACCTTAAACTCTCTGATCCCCCCAGCAGGTACTCAGACAGTCCCTGGGCAGCTGCTGCTCTGGGGTCAGCTGTGCCACTGGCAGGGTGGGCCCTGGTGCTGGAGGGGGGCAGATTTGGGTCCCAGTGCTGCCCCTAACTCCTGCAGGGGCTGCCCTGGGCATTTAGGTAGATCTGGGCAGGAAACGGGCTGGGGTGTGGAGAAGCTTTGACCCTAAAGAAAGGTCCAAAGGCAGAGCCCCCCAGCTGCCTTCACAGTCACCTGGTGTCACTCCAAGCCTGGCACCACTCCACGACCCTGCAGGACCAGGCACAGCACCCCCACAGTGGGGCTGGCAGGGTGGACAAAGGGTTCTGCACCCCAGAAGGCACCAGAAGGCCAGGGGGCTGCAGGCAGTGCTGGGGCTGCAGCCAGAATGGGGATGAGTCAGAGGCAGCAGGTGATCAATGCTGCAGAGCCTTCCAGGGAGCAGGAGGAGGAGGAGGAGGAGGATTTGTGCCAGGTACCCAGTACCCTCCAGCCTGCTGCAAGCACCAGTCCCCATCCCACACAGGGAGGGGAGCGCTGGGGATGGGGGGGCTGGGACAGGGGGTCCAGGCTGTGCTGGTGCCCAGTGCCCATCCCCACAGCAGGGCCGGAACGTGGGGAATGCCGGGGTGACGTCAATGCTGACATTCAGGGGCCCTGCCAAGCCCTGCCTGCAGCGGCTGCTCCAGCAGCTGACGTGGGGGCAGCCTGGGGGTGCACGGGGGCCGCCAAGGTGCTCAGGGTCACCGGCCCTCAGCCTCCAAGCAGTGGCCAACCCTGGGAACTGCCCCATGGCTGGGGTGGCCAGGGAGAAGGTCTGCCCGCCCCAGGGGAAGGGTTCTTGCTGGGGCCAGAACAGCCCCATCCTCACAACTAGCAGGATCCGGGCTCCAAAAAGGGTTGAACTGGGGCCAGGCTGAATCTCTTGCTCCTCCCAGAACCCCACTGCAGGGACTCCCATGGAGCTGGGGAGCCAAGCTCTGGGCACAGGGCTCTACCCACTCTGCCTCACCTAGGGATGGACAGTACCCACCCTGCTGAGCCCTGGCCCCCAGCCCAGTGCCAGCCCAATGCCAGTAGCAGCAGCTGCTTCCCAGTGGGACCCAGGGGCCATTGCTTGCTTTGCCACAAGCAGCGGCCCCCAAGCCCCCTCCCACCCTAGACAGAGGGGGAAGACGGGGTTTTGATCCCCACTCATGGCCAAGGAGCACAGCCCACAGCCCCAGGGAACCCCAGTGAAGGTCTCTGAGTGGCAGGGAGGTTCTTCCACTGGGCCTGAGGTGCAGAGGGGCCGGCTGTGAGGGGACCCACACAACATCAGGAGAGGAACTGGGAGGCAACATGGGCAACCAAACCGCAAGCTGCCCAACTCATGGCCTTGAGTGGCCACCTCAGGGTTTGGAGCTGCCACAAAGCCCCTGGGGAGATGCTGGTCATCCCATTTTCCCCCTCCTGCTTCCATCTCTGGAGTCTCCAGTGGCACCAGCAACCCCCAGTAAAGGCACCAGACCGGAGCTCAAATCCTCCCCCAGCAGATGACTTTCCCTGTGCCTCCCCAGTACGGGCAGAGGCTGATCCCTGTGGAACCCCAAAGTTCACACTCACCCACAGGGCTGGGACAGGCGCCGTTGCTGCTGCTCAGGTCTCCCCCCAGCATCGCCCCTGCAAAGCAATGGGAAATAGGGGCTCAGCAGCCTCTCCCCTTCTTGGGGGTCAGAGAATGGAGAGCAGAGGGGGGTGATTTCCCAGGGAGACCCCAATCCTGGGCCAGGGAGCAGGGTTGATGCTGCTGAGGTTGGGAAACTTCACCAGGCGGCTCTGCTTCCTTCAGGAAGGAGCCAGGGGCCACAGGAGGCTGCAGAGGAGGCAGGCAAACACTGCGGGCCCCCTCTCCTGGGGTCAGATGTGGAAGGGAGAGGAGGGAACCCCAGCAGTAGGGTGTGAGACACAGCCTGGCCCACAGTGCCGACCCTGGAGGGGACCAATGGCTGAGGGCACTGCCAGGGCACTGTGAGGGCTCCAGTGCCACTCCCCTGAGGTGGGGATGAGCAAACCGACCTGGAGCCTCCTCACCCACAGCAGACCAGCCGCTTTCCCCTGCCTGCGAGTGATCTGGGGAGCTTTGGGGTTGCTGTGTTCTGTTTTGCTATGGGATCTCTGGGAAAGGGCCCCACTGAGAGCCTGGGGCTGCCCAGACAAGCACTTAGGCCAAGAGGCAGTACCCAGGCTGGAAGCACAGTGGCCAGGAGCCTCCAATCCTAAATCCTACCTTCCACCAGCACCCAAGCCTCCCTGAGACAGAAACCCTTCTCTCTCCAGCTCTGGGCCCTCAGCAACTGCCTGGAGCTGCCTGAACACTCCCTCTCCTCAATGGGGACGGCAGATCCTGATGATCCCCTATGGCCAGAGAAGGACACGGTGACCCCTAACTGAAGCAGTGGTGGCACCACAGCAGCTTCCCCCGCAGGGATGGGGGTGGCTGGTCCTGAAGGAGGGGCCCGCTAGGGTCTGGGGCTGAGTGACCCCATCTGTGGCCCAGATCCTACAGATGCTACAGAAAGGAAAGGGAATTAAGGAAAGGGAGACGGAAAAGGGAGGAGAAGGGATGAGAAGGGAGAAGAAGGGAGGAGAAGGGAGAGGGAAGAGAAGCAGTTTCTACTCTGCAAGGCCCCATGTAGACTGGGATTTGTCCCTGGCCTCAGGCAGAGAGCAAAGGAGCCACTGATGGTTCTTCCTGGATCACCCCTGCACTCCCAGCCACTGTATTACCCACTTCTGCTGGAGAAGGGACCAGCAAAGCTCCAGCATCTCCTGCACCAGAAGCTCCTTCCTTTCCTTTGTCCTGCAGCAGAGGGGCTGCTGAGACGGCAGTGAGAGCCCTCAGCCCAGCTCCACTTCCCCAGGCAGACTCTGCCACCCAGCCCCAGTGTGATGATGCTCTCTGGGACCAGGATCAGAGACACCCCCCTGGCCTCAGCTCTGGGGATTCATCCCTGAGTCTGAGCACCCTGAGCCATCCAGAGACCTCATGGAGGAGGCAACATAGAGACCAACAATTCCTCACTGTAAGGGGGGGGAGAGCCTGGCCCAGGCTGGCTGGAGAGGTGAGAGAAGCCCCATCCCTGGCCCTGGAGGCTGGGAGCCCCCTATTCCGGGTGGAGATGGCCCTGCTCAGACTAGTCAATCTCTAAAGTCCTTTCAACCCAGACTATTCAGCCACCTCCCAGCCTGCTCTGCCCAGCCACCAAGCCTCTGTCTGAAGACCTCCTCCATCTCCCCCATGCTCTTCCAGCCCTGGGGGCTGCAGTCCAGCAGCCTTCACCCACGAGTCAGGGGGTCAGAGTGACCAGCTCTGCTGTTTCCAGCCCCAGTGCCTCCCACAGTGCCCCTGGGACCCCCAGAGCAGCAGCTAGGGGCTTCCGCACGCCGGGGCTGTTCCTGTTGACTCTGCAGGGCTGCGCTCACACAGTGCCGTGAGTCCCCCCACTCAGGATGGGGGCAACCGGCTCCCCTCCAGCACCTAGCACCCGTCTCTGCTTCAAGTGAGGACCCGTCAGCAGGGCCACGTGAGCTGCTGCTGAGCCACCAACTGCCACCGGCACAGCGTGGCTCACAAAGGCCCTTTTTAGGCAGCAGCCTGGTGTCACCCGAGTGCCACCGGCCAGCCGGATGCCACCCCCGAGCCTGGCATTAGTGCCGGGTGACTCATAGCCTCACATGGCCCAACCTCCAACAGATCCCCATAGGGCTGCGGCTCTCAGAAGACCTTGGGAAGGCACTGGGGGTCACTCCCAGTATGGGGCCGAGGTGTGAACTGGGGACATCCACCCTTGGCAGGACAGGCACAACCAACCTTCCTGCCACCCCCTGGAACTGGGACGTGGCTCCTCAGGCAGGTACCAGGAGGGGTATCCTCCACCTCCCCCTGGTACACCCAGTGCCAGGGGCTGGAGGATGCAGGGAGGATGAGGAGGCAGTGGGTATGGAAGGCATGGAGGGCACGAGCATCGCTCACCTGCGCTGGCGGGTCTTTGCGGCAGCCCTGGCGACACCGAGTTCCGCTGCAGCGCCGGCTGCTGTGGTGACAGGAGCCGGGGGTCGGTGAGCGAGGAAGTCACCAGCGACTGGGTGACCAGCGAGCTGCCTGGGTTGCTGAACTGCAGAGAACTCTGGTTGGTCACCGGCACCGTCACGGGCATTGCGAAGTTGGGAGCGGGCACTGCGGACTGAGCAGAGAGCTGCAGGTGAGGGGAGCTCGGGGAGAGCTCCAGGGAACCTCCAGAGCCCTCCCCAAAGCCCTGTTTCACCACTCTGCCTCTGCCCTGCCCGGGCTATTGGAGCCAGAGCCTGCTGAAGCACCTCTGCCCACAGCAGAGCCTCACAGCCAGGACTCTGCTCTCACTTTGATGCAGTATTCACAGTGCCTGGAGCTTTCAGGGAAGCCTGAGGGCCGGACACACTACAAAGCACAGAGGGATTTCAGGAGGCTGCTCTTCATTCAGAGGGGTGAGAACAGCCTTCCCACAGAATCACCAGCACATCCCCAGGTTAGAGGCTGAGTGACTGGGAACGGCTCTCTGCTCCATTGGGATCCATCCTGGCAGCTCGGGGGGATGCTGGGCAGGAGGCTGTGGCTTCGGGAAAGCAGGAGCATCGCCAAGGCCCTACCCCTGCCCGAAGAGCAGCCTTCCTCTGTCTACGCCCAGCCGTCTGTCGTAGGGCCCTGATTCTCTCCGTTTTCGCAGGGGCTCTGCCCAAGCCCCACTGTCATTTGCTCAGGGGAGAACTGGAGCAGCCCAGTGCTGGTGGGACCGAGGCTGGGACTTGCTGAGGGCAGGGGGAGCCCAACATCCCCCCTCGCCACTGCCAACAGCCCCCTACCCTCACAAAGTCACTCCAAGTTAGGTGGTGGGCTCTGGGGGTTATCAGTGAGGATGGAGGAGGAAAGGGATGGGAAGGTGGTCACCCAGCACTCAGCACTGAGAGGCTGCTGGGGAGGGTTCCCAAGGACCTCTCCTCCTTCAGAGCAACCCTGGAGCTGAGCTCAAGGAGCCCCAAGAGACAGAGTGCTGCTCCCTCAGCTCAGAGCAGGGAGGGTTCTGAGGGACAAAGCCCTGCCAACATTTTCCCAGGGAGGGAAAGGAATCCATGACGTCCCCAGCCCTTGAGCATCACCAGGAGGCTGATGCTCCGACTGCAAGGCTGGGCTTTGCTCGTCATCCCAAGAGGGACTTCTGACCAGGTGCTGGATCGAGGGGCTGGGTTCCAGCAACTGGAGGGGGGATTCCGATGCAATCTGGTCCAGGAACTCCTCCCTGGGAGGGGGCTGCAGCCCTGGACCAAGATGCCCAGGGAGCCTGGGGCTGCTCCCTCATCCTAGGTTGGATGGGGCTCTGGGAACCTGCTCCGGTTGAAGATGCCCACAGCCTGGGGCTGGATGAGATCTGAGCTCCCTTTCCATCCCATCCCATCCTTTGGGATCATTTACTGCAGGAGGGAGCCCAGCTGCTGTCACAGAGCAGGTCTCCAGCCACCCAATGCAGCCTCAGGTGACCCACTAAGGAGTCCCTGTTCCCTTGCCGCCATGGAGGACCCAGCCCAGCAGCTCACACATCAGTCCCCGCAGGGAGGGAGATGCACACTGCAGCCAATCCCCAGGGTTCCACCAGCATTAAGCAATGACCAAACACCAAGGCCCCCATCAGCCGGGACCCCGTTAGTCGCCAGGGTGGCTATTAGGGTCAGCCAAGGCTGGTTAGTTCTTGTCACTCCAAACCAACCCAGCCGGTTAAAGGGCAAAGCAGCTTTTCACCATCACAGGCTGCCCCTGCACCACCCCGTCCCTCACGACCTCAGTGCCCCCAGCACAAGTGCTCTGGTGCCTGGGCTGCTCCCTCATGGCTGTCCAGAGCTCTCTTTCTGGAGCTGCTGCTTCCCAGTGGATTTTCCTGGAGGAGATGCTCTGCTGCCTCCATGAGCTGCTCCTCACTGCTCATGGGGCTGGAGTGGAGGGCACAGGTCCTAGCGGGGTGAGAGCTACCCCTACTCATGGAAGCAGGGAGGCTGAGGCAGAGCAGCTACTCCTGTGCTCACCCCTCTGCTCAAGGCCGACCTTGCCCTCCTCACTGCTTGCACCCCTGGCCCAGGACTTGGGGCACTGGGCCTTCCCCAAGCTGCAGGTTTGGGAAGGCTCTGGGAGGCTCCCAAGGGGAGCAGTGCTCACCTGCTGAGTCAGCAGAATCACTGCCTAAGACCTGATTCTCACAGCAACCCAGGATTTTCCCTGGTGGGGGGTCCCGCCAAGCAGAGCAGGACCAATGTTTTTTTGTTTGGGGGATGTGAAGATTCTCCAGGGCTGCCCCCAGCCCAACCTTCTGCTGTTACTGGCAGCATCGACTGTGGCTGCAGCACCCGGGGTTAATCCCTCCCACCCTGAGAAGCCTCTGCTGCAGTGACAGTCTCTACTCCACAGCTGACGGCTGATTTGCAACGAGTCACCCTCTCCTCCTCCTCCTCCTCCTCCTGACACAAATCCCTACCAGCACTGTCCTGATGCCACCCCGGGATCAGGGGCTAAAGCCTCCCTGGATTTCTGCTGCTGTTACCAGCTGCCCCCAGGGCTGGGCTGGATCTGGGGACGGGGTTAACGTGGAGCAGCCAGCTCGCACAAGCACGGAGGCCTTGACCCCAGGACCCTAAACTGAGGGAACAACAGGTGACAGAGGAGACCCCATCCCAGCAGCTGCAGCCCAGGAGCTATCGCACCTGCCCAGGTGGAGCTGGGAACTTGGGAGCTTCTGGGAACCATCCTTCCCAAGGGCTGCTCCTGCTTCCCCTGCTGGGAAACAGCCCGGGTGATGCCTTCTGGGCTGGGGCAGCGCAGGGCTCTGAAGCAAAGCCATGCAGAATGCAGGCCCGGGGGGTCCCGGGGGGCTGCAGACCACCAGCTACTCACTGCGAGCCGGTAGCTCTGCATCATTTTATCAAACTCCTCATCAATCTTTTTATACTTCTCCTCCGTCTGCGGGGTCAGCGCAAACACCTCGTCCCCCTCTGGGCTCTCACACTCCCGGTGCTTCTTGTTCAGCGCCTGTGACGTGGGGGGCGGGCAGGGGGCACACCGCAGGGGTGTCGGGGCAGGGGCAGGGGGAAATGGAACAGAAGAGAAGAGAAAGAGAGGGTGAGGGCACTGCGGCAGGTGGCACTCACCCCGTAGCGCTTGAACAGGACGTCCAGGTCCTCGCTGCCCTTGCGGAACTTGTCCTCCATCAGCGGGCTCTGGTCTATGGAGTCATCCCCGTCTGGCTCGGGGCTGTCACAGCCGTTAAACCCTTTCTTTCTTAGTGTCTGCAAACACAATCAGCATGCACTGAGCCCCGGTGCTGGGCACGGGGATGGCGGGGGGGACCCAGAGCCCAGCCACCCAGCCCCTCACTGGGAGGAGGATGAAGAGGAGGATAAGGAGGAGGATGTGGAGAAATGGTCCCAAGGCAACGCTGGCCTCAACCAGGTTAAAGTGACGGATGGAGGAGGGAAGGATGGATGGTGGGAGACAGGGAGGGAGGAGAACTTCTTTTCTTTCACAGGATCTGCTCACTCCGGAGTTGAACCTGCCCTATCCTAGCTAACTCCCCTTCAGCCCTACAACTGCAGCAACTACAAGGAGGAACCAACTTGACCTATTCTGGCCACAACCAGGGCAAAACCTCCCCACAGCCAGGGAGCACCAGGCCCAAAGAGCAAAGTCTGGTAGATTTCCTGTGGCAGAGGGCACTGGAGCAAAGGAATGACAACAGGGCTCCTCTCCTCCCACCTCTGGTGTCTGTAGAGCTGGGACAGCGAAATCCCCCGAAGTTCCTCTTCCCAGCCCCCCCCCCCCCCCTCACCCCCGTCGTAGGGGTTCGTTTCCCAAAGTCCCAAAAGCAAGGGGAGCCAACAGGAGTCACCGCCAGCCCGCTGGATGCTCTGGTTTTGAGGTCCCAACTACAGGATCTCTGTGAGTTCTAACCCAAATTACAGGAGGTAAAGAACTCAGAGAGCCTGGGCCAGTCCCCTTTGCCCCTCCTGAACAGAAAGGAACCTCCACTGTGAGGGCAGAGGGTGTCCTGGGGTGACTCTTCACCTCTCTGCAGGGCTCGGGAGTCACAGACCATGGATAGGAAGTTTTGCTGGAGCAACAGGGACAGCTCTGAAAGGCTGGGAGCACCAGGGGCAGGGGTTTCACTCAGTGTCAGGTTGGCACCCAGAGCCCCTTCCCACAGTATTTAGTGGCCACAGTGGCCTCACCTCCAGCCCCCAGCTCGTTTTCACAGAATCCCGGGATCACTGAGGCTGCCAGAGCCCTCTGAGCATCTACAGCCCAGCCCAGGACCTCCCAGCACCCCAGCAGCCATGCAAAGGCACTCAGGGCCACAGCCAGACTGTTCTTCAAAACCTGCAGGGATGGGGACTCCCTCACTGTCTTGGACAGTCCAGTCCAGGCTCTGATCCCCCTTTCTGGAAAGAAGGGCTTCCTAACATCCNCCCCCCCAGCTCCCTCAGCTTCTCCCGAGCAGCCTTTCCCTCCAGTCCCTTCCCCAGCCTCGTTGCTCCTCTGGCTCCACTCCAGCCCCTCCATCTCTTTCTTGCAGGGAGGGGCTCAGCACTGACCCCAGGACTTGAGGGGAGGCCTCCCCAGTGCCCAACCCCATCCAGAGTCCTGCTGGCCACCGTAGTGCTGATCCAAACCAGGATGCCCTTGACCTTCCAACCACCTGGGCACCCTGCTGGCTTGGCTTGTGTTTAGCCAGTTGTCACCCAGTGCTCCCAGCTCTCTCTCTGCCCTGTCACTCTCCAGTCCCTCAGCCCCCAGTCTGGAGCTGCAAGGGGTTCCCCAGTGCAGGATCCAGCCCTTGGTCCTGTTCATCCCCATCCTGCTGGCCTCTGCATATTGCTCTAGCCTGTCCAGAGCTCTTTGCAGCCTTCCCCTCTTCCCCTAAATTGGTTTCACCCATGAATTCACCGAGGGGAGACTGAATCCCCTCAGCCAGGCCATTAGCCCCTCTGAAGCTTCCTGCAATGGTTTCAATGTCCTGCGAGAGAGGATGGAGCTGATCCCCCTCACAGCCCTCACTGAAAGGAGCACTCTTCCCATCGAACCTGTTGAGGGGAGGTCTTCATCCTTGTCCAGCACTGCCAGCGAAGAATTCCTGACCCTCTGAACCATGTCTGGTGCTGCCAGCTGCCTAATGACTGTTAGCTAATAGCTGGACCAGCGATCCTCGGCTGGATTTCATCCTGGTGGTGGCTGGGTGGACTCCTTGGGTGCTGATGGGGGGTGCTGTACCCACCCTGCACTGGTTTCCTCAGCAGGAGCAGCAACAGGACCTCTGTCCACCCAGTGCTGGCTGGGACCCCAGCAGATGAATCCCTGGAAGCTCTGTTCCCCCAGCAAAGGCTGCCAGGGGGATCAGGAGCTGGGGGAGCAGGACCCCACCACTGCATTCTGTTGCCTGAGTTTTGTGAAAAGAGTAGGGGAAGCCTCATCCTGGCATCACCCCATGCCAGGGGGCACCTTGGGGTCTGAGCCACCCACTCTGGTTGGGGATGGCCCGGCTCACCTCTGAGGATCCACCCTAGAGTCCAGCTGAGCTCCAATTCAGCCTTGGTCTCTTTCCTTTCTCCAACCACCAAACTTCATGAAATCACTGATTCTGTCACTGTCTTGGAGTCCCACCCCTCCCCAGATCCCAGTTCCCCACAGGCAGCTCCAGGACAGGAAAATCCCTTCCCAGGCTCTGCCTGCAGCAGCAACCTGAATCACAAGCCCAGAGCTGCAGGCAGGGAGGGGAAGGAGCAACCAGGGAGGGGAAGGAGCAGCCAGGGAGGGGAAGGAGCAGCCAGGGAGGCACCCAGTAGAGGATGAGGACTATGTGCAGGGAGTGACCAGGCTGAGCCTCTGCANTGAGCCTCTGCAGGACAGAGCAGAGGCCCCGTGTAGGACCACAACAGCCACTACCAGCCAGAACCAGACCCAGTGGTTCCCATCTGGGGGATCCCTGTGAGGTCCTCTCTCTTCCCTCCACCTCCTCCCCCTCTCTTCTAGGGAAACCCACGAAAGACACAAAATCCTCTTTCAAGGGGCAAAGAAAAGCCCAACCTGCTCTTCATCCACCCCCAGGGGCCCCAACTGCTTTGGGATCCCCCCACTGCTTCGATATCTCCCCACAGCAGGACCCACTCAGCCAGGCTCTGCCTGGAGCAGATTCCCAGCTCAAACTGGGTGAGAGAGCAGCAGGAAAGGCAGGGCTTGTGAAAGGAAACACCCAGCAGGATGTGGTGACTCCCTCTCTCACAGAGGACTGTGGGGAAGTCTGGGCTGGGGAGGATGAGGAGGGTGAGGAAGCGGGTAGGGAAGAGGGTGAGGGTGAAGAAGAAAGTGAAGGTGAAGAAGAGGGTGAGAATGAGGGTGAAGATGCAGTACCAGCAGCACCTCCCCAGCTCACTGCAAACTGCCTGGTTTTCACACCCTCGGGAACAACAACCCTTCCCAAGCAGGAGAACCGGGAGGATCCAACCCTCAGCCACCCAAGCAAGGGGAAGCAAGGGCACGGCTGTGGGGTGGGACTGGAGGAGGCTCAGGAGCATCACGGTGCTGCCCGGGCCCCTGCCCAGACACTGGCTCATCAGAGGGGCTGCAAGGAAACAAGAAGTGACAGCCAGGAGCAAAGCCACTGTGATCCCGGCGCTGGCACTCACGTGGCAACCAGCATGTGTCCCCACTCTGGTGAGGGAACCCCCCTCTCTGCATTAGGGGAGATTTTCTCAGACTTAGAAGCTTGTGGAGGGCAGGAGGGGGCTGCAGGGCTTGTGGGCCAGACTCCAAGGCTGAAGCACAGAGCTGCCTGCCCAGGGGACGGTGCTCTAAGGCCATCGGGGTGCTGAGCCACTCCTGAATAGGGCCAGGGGCACCCAGCCCACAGCAGCTTCATCCAGGGGGATAAATCCCTTGGAGACATCCCTGCCAGGGCCGGGGTGTCCACAGTCACTCCACAGAATGAAAATCAAGTGAGCTCTGGGATTTCAAACACTATGTGAGCACCATCCTGCTGGGGATTGGTGGCATCAGCACCTACCACCCAAGGAGCCTCCCAGTCAAACAGGAGAGGAGCCCCAGACTCTGTGAAGCCTCCAGAGCCACTACTGCCTCCCTCTCCACCAGGAAAATGGGATCAAGAGGCTTCTGCCTCTATCAAAGAGGCAGCTGCTCCTCCACCTTCCTGAGCGGGGGTGCCTGCAGCAGCCCCTGAGAACCCTGTCTGGTGGCCAAGTCACAGATTGTCTCTGTGAATGTTTGATGCAGGGGGAGCTTCGAAGATGCAGAGAGACAGTCCTGGAGGAGTCACGAGCTGAGAACCAAACCTAAACTTGGTCTGGGTGCAACAGGCACAGAGCCAGGCTGGTGAGGCTTGACCCGGAAGATGGGAGATGATGGAATCAGTCTCCTGGAGGTGGAAACGGCAAAGACAAACCAGTGCAGCCCCTCAGGATGGGATGAGGATGGGGAGCAGAGCTCCACTCTGAGGTGGCTCCACCATCCCCACTCCTCCTTCCACTCCTAATGCTCCTCTCCTCAGCTTTGGCCACCACTGCAGACTCTTGTGAGGTGCAAACAGAGCACTCTTGGGTGCCAAGGGCTGTGTGGGACTGGATGCAGAGTGTCTGCCTCTGGGGCCAAAGGTGTGGCCCCGGGTGCTGACAGCATCTCCAGGCTGTGATGAATGTGTTGAATGCGTTTTCTACTGCAGGCACCGCAGGCTGAGCAGCCTGGCAAGGCTGCAGTGACCAGCACCCACTCGGCAGGGTACCCCTGCCCCAGGGCTGGGCACCAGCGGCTGCCAATGGGGCAGCAAGGGGCATTCCTGAGTCTCCCCCACAGCCTCAACAGCACCCATCAAAATCCCCAAACCCCGCGGGCCTCACACAATGGGGTGAAAACCTCACGTGGCTGCCCCTCAGGAAAGAGTCACAGAGAAAGAATTCAAACCAAACCCCAGGGGTAGGAGCTGGCTGGATGTTCCAGCCTCTCCCTCATGGATTCAGAAGCCTGAGACAGCTAGCAGGCTCCACAGAGAGGGCACAGCCCATGCAGGGGCAGCTGCTTCCCCCAGCAGCTGGCGTGGGCACTGCAGGGTCACTGGACAAACCTCAAGTGACCCCACCATCCTGGAGGGATTGGACCACAGGCAACCAGAGGTCCTTCCCAACCTGATCTACCCCGTGACCCAGCACAGCAGCTGGAGCCCCACAACACCCCCCCATCCCACCCCCGGCTGCACCAAAGCCCCCCAGGTGCCTCCAAACGCAACCCTTGACTGCCTAGGCCACACAGAGGTCTCACAGAGCCACCAGGCACCTTTGTTTCACAGCAGCAGATGAACACAACTGCAGGCAACTCTGAGCTCCACTGCCCAGAGCCCAGGCTTTCTGCAGGCTGCACCTCACAGCTGTAGGCCCAGCCCAGCACGGGGCATCAGAGACCTGTTGCCTCCCGTCCCCACCCTGGCCACAACCCCCCAGGCAGCCTCACCTCGATGATGTCGGCGTTGGTGCGGCTCTCGTGGGGCTCATTGTACTCGGTGTACTTGAGCAGCACCTTGTCCATGTCGGTGCTGGCATACTGGAACAGCTTGTTGGAGTGGTTGAAGATGATGAGGGCAATCTCACAGTCGCACAGCACGCTCAGCTCGTAGGCCTTCTTCATCAGCCCAAACTTGCGCTTGGTGAAGGTCACCTGGGAGCAAGCAGAGCCCCTGTCAGCACCTCTGCCTCCCCAAGGGCTGGGACAACCAGAAGGAAGAGCAAATGGAGCAGCAGGGCAGAGAGAACCCTCTGTCACCCAGTTCTCCCAACCCAAAGATGCCCAAGCTCTCCTCTCTTCCTCCCACTGCCTGTTCTGGGCACCTCCAAGGGCACCCCAATCACTGAGGTGGTCGATCGGCACTGGAAATCCCTTGCTGACAGTGGAGAGACCTCATTCCAGCACAACGCCTAACAGAGCTGCTCCATGTGATGCTGAACACTCAGGGCAGCAGAGACCTCACCAGCTCCCCAGCTGCTGCAGTGCTGGGGGCTTTGGTCACCCTGATGCTTATGTCCATATCCTTTGTCCTCCCACCCTGCCCTTCTAGAGCTGCCAGTCCACGGGGGGACTGCTGCAGGGGTCAGGCCAGTGAACTGGATGGGACGAGGATGGAGCTGGGTGCAGGCTCCAGATCCCAGGCAGACATGGGGCTGAGTCTCCCAGCCCAGGCTCCAGGCTGCCAACATGACCCAGCTGGTGGGACAGGAGCTGCTCTGGGGCTGCTGCCACACAGGATGCTGCAGCAGTGCCCTCTGGGTAGCATAAAAGGGAAGGAAAGGACAGGAGCTCAGGGCTTGACTCAGAGTCCCTGGTTCAGTCCTTCTTGGGGTAAAGCAGGAGCCCAGCCAAGAGGTCCCTGTGTCTCCAGCTGAGACAGGAGGGCTCGGCCTCACTCGGAGCCTCTGCTGTGAGACCAACCCAGCAGCAGAGCAGGAGAAGAGTGAATAGGGCTGAAGGGAACAGGACACAGAGCTCAGCCTGAGGCTGCCTCACTGACACCAAGCAATGTCACCACGATGCCAGCGGCTGGCAGCACCCGAGGTCCCCCCAGGCAGCACTATGAACCCCTGGAGATGGAGCAGAGGGCAGAGCAGGGGCAGGGAACTGCTGTCCCTCCCACCATCAGCCAGAGGTGATCGAGCAGTAACGAGATTCAGCCCTAATCGCCTGATCCCCTGCAAAGGGCAGGGCCGGCCCCGGGTGCCACTGCTCTGCACCACGTGCAGCTGCTCACCCTGCCAGCATCAGCTTCCACTCGAGGGCCAGCAGCGCTGTCAATGACAATGGCCTCTCCCTGCAGGACCCCAGACCTCCTGGTCCCCCAAAAGTGTCAGTGGTTGCTCCCAGAGCCCCCCAGGCTGGACATCAGGTGGGACCCAGCTGGGGTTCCACTCCCCAGTCCCCATGGCTCCAGACCAGCCTGGCACCAGTGACTGCTGTACCCGTGGCTCTGAGTCACCGGCGCCAGCCCTGCCAGGGTGGAGAGAGCAGCCAGGGTTGGTTGGTTCTGGGTGCAGCCAAAGCCCAGCTCACTGGGGGCCACCAGACAGGAGGTGCTGGGGCAAAGCCTGGCCGGGAAGCCTAGGAACTACAGCCAGGGCCTTGGTCAACGCTAGAGAGCCAGGGCCACCAGCCCCACAGCCACCAGCCGAGCCAAGCGGATCCCAAAGGACCATGGGGACCTCTGGATGAGAAACAGTCCCTCGGCAGCCCCAGGCAGAACGAAGGAGGATCCCTCTAGCAGACAGAATAGCTGCTACAGAGCTGGTCCCTCAGGCAAAGTCAGCAGCCAGCACCTCTGACCCCAGCACAAACCCCACACCTTCCCCTGCCACCAGCACAGCCTCTTCGGGAAGAATTAACCTTCTAAGTCTAAGAGGGTAATCAAATCTCATGCTCCAGGGCCTAAGCCGATCACCAAGGGGGTCAGGAAGGAATTAGGGCCCCACAGCCAGGGGATTTTTGCCCTTCCCCTGATGCCGACCATATTGGCCACTGCCAGAGCCAGCAGTCCCAGCCCTGAAGGGCTGACGCTCTGATCTGTTGTGGCAAATCCCCCTGGTAATTCCCCTAATGCCATTAGTGACTCCCCTCGCTCTGCTCCCCTCGCTGCTGGCTTGTGCTTTGGGCTCGTTGTGGTCTAGGGGAGGCATAAGCTGGGACAGGGCTGTGGGCTGGGAAGAGCCTTCCCTGGCAGTGAAGGCTCTGGAGAGAAACTGCTCTTCCCCAGGTTCTTGAGGCCATGGTGGCCCCGACCCACCCTTTCTGAGAAGCAGCTCTGTGTCCCCTCCTCTCAGGACCCCAGTGATTCCCTCCTGCTCCAGCATCCCACAGTCCCACCCAGCCTGGCCACCTCTCCTCTGCAGCCCCAGCAGGAGAGGAATGGAAGGCAGGCGCTGGGGATGAAGCAGGATGAGGACATTGCTGAGTCCACAGAGCAGATCCTCGTCATAGAGCAGAGCAGGGGGCCACCACCCCCTCCACTGCAAGGGAGGAGCAGCCCCATCCCTGGCCACATCCCAGGGCAGGGTGGCCCTAGGGGCTGGGAGCCCCCTGCTCTGGCCAGGGCATGGCCCTGCTCACTGCAGGAGGGGTCCATAACCTCCAAAGGTCCCTTCATTCCTCTGATTCACTGGGATTTGGGAGGAGGCTCCAGGGGGACCTCCCAGCAGCTGCCAGTCTCTGAAGGGGCTCCAGGAGAACTGAAGAAGGCCTTTTTCCAAGAGATCCCACGCTGGGCCAAGGGGTTTGGGTTTCCACCTCCAGAAGGGGAGACTGGGCTGAGCTGGGAGGCAGAAATTCCCCACTGGGAGGGGGCTGAGGCCCTGGCCCAGGGTTCTCAGGGAGGTTGTGACTGCTCACTCAGCCTTGGCAGTGTTGAAGGGCAGGCTGGATGGGGCTGGGGTCACCCTGGGGTGGGGAAACTTGTTGCTGCCCCTGGCAAGGGTTTGGTGCTTGGGGAGCTCTGAGCTTCCTCCCAATCCAGCCCAGACCATGGCTCCCTGATCCCCAGAACCTGGAGACACTGTTGCATCAGGGTCAGTGCCTGGGAGGTGCCAGAGCCACAAGAGCTGGCAGTACTGAGCAGCTCCTAGTGCCAAACCCCAACTGGGTGACACCCTGGCACCTCCAGCCCCCCTGGGACAGGGCATGAGCAGCTCAACAACCCCCAGAATACCTCCCTTCCCCTTGGCTCCAGAGTAACTCTTGCCTAGAGATTTACAGCAGGGCTGGGCTGGGCCCTCAGCCTCCTGCATGACCACACATTTTCCGCTCATCTGGGCTCCTAACAGGCTCCAGGAGCTGCAAATCCCTCTCTCCTCTCTCCACCCGCCCCACGCAGACACTCCAGCTCCTCGTCACTCCAAAGCCCCACATTTCCCACTCCTCAGGGGAGATAAACAGGGCCATGAGCAGCAGGGAGAGCCTCAGCAATGGGGAAAACCCACAGCTCCCTGGTGCAGCAAACAAGACTCAGCTCATCGCACTCTGCTCCTGGCCCCTTCTCCCAGCTGCAGGAAGACTTCCCCAGACTGGATCCTTTCTGTTTTGTCCTGGGGCAGCTATGGAGCTGAAGGCAGAGGTCTGGATATGATGACCCCTGCAAGGGCCCCGCAAGGGCTCTTCTGCCTGGCACTGACAAAGCAAAGCAAAGCAGCAGGCTCAGCCCAGAGCAGCCCCGGGTCCAGAGGCTGTGAATGAGGGCAGAGGAGCTGCTGCTCTGCTGCTCATTGGGCATCAGCAGCTTCTATCTGACTGCCCCAGGTCTTGGGGTTCAGCTTCACAGGTGAAAAAAAAGCCCTGAACCCACAAAGACTTTAACTGGAAAAAATACCTTCCCCCCAGCCCCAGCCCCCGGAAGAGCTGCTTGAGCTCATCTCCTGGATCCTGGCTGGGGCCACTTCCTGTGGAGAAAATCCTCCCGGAAGAGGGCACCTGGAACCCTCTTTCTATGGGACCAAACCAAAGAAAAGAGAGAGAGAAGGGGGGACTCAGTGGAGGAGAAGTCTTCTCTTCCTGCAGAGCACTGTGGCAGGAACAGCATGAGGAGCCCCAAGAGCTGGGGGGCGGTGCAGCACAGCAGGGCCCTTTGCTTTGGGCTCTAGGGTTTGGACCTTCAGGTGACCGCAGGGCTGGGACAGGGGGACAGTGGTTGGCTCCAAAGGGAATGGCAGAGGGAAGCAGGATCCTTCAAATCCTCTGAGGCAGGGAAAGAACCCACCTGCCGGTTGCGCTCATCTGTGATCCTCTGGATCTGGATCTTCTTCCTCCCCATCTTCCCTGCAGATCCTCGGCACGGCCGGAACGACTTGGGTGGAGGAGAGGGGCAAACAAACCCCCTTCTTAATCCCCTCTTTTCATGAAAGAGTGGTGTGGGATGAAAAAGTCCCAAACACTCCTCCCTCAAAGAAAAAGATCCTCTCAAATACAAAAATAAATTAAAAATTAAAAAAAAACCCCAAACTAAAAAAATAAAATAAAAAAGAAGAAGTTTGTGTCGCTCTCTGCTCAGTTCATGGTCCCCTCACATGTGGCCGAGTCCAGCGAGGGGGCTTCGCTGTCAGCAGCTACTCAGGGACCTGAAAAGGGGAACAGAGACAATAATGAGACCCTCTGAGACCCCAAAACCCCAGCAGCACCCTGCCCTCCAGCCCAGGGTGGGCTCTTGGCTCTAGGTTCCCATTGCAAGAGGAGATTGATCCCATCTGGGGGTTAGAACAACCTGTTGGGTGATATCGTTTGGGGTTTTCCAAAACTGGATGCGGCGGGGGGGTGTCCTGCATGGCTCTTTCATCCTCCCAGATCTGTGACCCCGCAATCCCATCCCAGGGCAGAGGTTCATCTCCCACCCCAGGCAGCTGCACCCCCCGATGGCTGAAGCAGCCCTCCCCTCAGCCCCATGTCACCCCAAATTCTCTCAGTGCTGCAGGGAGGGGATAATAGGGGAGGCCGTAATGGGGGAGGCCATGAGGGGCTGGGTTAGAGCAGCAATGTCATCGCCTCTGAAGCCTCAGCGCCTGGTGCCAAGCACCGGGCAGAGGGAAAAGCCAGGCCCAAAATAGCTCCTATCTGCCTCCACTTGGCAGCTCCCAGCCCTTGCTCCTGTTACCAAGAGCATGAAGCCATCCCAGTAAATCAGAGCAGCTGCTTCTCCTCTCCCACCATCCCATAGCCACCTCCAGCAGCCACAGCCAGCTCCCACCCAGCTCCTCCTGCTCCTCTGCCAGCCCAGAGCCCACTGAAGGAAGGCCCAGCAACTGCTGCTTCCTGTTCCTCTGCAGGCCAGTTCCAAGAAACCAATCCCAAGGCCCTGCTGGTCCCAGGGCATCAGCAGTCCAAAGGTATAACCAGTCCCAGGGCATCATCAGTCTAAAGGCACTGCTGGTCCAAAGGCATCACCAGTCCTACAGCACTGCTGGTCCAAGGACACTGCTAGTCCCAGGGCACCGCTGGTTCCAGGTCATCACTAATCCCAGGGCTTCATCAGTCCCAGGGTATCACCAGACCGAGAGCATTGCTGGTCCCAGGGCATCACTGATCCAAGGGCATCAGCAGTCCAAATACATGACTGGTTCCAGAGCACTGCTGGTCCCAGGGCACTGCTAGTTTCAGGGTATCACCAGTCCAAAGCCATTGCTGGTCCAAAGGCATCACCAGTCTCAGGGCACCACTGGTTCCAGGGCATCACCAGTTCGAATGCAACACCAGTTTCAGGGCATTGCTGGTCCCAGGGCATCACCAGTCCTAGCGCATCACTAGTTCCAGGCCATCACCAGACCAAAGGCATCGCCAGTCCCAGGACTCCTCTCAGGGAGGGACTGGTGATCCAGGAGGAGCTCAGAGGAAAACAAGGCTTTTGTTTCCTTCCCCAGCAAGGGGTCCAGAGCCCCAGAGCCCTGATGCTGAGATGAATGTTCCAGCAGCCCAGAGACAACTGGGTGGAGGAGGAAACCAGCCAGTTCCCTCGGCAGCTTCTCCTTTCAAGGGCCCTTTCCTTAACGCTGAGGAACCCGCACCTTCCCCAGCCCCCACCGGCAGCAGCAGCTCCACATCCAGACCCTTGAGGGGAGGTTCTTTGGGTTTAGGAGTTTGCTTCTGCTCCAAATCTGTTTCCAAAGCCGGGTGCTCCCATACTGCCTTCACCAGGCACAGCCCCATGGCTCTGCCTTCTGAGGAACATCTGCAGCCCCAAGAAACCTGGGCAAAACCTCCTAGTCCTACTGTTCCAACCCAGCCCTGCAGCAGACACCCAGCACCTCCAGAGCTTCTCTCCCTTCACTAGGGTCCCTCACTGCTCACCCCAAGGCATCGAGATGGGACTCCAGCACCACCCCAGCAATGAACGCTGGGGGTAACGAGCTGAAGGCAGGCGCCACTGAGCCCTCGGCTGGGCAGCTCTGCACCAGCACCAAGGAAATGGGTCCAGTCCAGGGAGCATTGCTGAGGGAAGAGAGAGCAGCGGCCAGGAGGGGTCTGGACCAGGTTCTGTGAGAGGAGCAATGTGAAAGAGCTGGACCCACAGCCCCACGGGCTGGGCCAAGAGCAGACCTCAGACCTCCTACCCCTGGGTTCATTGCACTAACATCTCTACTGCCCAGCTCCTCACCAAGCTGCACCCAGTCCTTCCCCCCTCTCCTCCTTTCACCCCCAGCCTGGGCTGAGACAGGGGTCATCCCAATCCCACAGCAGGACCCTGCCCTTGACCTTGCAGAACCTCCTGGGGTCCAACAGACCCACTTCTCCAGCCCAACACCCCCCGGCCCTGGCCATTCACTCTTCTCAGAGCTCCTGAGGGGACTCCTTTACCAGAGCCAGCGGCACCAGCCACTCCTCCCCAAGGAAATGACACTGAACCCACAACTCCACCAAGGGAAGCCCTGGGGAGGGTTTCCCCACCTCCACCCCCCCCAAAAAACACAGCCACGGGGGCACCAGCAAAATCAGTAGAACCGACCAACAGGAGCTGAGGAGGAAGAGAAGGGACAAGGAAGGGCTGAGGAGGGACCAGGAAGGGCTGACAAGTGCTTTCTCCTGGAGATGCTAAAAGGACCAAGATGAATTAGAGTGTTCAACGATGGCACAGAAAGTCCTAAATAGAGGAGAGGTGATGGCTACAGAGGAGAAGCAGCCACACTGATAGGTCCCGAAGGCACCCTTCTCCATGCCCAGGCATCTCCTGGGGCAGAAGGTCATTACACAGGAGCTTCCACACAGGAGTGGCAAGCTCCAGTCTGCAAGACCTGACCCACAGCAGGACAGACCCCACAGTGGGGAACCCAGCCCTCAGTCCTGCTGCCATGGGAAGTAGACTTCACTCACCCCAGCAGTGTGAGAACCCTTCTCCCCATCCTGGGGTGGTGCCAGGGTGA
Source organism: Upupa epops (assembly GCA_013397515.1). Lineage (NCBI taxonomy): Eukaryota > Metazoa > Chordata > Aves > Bucerotiformes > Upupidae > Upupa > Upupa epops. Next base: position 39,842 of record VZRI01010168.1, on the reverse strand, counting down.
GCAGAGGGAGTGATGATGCTTAAAGATGGTGAGAACAACCCCACACCCTGAGGCACCAACACAAACCCACGGCTCTGGGGCAAGAGATGGGGCTGAGTCCAGATGCAATGGGCTCCAGCAGCCCCCACTGCCAATTACCCCACAAACAGCTTTAAAGCAGCTGCAAACAAACGAGTTGACCACAGCCCAGGGCCTGGAACCTTGACCGAGTCTCCTGGGACCCCAAGCAGCACAAATCGAGGGGCCGCGACCCCAGCTGCACACAGGGCTGGACATGGGTACCTCAGGGACAGGGACAGAGCTGGAGTCACCCCCCTGAGCCCAGTGGGTGCAGCTCCTGCCACTACAGGTTGACCCTGTTAGGGTTTCTAACGAACCCTCCGTACTAGCACCAGGGGTTTTAGGGTCCTCCTTGGTGGCTCGCAGATTGGCAGCACCGGTTTCTTCCTCCTCCACAGAGAGGGGCAAAGCCCCTTCCCCTAGGACCTAGTCTCTACACTGCTGCTGAGATTGCTCTTGCCATTGTACCTCTGCACTGGGGGACCCAATGGGCTCTGCTGTGGGGTGCGGATACAGCTCTGGAGTGGGGATGCAGTCCTGGGGAGACACAGTCGTGTTGCACCTCCTTGGCAGCGGGGTGGGCAGGCAGCCTGGGAAGGGCTCTGGACCCAGCAGCTCCCCGAGTTTGGCACCTCGTTACCTCCAAACCCAGAGCAAAACCACACAACCCGCTGGGGGCTCCTGCTGAGCTGCCACTGGGGTTTTGGGATGATGCTATCGGGGTTCCTTCGCTGCTGGCAGTGCCTAGGGGGAGGAAATGCAGCTTGTGAGAACTTGTGAGCTCAGAAATGCAGCCACAGGGTCCTGCTCAGCCCAACCACCTTGGGGCTGAACATTACTCCTCCAGCCGCTGCCAATCCAGCAGGAGGGCCCCAGTTCCCTCAGCACCAGCAAGGCACCAGCAGCTGGGAGGCTGTGCCTGCGCAGGATCTGTCCTGGTGGCTGCAGGTAGAGGCTCAGGGAGGCTCTGGAGAGCCAGGGCTGGATCCACACAGCCCCTGAGGAATCTGCAAGAGACAGCAACTGGTGACCCAGATCTGGGCTCTCTGGAGAGCAGCAGCTGCCAGCACAGGCGGCTCTGCTGAGCTGGAACAAACCCTGTGCCTAGCCCAGCAGAGGGAGGGGGAGAGAAACCCTTGCCTGGTGCTGGAAAAGCAGCATCAGGGGAGAGAAAGGATTTGGGGGAAATCCTTACATCAGGGTCGATTTTCCGCTTCCCCCACAGCTTGGGTGCCTGTTTGCACCAGCAGGGACCTCAAAGGACCACCATGGGGTCCCCAGAGACACCAAAGTGAGTGATGGTGCTGATGCTGGCATCACAGCAGCACCCAAAGAAGCACCCTGGTGCCCTGCACCCCAAATCCCAACGGGGGGTGCCACCCAGCACCCTCAAACACAGCCCAGGCTGCAGCTGGGTGACCCCAGTGACCTTCCCCACAGTGTCAGCAGAGGCTGGAGGGGAGCAATATGAGGCAGCTGGCAGGACAAGGGAGGCCGGGCAGGAGCCCTGGGCAAGGGCACTGCTGAGCACAGGACCCGTCTCAGGGCTGGGAACCACCATCACCCTGTGCCAAGGGGACTGGGAGAGGAGGGCAGCCACAGTCCCAAGCACTTCCCCCTAGGAAGGAGCTGCCACAGGGACTGACTGTGGGGCTGAGCCAGCACTGACCCTAAACCCAAGGGGTCAGGCAGCTCCTTTAAACCACCCAGAATGTGCAAGGAAAACCCAGTGACCTCGACCCTTGGTGCTGGCATCATCACACCCATTGCCCCAAGCCCTCCTCTGCTCCTCCAGGCACCTGTGCCCATCCACCTGGGACCCCATAAACCCCAGCACCCCCATCCTTGCCCCTTTCTCAGATGGAACCAACTGCCTGCACAGGGTAGCCCTGCACTATCTCCATCCTCACCCACTACCCAGCCTCATCCCACCCCATCCACACCCCAGCTCCATTCCTATCCAGCCTCCATCACATCAATCCATCACTGTTCCCACTCCATTGCTGTCCTCACTCCATCCACATTCCCAGCTCCATCCTCTGCCCCAATCCATCACAAATCTATCCCCAACCCCACTCCATCCAGGAGGAGCAGCTAGACTACATCAGGCTGTTCCCCGTCTCTCCCAGCCCCTATCCACCCCATAACCTTCCCTCCCTTCCTCCCTCCACACCCATCTCTGGAGATCGAGGCTGGAGGGGAATCTTCCCCCTGTGCTCAGTGGGATTTTTGCCGAGGAAGGGAAGAGGGAGCCCATTACCGGGCACGGTTGCCCACCCCGCGGCTCCCTGCAGGGCACGAACTAAGCAGCTGGCGGAGCCCTGCGCTGCAGCGGCAGCACCGCAGCTTCCCCTGTCACTGCTGTCAGAAAGGCACTGCGCTACCTGCTAATGAGGAGGCTCTGTGTGACAGGGGAGAGCTGACTCATTACCAGCACCACCCCAGCAACACCCAGCCACGGGCAGGAGGAGCTGCGTTCCGGATCGGATCCTACGCTCAGTCACTCAGGGTCCCCAGTGCCAGGGGGAGCGGAGGCAGCTCCCGACCCCAACCCAGCCCCACAGTGCTGAGGCCACAGGAAGGAGAAGGGAGGGATGGAGGAGGAGGTCGTGGCTGTGGCCTTAGGGCCACCCAGCCCCGCTCGGGTCCCAGGCTGCCTCCCCCCTGCAGTGTGGGGGGCGAGCAGTGGAGTTTGCTTGGAAGGGTCTTCCCCCCTCTCGCATGGAAGAGGGCAGAGCAGCTGTGGGCAGAACTGGGGCAGACAAGGCTCCTTCAGACCCCAGTATCACCCCCCATATCTTGAGCACCCCCACCCCAGCCAGGCCCCACTGGACCATCACTGGGGTCACCTCAAAGCCCCCCAACACCCAATGCCTCCCACAGGGTCCAGCCCTGCCTGCCATAAGCGCCTGCATGGAGGGCAAGATTCCATCATTGAGACAGGGTGTCCCCAGGGGCAAGACCCTCCGTGCAGGGAGTTGAGGGGCTCTCCATACAGAGGGACAGGGATCCCCCAGCACCAGAAGGGGGTTTGACCCAGTAGAAACACCATGAGACCCAACTACTGCTCTGAGAGTGATGGGAGCCCACAGCAGTCCCACGGGACAAAGTCCTGGGGAAAATGCTCCCCAGAACCTCTCATGTCAACGGGGTGGGACTGGGGTCACTCCCCCAGGGCTGGCTTCTGTCCCCTTCCCTTTGCCCCAAGGAGCTGGTGAAGCCAGGAGCTTTCCATCGGGAGGCAGGTCATGCGCTCCCCCTGAGCGCCAGAAGGACCAGCAGCAGAGGAGCTGGATGTGCCATCCCTGCAGGGACCCTGGCAGCAGCACCCCCAGCAGAGCCCTCCTGGAAGAGAACTCCAAGCTCATCCAGTCCAGCCATCACCCCAACCCCAGCCACTAAATCACACTCCAGGGCTACAGGGTCCCAGTGTTTGACCCCCCTGGGACTGAGGGCACCACCTGCATGAGTAACTCAACAGCAAGAACCACCCTGCAGCGCCCAGACCCAGGGCCCAAGAGGCGTGGGGTTAGAAGGAGCTGACAAACCTCACCAAGAGGCACAAAGAGGGTCCAGCCAGCAGCAAACCCAAGAGGCTCAGAGCAAGGAGGAGGCACCAGAGACCCCCAGCAAAGCCTGGGCTGCCAGCCACTGGGTCTGTTGGCCAAGGGCCACCTGAGTCGGGTCCCCATGGCCAGGGGAGACAGCTGGGGCTCAGCTGTCACTGCTCCACTCACAGGACTCATTATAGCTCTAGGTGCTCAGATCCCACCCTCCTCGTGCCCTGACACCAAAGCCAAGCCCAGTGGGGCACACGGAATGGGCCAGGTCCCAAGAGCCTCACCCAGAGCCCACCCCAGGATGGATCCTCAAGGAGGAGTGGGAAAATCACCCTCTTCCCAAAGGGCTAAAGCAGGGACAGTCCTGAGCAGCCATAGGGCCACAGGGATGGTGACTTCATCCAGCCCTGGGTTTGGGGCTGCAAGTGGTGCCCATGGAGCCATCAGCAACATGGGGCGATGGTGCAGGCAATGCTGTTGGGGGTCACAACCAGCAGTCACACAGTTCCTCTCAGTAAACATCTGGAAGAATCCTCAGCCCCCCAGTCTCCCAGGTACTGGCTCAGAGGGCAGAGGGAAGCCCCCAACACAATGCCCACAGTGCCCTCTCACCTCCTGCCCCAGCTGAAAAGAAGCGGCACTGAGCAAGAAGGTGTCAACCCCCCCACCCAGAGCAGTCCCAGCTCCAGAGGAAACACAAGAATGAACCTCCTCAAGTAGCTCAGGGGGTCTGTTCTCCACTTGCAGGCCCGGGCTGGGCGCACTGGCTCCATCCCAGTGCAGCCCCTGCCACAGCCCCTGTGCCCATGGGAACAAAGGACCCCCAGAGGGTCAGAATTCACCCCCCAAGGCTGTTGTCGTGCATCCCAGCCAGCACTGGCGGCATTGTCCTTGCTCAGGTTTTGTTTGGAGAGCAAATCCCCCTTGGTACCTCAGTTTCCCATGTCTCCACACAGCCAAGTCTCCCCCTTTAAGTAAGCCCAGACTCCCTGCCTGCTCCTCCCAGCCCAGGCAGCGGGTCCTGACCTGGGGAATGGCTGTGCTCTGCAGCAGCACAGAGGAGAGGCGGGGGCATAAAGAGAGGCAGACTCACACGGAGGATCTGTGTCAGCAGTAGAGAAAAGGGGGGGCCAGGGCAGGCAGCACTCCCTGGCAGAACAGCAGCAGCAGCCCGACCCACAGCTCAGGGCTCTGGGCCCAGTGGGGCTGGCTGAAAGGGGATCAGTGTGCAGGTGTCACTGGGCTGTTGATAGGGGTGGGGGTGTGAGGAGGCGAGAGGAGGCGAGAGGAGGCGAGAGGAGGCGAGAGGAGGCGAGAGGAGGCGAGAGGAGGCGAGAGGAGGCGAGAGGAGGCGAGAGGAGGCGAGAGGAGGCGAGAGGAGGCGAGAGGAGGCNGAGGAGGCGAGAGGGGCTGCCAACAGCCAGTGTCCTGCTTTGCTGTAGAAACCTGTGGGTTGGAACTGCCAGCCTCCCACCCCAACCAACAACCCCAGTCCAGGCCTGGAGCAGGCAGCAGAGGCAAATGTGGGAGCAGCAGCTGGAGGAGGAGGAGAAGCAACCGAGGGGGAAGGGAGCAGCCAGGGCCGCTGGCCTCAAGCAGCTGTGGCAGCAGCGCCTGGCATCGCTTCTTCTGCCACCCCAGCACCGGGGGGCACTGCGGGATGGGAGCCCCTGCTGCTGCTGTGTCAGTGGGCTTTGGGATTGAGCTGGCTGGACCCCAAGGGAAAAAGGCTTTGAAGAGGGTTGTTTCCGCATGTTCTCCATTGGCAGCAAAATAGCGACTGAGCTGAGGAAAGGGCAGAGCTACAGCCACCTGAGGCCACCTGGCTCTGCAGGGGCTGTCAGGGTGACCTTCAGCCACACCACAGTTCCTCAGTGCCCATCACTGCCCCAGGCGCTGCATCCCAGCTCTCCTGAAGCCAAGATGGAGGTTTTTTGGGGGCCACCAGCTGGGTTTGAGGGGATCTGCCCCAATGCCGAGATCCCAGTGCCAGTGTAGTGGCACAGCCACAGCTGTAGCAGGGAGTGGGCCTAGGAGGTGCCATGCTGGGTCCCTGTGGGCATGAAAAGGTGCTAAGGGAACAGAGGAGCGGAACTGGTGACCCTACAGGCTCTGCCCCAGCAGCTGCAACTCAGCCACTGGCGCGAAACCTCCTGGAGAGAAAACAAGCAGCTGGCACAGCCCTGGCAGTGGCACCACAAGATGGAGCGGGCACTGCCACAGAAACACAACAGGCACTGCTGCAGCAACACGATGGGCACAGCCGCAGTGACATGACAGGCATCACCACAGCAACGCAAGGGGCACGACTACAGAAACATGAGGGGCACCAACATGATGATCATAGCTGCAGTGACATGAGGAGCACCACTGCAGCGACACAATGGGCATGGCTGCAGTGATATGATGGGCACCGCCATCTGACACAACAGAGCCGCCTGATGAAGGTCTCCAGCCCTAGGAGCAGTTTCCTGCAGCAGAGGCAGAGGTTGCCCAGAACAATTGGCCATGAGGAGGCAGAATCCCCACTGCTGCAGTCACAGGAGGCAACTGAAACAGTCTCGCTGCTGGCTTTGCCAGGACTCTGCAGCAGCAGGGCTGATACTGATGCCACTGCTCAGCTCCCGGGAGTGGGAGACGAGGGTGACAGCAGCCCCCAGAGATGCTGCTTTGGAATCCTCCCCCTGCCTAGGTCACGCAGCTCCAGGGCAGTGGCTGCAGCTGCAGGGCGTTCTGAGCGGCTCCTGCCCTGCCCTGAGCCCTCGAGGACACTGCCATCCCAAACTCTAAGGCTTGGTGGGGCTAAAGAGTGAGTGAGCTGCAACTGGTCCCTTGGGAGTTGGTGGAGCTGGGAATTGAGACAGGAGCCACAGAGGGTCCTGCCCTATGCTCCCAGCCCTGAGCTCAGCCCAGTCACTGAGGGATGGGACTGGGCTGAACCCCCCTGGCCCCACTCTCCTCTGCCCCACAAAGAGACACAACAGGGCCCTTCCACCCTGCCATGAGCTGGAGAAGCTGCTCTTGCTGTCTCTTAGCATCACCACCAGTGGGATGAAGCCCTGAGCCCTGACCTTGCAGAGGAAACAGCACCAAACAGATGACTCCAGACCCTCTCTGTCTCTGCAAAACCTTCTCAGTCCAGCAAACCCAGTCCTGAGCAGCCAGGACATAGCGCCCTCCCTCTAGGAGCTGGGACTGGACTGTTTTGCATCTTCCCTTTCCTTGACTCCAGTATCAGGACAGCAGCTCCATCACCCAGAACCACTGAGCTCTCCCTTGGAAAACAGGGCTGCAGCCTCTGACACAGCTTCTCGCAACAGCCAGCACTGCAGAGCAGGGAGGTGCCAACGTTTAGGAAGCAAGAAGGGGGAAAACCTGGACCTGGGGCCCTGGTCCAGCAGCAACAGAGTCCTGGGTGACTCAGGGGATGAACTAATAGCTGGGATGGCCAGGACTTCCATCAGATCCTGGGAGTCCCAGGCCCCTGAGCTGCCTCCAGTTGGGGTGACCTTGGCTGGATGCGACATCCGTGGGGGTCCCTCACCCCGGCCCAGGGCTGGGGAGCCAACTCAAGGGGGAAGAACCCCAGGGCTGGGATGTCCTCCCTTACCTGCTACACAGCCCCCTGCATCTTCTGCTCTTGTGAGAGGATGAGCTGCAGCCACTGCTCCTCCTGCAGCCACCGCTCCTTCTGCAACCACCGCTCTGCCTTCAACCTGCAAGGACAGAGCAAGGGGCTGTCAGTCTGGGACAGAGGCAGGGACAGGGCTTCCAGCACCTCCCATCCCACCAGAGGTTCCTGTCCCGTAACAGGGGTCCCATCCCCCAGCATCGCTGCAAGGGCTGTGGCGTCCCAGTGGGATTTTGTCAGGCTCCTGCAAGGAGCCAAGAGCCCTGAAATGCAGACATCCAAGTGTCTGGAGATAGGGTGGGAGATGGGGGTGGGATATGGGATCTACAGGACTGGGACATAAATCGGGTGGGGGGAAAGGAGCAGCAGAGACAAAGGGGACAAAGGGAGCAAGGGAGGAGAGCTCCAAGCAAAGCAGTGCCCAAACAGGATCCCTAACAAGGATATTGAGGAGGGGACAGGAAGGGAAGCGGCTCAATCTCATTGCACAAGAGGGAAACTGAGGCATGGGGGGCAGCAGCATCCAGCTCTTCTCAAGCTCCCAGAGCCAAGCCGCAGCCTCACTCCCAGCACCAGCAACAGAGCCAGGAACTGTGCCTGGCTTCCCAGTCTCCTTGTCCTCCGCTGCAGCTGCAGGCTCAGCCTTCCCCTACCCAGGGCCACCAGTGCACAGCCAGTCAGATGGGGCTGCACCGGCCCTGAACAGGGGGGACACCCCAGCAGAGCACCCTAGAGCAGTGACACCCCAGCAGAGCTCCCCAGGGACCACGTGGGGCTGGGCGTCTGAGGACGGAGCAGCCTAGGGGCTCCCACCAGCAGGACAGATGGGGTCAGGACAGTGGGTGCCGGTCACTCATGGCAGACCCCCAGCCCCAGGGGGGGATATTGGGATGATGGCCCTGCACTCTTGCAGCCCTTGGCCATCCCACAGCCTCCAGATCTAGCAGCAAGCCTAATCCCAACCCCAGTGTCTGCCCCTTGGCTAGGCTACTCCAGCACTGGAGCTCCAGGGGTTGTCCCACCCCATTCAAGAGCACCAGTAGCCCCAGTGCCTACACAGCATTGCTTCCAGCAAAGTCCCCTCCACATCAGTGCTACCATCCCACAATGACCCAGCAGGGCTCCCAGAGCATCCCAAAAGGCCAGGAGCAGGGCTGGGGCCACCCACAGCCCCCAGAGACCCTGCACAGCCCTCGGGTCCCATCCCCCTGGGAAAGACAAACCCTACTGGGCAGGGATGGAGGCAGCAAGGGGCAGGGATCTCCCTGCAAAGGGAACCCCAAATCACTACAATCCCACACAGACCCCCAATCGATACAGCTCCAAGTCAACACAGCCCCCCAGACACCCCCCAATGGCACCACAGTCACCTACAGCACCGCAAACAACTCCCCTGAGCCAGCGGGTGAACAGCCCGAGGCAAAGCCCCCCCCAGGAGACCCTAAATCCCTCCAGGGGGCTCCCAGCCTGTTACAGGCTCAGTCAGCAGGGCACCCCACAGGGGCACCCCGTGGGGTAGCTGAGGGCAAGGGGGAAGGTCAGGGGGGCCGCAGTAGGGCTGAGTGGGCAGTGCAGATTGCGGAGGGGCAGAGCAGCAACCGCAACCCCTCCACTTCCCCTTTTCTCCCTTCCTCCAGCAGCCGGCTGGGGCCGCAGACCTTGGACTACCGACCCCCAACTTCCCCTCTGCTCTGCTGCCCGGGGCTGCAGCATCCCCCCCCCCCTACCCCATCCCGGGGCGACCCCACAGCCTCGCTGCTGGCGCTGTCACTGGCCTGGGGATCGGCCCAAGCACCAGAACCGCCCCCCGAGCTGAAGCCGGGAGGCTGCTCCCTGCTCCCACCCCCTCCCAGCACAGCCCGGCCCTCAGTCTGCTTCAGCAACTGGGAACAGCCCTGCACCCAGGGTCCCAGAGGCTGGCAAGGGACAAACTGGTCCAGAGCCCCCTGAGGAGGGAGAGCAGGGCAGCACCAACTGCCCATTGTGCCAGGACCACCCCGTGGGCAAGGGCCATCTTGTGCCAAGGGTGCCACCCGGACCACCCCATGGGCAAGGGGCCACCCAGACCAGCTGGCACCCAGGGTGCCACCACCAATGTTCCTCCAACAGGGCTGAAGGTGTCTCCAGCTCCATTCAGGGAGGGTTCAGGCCCCTCTGAGTGCCCCAGCTTCACCTCATAAATGGGAACCCCTGCCCAGTATCCCGGACAGGTCGGTCATATGATTGCCACAGCCCTGCCAAGGGCTGGGGGCTGTGGAGGGAGGGCTGTGCCCCGGGGCGACCGTTGGAGCCACCAAGTTTCGCTCTCACCGGCCCAGTTCCCAGTGGGGCACCAGCAATGCAGAAGCGAAACCTCCAGCTGCTGGGGTGTGGGCAGGGGGGGCCAGACGCAAAGCCCCTGCTGGGCCAGGCTGGCAGCTGATGGGTAGTGGCAACAGCAGGGATGAGGGACGGATATGGGGGTCTGGCTGACAGTGCCCATCCCACTCTGGCCCCTGTACAGCTGGGCCACCCATCCCCTGCAGCACCATAGCTGGCAGCAGCAGGAGCCCCCCAGAGTGAGCAGGGGCCAGGTGGGCAGAGCCCTGCTCCAGAGCCAAATGGGTGGCACATGACTGCCATGGGGCATCCCCATGTGTCAGATGGGTGCCCCCCGAGGAAGCCCTTCACCTCTCACCTGGTACCCAAACACCAGTAGGCGCTGCCAGGGCTCTCCAGAGAGCCCAGAGATGCCAAGATGTGGGTGCTCCATACTGCAAGCACCCAGCTCTTGCCCTCACCCACTGACAGTGGCCATGCTTGGGGGCACACTGCTCCAGGGTCCACTGGCACCTGGTAACCCAGCCCCAGGGCTCTGCAGCTTCCCCCGCAGCAGCTGTGCAGGTGCAGTGCTAGGCAGTAGGTGGGCAGGGGCACTGGGTGGGCACAGAATGGGCAATGGTACAGCAGCTGCTGCTCTGCTGGACTGAAGCAGCCACTGCTCAGTTGCCTTCACTCATTTGGCCCTGGGGCAGCCTGCAGCAGGGAGCGGGCAAAACCCATCCCAGGGGGGTTGTGGGTGCCCCCAGTACCCACTGGGAATCACCTAGGAGATGCTAGGGCTGCTACAGGGTTGCAGCAGGACCTGCAATCCCAGCTCCCGATGCCACTTCCAAGGCAGAGGTAAAGCTGAGGAGGCACCTGCAGCTGCTCCACCCTTCCCAAGGTGGCCCCCCAGATGCCCCCCCATGCCCTCCTGCCCGCTGCTGGCCCCAGACCTGGTTCTCCTCCACCACTGTCACCTGGAGAAGGACCCTGTGCTGCTCCACAGCTCCCCACAGCCACAGGAGACCCTGCACAGAGGGGACTCAACAACGGGGCTCAGGCCACTCCCCAGGTTTTACAGTAAAAAACTGCAGTGAGAGGTAAAACTGAAAGAGGCCACCCAGAGCAGAACCACAGAGCCCCAGGCAGAACCGACCCGGAAATCCCACACCGCCCAGCCCAGAGCAACGCAAAATTCAACCCTAGAAATTAAATTTAACAGCTACAGTCACAACACATCCCAATTTCAACAACGCAACCAGAAACACACAGGAAGCCTTTCAAATACAGGAGAGTCCAATTTGAAAGTCAGAATTTGAAAACTAAAATTTAAAAATAGTTTTATAAATAAAAGGTATAAAATAAAATTTAAAAAATAAAACCTGAATCATAAAATCTAAAAAAATGTTTTTAAAAATTAAAAAAGAAACTTCTCTAAAAGTGTTAAAATACAATTTAAAAATTAAAATGTCAACCTTAAAATTTAAACAGCAGTTAATAATTTTAAAAATAAAATTTAAACATAAAATCTACAAATAAAATGTAGAACATAAAACTTTAAAAATTCTAATTCAAAAATGAACATTTCAAAATTCAAATTCAAAGCGTTCACTTTCAAAACCCAGCCACAGCTGCTCCGGGACTGACCAGGGCTGCTGTCTCCAAATCACAGTTCCCCTCAGAGCTGTTAAACCTCGGAAGCACCCGGGTGCCAGCGTTCTGCCCAGGGCTGCTGGACAGCAGCACCTGCACAGCGGGCACCCCCAGCACTGCCCCCCCCACCAGCTGGGGGTCTTCATGGGCACCGGCAGAGGCTCCGGGAGCACTTGGGCCCCACAGCCAGGCGAGTGGCACCGGATCCATAGGAAACGGCCCCCACCCCCAAGGACCCGATTCCCCAACAAGGTGGGGACCAAGCCCCCAGTCGGGGCCAGCACCACCTCCCGCAACTCCCGATGGCCACGAAACCCCTCGAAAAACCCCGAAGCCAAAGGCGACCTCCAGGCAGAGATGGCTCCACAAATCCCAACTAAAGGGGAGAACTGGTGCCAGCCCAACACCCACCCCCCCCACACACCCCCTGGTGCTGCGGGCAGTTTGGGGTCCGTGGGCAAGGGCAGCGCTGGCTCTAGAGGGCTCAGCCGATCCCACAACTGGGGAAGGAGCAGCGCCTGGCCCTGGGATACGGAGACATGGGGTCCCGGATGGGAGGGCATCCCGAGTCCCGGCTCCTCGTTCCCAGACCTTTGCTGGGTTGATTGATCCTGGTCCCTGCTCTGAACCGCTGGGCAGGGGGAGTGGAGCTGGAGCAGAGTCGTGGGACGCTCTGAAACCTCAGATGCTGCCAGATTTCAGAGAGCCCTCTGAAGGCAGGACATCCCTCCCCAGCCCCAGCAAGAGCCCTCTCTGTGTTCCACTTCCCTTTTTCCTTTCTCAGGGGAAAAGCAGGCTCCTGCTCCTCTCATGGGAGCAGTGGGGTAGGAAAAGCCCTTTCAGATCATTGGGACCTTTCAGTTTACCCTGCTGCTAAAGGAGCCCAACCCCTCAGAGACCCTGAGAGAGGAGACCCCACACAGCCAACAATGGGGTTTCCTTCCTTCTCCAGCTCCAGGAAAACCTCTGGCTGGGCTGAGGCAGAGCAGGAAGCCAAAACCCTGGAGAAGAAGGGGCTCCCCTCACCTCCCCCAGCCAGGTTCAGCCACCCTCCCAGGAGGAGGCCCAGAGGTGGTGGCATCTGCCCCATTTCTGCCTGGCCCAGCCACGTTCCCAGCAGCCAGCAGCCCTGTTCCCAGGAACTCTGCGGAGCCACGACCTCTCTCCAGGATCAACAGGAGCTGGTGGCGGGTGGCCAGTGCTAATAATAGGCTGGGGAGCAGGGGAGAGGTGCTGGGAAAGCTCTACCTGTGTCCCAGCAGTGCCGCCCTGGCCTAACCCCACAGTCAGACAACCTTAAAGGGTGACGGGAGCTGCCCCAGGACCCTGGGACCCCAGGATGTAGCTACTGCCCTTCTGGAAGGACAAGAGCTGGCACAGCTCACACCTCAGGGTGTTCCCTGGGGCCTCTGCCAGGCAGTAGGACTCTCTGGAGCTCAGATCCTATACCGGGAATCCATGCATCCCCTGTCCCAGAGGGGCCAGGGAACCATGGAGATGTGGGGTGAGGGCTAGGGGTACAGTTGGATCTGAGGAGCTTAGAGGGCTTCTCCAACCCCAACAATGCCACAGTTTAGGGTTCCCTGCAAAGAGCCTGGTCCCAGGTGATGCCCCCAGCCACACTCGGTGCATTCGACCCTGCTCCTGACCTCGCTACTCATCCCAGGGGCTAAGCACACCTTCCCATCCCTCCCCAGGGACCCTGCAGGGATGGGGAAGCACTGAACTGTTCTGGAAGCCCCCCAGCAATTTCCCCAGCCCTGTTCCTCCACCAAAGTGATCCAAGGGCAGAGGGAAACAAACCCTACAGATTTTGATGGGAGCCAGGATTGCCATGGTCCACCAATGTCCCTTCATAAAGCCCCTACAGGAGCAGGAAGGGGTTTCACCCTCCTCCGACCCTGCTCAGGGTCACCTTCCCACGATAACGCCCACCAAACCCCACGCAGGGCTGCTCAGGATGAACCGACCCTGGCACAAACACAGACCAGCTCCAGAGGCATGAGACACCCTCTGCTCCCAGCACCGACACCCCAGATGAGCACAGCCAGTGGGACCCAACCCTGGTCCCACAGTCTACCCCACAGAAACCAACACCTGCGCCCACTTCCACCTGCTCCTCAACTGGCGGCACTGAGACAGAGCAGCCAGGTCCCATCACCTCAGGCGGGCACAGCCCAGTGGAGCACATGGCACCGTGGAGATGCCAGAGCCCCTTCCCTGACGGCCCTAAGCTCTAACAGGATAACGAGCTCGCAGCAAGATCCTAATGAGGGATTAGCCAGAGGCACAGTGGAGATCAGGGCTGGGTGCAGCTCCCCAGGGAGGGGGGGGATTTTGAGAGAGCCCGTCAGAGGTGGGATCTGGGCTCCACCCCTGCCCACGCAGAGGGAACCGCAATCCATCACCAGCTAAGGATAGACTTCCTTCCTCGGCCCTACAGAGACACAGAAAGGATGGATGATCCTATAAACAGCCCAGCTCACATGGTCTGAGATCCGAGAGGCTTCCTGTAGCTCTCCCCTCCCATCCCAGCTGCATCCCAGCCATGCACCAGCAAAGCTTTCAATGCTGCTGATTCTCTGGGCCCAAGTCTGAACCTCCTGGGAGCCCCAGAGAAGCAGCCAGTCCCCAGCTCCTTCAGGGAGAGATTCCATGTCTGGAGCTCCCTGACCAGGCCCCACAGAGCCCGGAGCCACTGCCAACCCCAGCCTCAGAATGCCCAGAGCCACTGCCTGCCCCCAGGGCTCCCAAAGGCCAGGGGTCAGCTTTGGCCCCAAATCCAGCTGCACCACCTGACACTCCAGCAACTGGGATCCCTGTCTGGGCTTTCCTGGCTGCCCATGGGGCTTCCCTACACAGCTCCTTTCAAGGAAGGACAATGGGAGCCCAACTGGGGCTGAGAATGGGAGAGACCAGCCCTGGTGCTGGGCAATGCCCAAGGGGGAACAGGCAGTTGACAGGCTCATCCCATGGGAGCAACGGGCTCATCCCAAGGACAGCAACATGATCATCCTGTGGGAGCAACGGCATCACCCTGTGGGCACTGGGGCAAGGGCACAGAGCCCATCCCGATTCCAGCTGAGCCTCAAGGACAGGGATGGGAGGATGTGACCAACATTCCTGCCAGGAGGCTACGGAACAAATCCAGTGGAGCCACCTGCAACAGTTCCAGCTGCTCCCTGGTGACACACAGGGGTTCTGACAACCCTTCCCGGCTCCAAACTCTGGGCACAGGCCACTTCACCCCCCTCCCCTCAACTCTTGGCCACGTTGGCACCCCCCGAGAAAAGTCCTGAGGATCCTGACGCAGACCCCAAACCTTCTCTAGGGCACCAGTCCCCTCCCATCAATCCCCAGGCATCAGGAACAAGGCTGCCAACCCTCCGCTCTGACCCAGGCCCAGGGCTAGGAGGGGGCTGGCAGAAAGGGGGGAGCATACTGGAGGAGCCGAGCCCTCACAGCTGACACTGGGAAGGGGGGAAGGTGCCATCTGTGGAGCCAGGAGCTGCCCCGGCCCCAGCCTGATCCCCAGTGCCAGCATGAGGAGTTCTCAGCCCTGTGAGAACCAGCTGCTCCAGCTGCCTTCTCCCTCACCGAGCCACTCCAGTCCCTGCTGGTGGCTCCAGCACCCAGATGCTGCCCTCAGCTGAAAACACCCTGCCTGCAGCCCCCAGGGATCCAGTGACGGGATGAAGGCTGCGGCGAAGGTGCCCTGGCAGCACCCAAACCCCAGAGACCAGAAACGACTCTCGAGCTCCAGCAGACATTTTTACACCCTCCCCAGCTGCTGGCACCACTAGAGTCCCCAGAGCCATTGCAGGAGGGGCCAGCAGAGACCCCCAGCACCAGGCAATACTGATGCCCAGCACTACACCTGACCATTGGTGGCTGCAGCTGCACAAGAGAAGACTTGAGAACTCACTGCAGGCAACCGGCTACAGGTCCCACCGCGGGGAAAAGCTACAAATCTGGAATAAAGGAGCTTCTCCCCTCGTAGTCCATCCCTTCTACCCCCCTCCTCAAGGATTGCGAAACCCAGGGCAGCCAGGGCTGGGATCTGCAGTGCTGCCCAGATCCTACGGAGTCTGGGCTCCCTGCCACCAGCAACAGTGGCTCTGGGGGAGTTGAAAACCGGG
>VZRI01010168.1:0-12887 GCA_013397515.1 Upupa epops | reverse complement strand
AACCCCCCTGTTGTAAACCCCCTGCTGGACCCCTCGACCCCCCTTGTCAGCCTCTTGGGAGGAGTGGTTCCCCTTGCCAGCCCTGGGCTTTGTCTGAGCCCATTTTAAAGTGCCGCTTAGCCGGGAGCAAGGTGGGCACACTGGTGGGGGGTGCCACGCTGGGGGGTGCAGTGAAGTTTGCAGGGGCTCAGCCTCCTCCCTCGG
Source organism: Upupa epops (assembly GCA_013397515.1). Lineage (NCBI taxonomy): Eukaryota > Metazoa > Chordata > Aves > Bucerotiformes > Upupidae > Upupa > Upupa epops. Next base: position 12,683 of record VZRI01010168.1, on the reverse strand, counting down.
ACCTCCTTCCCATTTCTCCCTGGTACATCTTTTCCCCTTTTGTCTCCCCTAGAGCCACTGGGCACCACCTTCCCGCTGCCACAGGGCTGTGGGGTGTGCTGAGAGAGCAGACCCCCAGGCCCAAACTAGCCCTGCAGCCACCCGCTGTGGGGGCTATTCTGGTCCTTTCCCTTCTACTCTCAGTGCCCAGCGGGTGCAGGGGCCATGATTTGAGGTCCCCGCTGCTTCCTTCCCATCCCATAACCTTTTGCCTTAAAATGGGATTCACCCTGACCCTCATCCCAAGGCCGAGCAGCCTGGGCACGGTGCCACCAGCACTGGCACCATGGGGGTCTTGGAGAGAGGGGATGACAAGAGGTTCCTGGCTCTGCCCCGGGTGGGGATGCTGAGCCGAGTGCAGCTCCCTGGGCACCACCCCCCAACCCCAGCCCCAGCCTGTGCCAAGTTCTGCTAGACCCTGGGTGGCATTGGGGTGGGGTGTGGGGGGGCACCCATCTTGGTGACCTCTCAAACAGCAGCCACTGCAGGAGAGAAAGAGAAACTTAAATCCCAAAAACATGGAGAATTTTCCCCCCTCAGCAGCCCCGCTGCTCCTCCTGCCCAAAGTCTCACAGTGTCTGAGAGGGGAGCTGAGTCAGGGCCACCCCTATGCCAGTCCTCAGAGCCACCACAAGACCCACAACAGGCATGGCTCATCCTGACCTGCTCCGGCTGAGGGGACCCCTGTCCTGGGCTGGGGGCTTCGATCAGCTGGGGGAAGGGTGGGGCTGTAGGATCCCACTGTGGTCCCAAAGCACCAATTGAGCCTTGGACTTGGCCACTGGTCAGGGCCATTTACTGGCAGGACACAGTGTGGGGTCTGCGGTGGGGCTAGTGTCCTTGGGGTGACTGAGGGTGGGAAGCAACCAAAAAGCTGCTGCAGCCTGCAGACCCAGCCTGGCTCAGCTAAGCCCAAGCTTTACTGGTCTGTGCTGGGGGTTTCCAACGAGGCAACAGCAATGGGGACAGAGCAGGGCATCCTCCAGCTCCCAGTACTGGAGACTTCATCACCCCTCTGTGAGGTTTCATCAGCCCCTCCATGGGGTTCAGCCCCGACCACAGCCACCAGAGTCAGTCTGGGCAGAACCATGTTGGAGCACCTAGCAGTGTCAGATGAATCAGCTCTCTCCTTTTCACCCCCAATTCCAAAGCTGCAGCACCCCTCACCCTGCCCTAGTACTTGTGGGGCAGAGCTGCAGCACCGCCACCCCTGGGTGCACGTCCCAGCGTGTGGGAGTAGCTGCGGACTGGGAGCAGCCCAGTTTCCAGGAGCTCTTGGCAGTCACCAGCCTGAACCAGAGCTCCAGATGCAGCACTCAGGATCTGGGTCTCTGCAGCCTCTCTGCTCCACTCAGGCATCTCCGTTCCCCTTCCAAACTCTCCCCCAGAGAAACCAGCCCTGCTCTAACAGTCGGTCTAATGGAGCACCCTCTCCATTGCCCAGCCAGTCCCAACCAGCACTGAAAACCCTCTCCTGGGTGAAGTCCTTCTCACTGCGAGTCAAAGCACCCTCCCAACGCTGGACCCGACCCATCCCAGTGCCACTGAGCCCCGGTGCCATGGTTGCTACCCAAATCCCTCTGCTCCACAGGTCGGTGGGTTTTGTGCTCTGGAAAAGGGGTGCAGCCCCCCAGCAGCTACCTTTGAGAGGGTGACCCTGGCCGGGAGGCAGCGGCCGGGCTGCCCTTGCGGCTGCTCACTTGATCCCGTCTCTCGGCCGTCTAATCCTGCTCCCCTCCCGCTATCCTCTCTTCCCCTTTAATGCCAACTGCTGGCCGGCAGCCACCCGGCACCGGTGCTCCCAGTTATACAACCTCAAGCTGTTTGTCTTCTGCTGGGAGGAGTAGGAGAGCTGGGAACCCCATCCAGGGAGTAGACAGCTCATGGGGTCTCCCAAAACGGGGACTGAGGGGCTTCTCACCTTGCCCTGCTGTCCATCCCCCACCCCTTCTCCCTTAGGGCACCCCATGGAGTCCAGCCCCGCTCCCATTCCCCAGGGGTCCTGCCAGGTTGCAGGGAGCCACTGCTGCCGGTCCAGGCTCTCCTTGTCCTCCTAAAAGAAGAATGAATTAATGGAGTGCAGCCCCATTTCACAGCCCTGTGCTCTGGCACTGCTCACCCCGAGTCCCATTCAGCTTCTCCCTACAGGACAGAGGGGCACAAGCCCCCCTCGAAGGAGTATGGGCTCAATCCTGAGCCCCTGTGCTCTCTGTCCAGCCCCGGCTCTGCTGCATAGGGGATGATCTTCCTGGGCAGCCACCAACGGCAACCTCTGAGCCACCAGCCGGCTGGCCCACGGTGCCACCAGCTTCTTTCAGGGTTTATCTGGGGCAGCAGCCGCTGGAGAAGCCTCCAAACTCCATCAAGGTGCCCTCCTTACCACAGCTCTGCCCTTCCAAACCCCATCAGGACACAAAGCAACTGCCCCAGGAGCCTGCCCTGGGGAATAAACCTGCCCCAAACACTGTTGCTTTGAGAGACAACCCAGCCACCCTGCCCTAGACCCTGGATCGCAAATCTGCACCTTCTCCCACACGGTGCCCACCGCATCGCCGGGAGGAAGGTCGGGACAGGGAGGCTGTTTCACTCCCTGGAATCATCCTGCCACCCAGACCCGATCTTGCTGCTATTTTCAGGCCTCTGGTCGCTTAATTATTGAGGGAGACTCTGAAGGGTCTTTTGAAGAAGAGGAGATGAGTGCCTGCAGGTTCCCCCTGGTTCCCCCACCTGCAGCTGCTCTGGGCAGAGAGTGGGGCTGGAGCAGCTAACACCCCCCTTCCCCACACAGATCCCCTACCACCAGCTCTGCCAGCCCTCCTGTCTGCTGATGGGGATGGGGACAGTGTGTCTGGGTTTCGGGATGGGTGGCTGAGCAGCCCCCACCTCATAACCACAGCAGCACCCAGCTCCAGTCCCAAGGAGAGCGGCTCAAAGGCTGAAATCAGGGAAAAAAACCCAGCCATAGGGTTTTCCATAGGGAAAGACCATAGGGACCGGGCGCTGGAGTTGGGAAGCGCTGGGTCCCAGCAGGCAAGTACCAGTGCGATCCCAGTGCCAGCTGCCAGCAGACTGGACGAGGTGCCAGCACCTCCCGTTGTAGTTTTCACTCAAAACCCCTTTTTGCTGAGGAACAGCAGTTCTCAGCTGAGCTGTTCATGGTCAGTGCCTCCTTCCCTGTTAACAGGTGGCAAATTCTAACCGTGCAGGAGCAGGGATCACAGGTTGTAGGAAAATCCTCATCCTCTAAGAGAGATCCTGTGCTGGCTCCACGGAGGGGTGACGGGGTAACCGCAACTCTGGATGCCCCAAACCCCTCAGAAACCCCCAAACTTGGCTCCAGCCCACCTTCTGCCTCTCCCAGGGGGGTTCTAGGTGATGCTGCACAGCTCTGAGACCCCCAAATTCCCTGCTGCTGTTAGGGTTAGGGTGAGGAAGCAGTTGGTGGCCTGGAATGGGCTTCTCAAGGCAAAGCTTGGGCACAGGCGGGGAGGAGGGGGGGTTGGGGGGCGAGTTGTCAGCTGCTGCTCGCGAACACCCTGACAGGCTGAGAACTGCTGCATCGGTTACACGGGAACCTTCTTAAATTAATGAACAGGAGGGTGTCGGGGTTGCTGTGGCGACCACGCGTTGCTGGGGCGACGGCAGCGATGCAGGAGTCCGTGGAGTGGAATCAGGGGTCAGGCTGGGGATGGAGCCAGTGGGAATGGGGGAGCTGCGGGAATGAGCAGCCTGACCTAGAGATTCCCCCCCCCCAGCTCAGTGCCCCCTGATCCCCAGAACTGGCACTGATGGGGGGGAGAAGCTTTGATGCAGCGATTCCTGGCTGCTGCCATCCTAACCCCAGGGAGCTGTGATGCTCCAGAAAAGGATTTGGAGTGCTGGTGGGAGAGGAGCTGGGCAGGAGCCCCCAAACAAGTGCTTGCAGCCCTCCTCCCCATGGCCTGAGACTGCTGGAGACCCCAAAGATGCTGCTCTGAGCTGGAAGCTGTTGCCAGTTGGATAGACTGGGAGAGCTGAGGGGTTCAGCAGGGGAAGAGAAGCTCCAGAGGGCTCAGAAGGGCCAATACAGAGCTGTGGGAGAGGTTGTCCAGCAGGGGCTGTGGGGCAGGGATGTGATGCTGAAACCCCCAGAGAGAGGGTCAGGCTGCAAAGGAGGAAGAACCTGTTGGTGCTGAGGGTGGGGAGAGCCTGCCCCGGGCTGCTCAGAAAGGGAGGAGAAGCCCCATACCTGGGGCAGTGGGGTGGGTGGTATTGCAGAGGCTCCCTACCCCTATGGGATTAGGCGAGTTGTGGAGCAAACCCTGTGGGGCTGGGATGAAGGCAGTGGGGTGCAGGATGGGGATGGTCCCCTCCCCAGCAGTGGGTGCAGTGCCCACCCTCTGCTCCAGGCAAGGTGGCCTCAGCCCTTCTCCACTGCTGGGACCAAACCCAGAGGGCGTGAGCAAGACAAAAATGGGGTGGGGAGGGCGAGTTTCGGAGTTGGGGATTCCTCTGCCTCCTTGGAAGGGTGATCTGGGCTCATCCTGGGGCTGTGGGGCATGTTGAGGGAGGGTTCTTTGCCCTGGTCCATTCAAGGTAGCAGCAGTCCCAGACTCAGTCTGTACCCCAATACCCACTGAGTCCTAAAGACGGATAATGGGTGGCTGTTCTGACCCCCAACCCTTCCCTTCCCAAGGGGGTTCCATGAACACCAACCACCTACCTGACAGGTGTAGGGATAAATTCCCCTAACTAGCTCAACCCCATCTCCTTGTGCAGCTGTCAAAGGTAGCTCTGGACTAGGCTGTGGGAAGAGAGTATCCCCCACCAAGGCTGAGCACTAACACCCCACCCTGTGGGGTTCCTCTACAACCCCACATACAATGCCATGGGGGTTCCCATACAACCCTGTGGGGGTTCCTGTACAATCCCATGGGGGTTCCTGTGCAATCCCATGGGATTCCCATACAGCCCCATGGGGGTCCTGTCCAGCCCTATGGGCTTCCTGTACAACTCCATGAGTGTCCCCATACAGCCCAGATGCTGAGGCCACCCACACACCCCAGCCCAACTCCCCGTGCCAGGGTCTCACAGCTGACACCACAGCAACACTGCTCACAACCTTCCCGCTCTGGGGTCCCTCAGAAGGAGATCCCTGAACCCTGCTCTTTTCCCCCAAAGCCCTTCTTCCTCACAGTTGAAAAAGGGAAAAAAGTCTAAACCCCACAACACCGTGAACTCCCCATGGGGGGCTGGACCAGAAGGTTGATGGAGAGAGAGGCGAAGTGCCCCCAGCCCCCACCCCCAGGGCTGGGTCCTCACACCTCTCTCAGGGCTAAGGTGCCATAAAGCCCCCTTTCCTACTGATGTCTGTGGGGTCCCCAGGGGATGAGCCAAGCACCAGGAGCAGAGTGGAGCCTGGTTGTCTTTGTGTCCCAGATAAAGCACAGACAGCAGCCCCAGCTGGCAGAGCCCAGTGGAGGGGCCAGGGGTGAAGGAGAGATGTCAGAGCCTCCCTGCTGCTGATAAATGGGGACTGCGATGCCCAGGAGGGACAGGTGTCCGGGAGACCTTCCCTGGCCAGCCCCGGCTCTGCTCTACATCAGCTACAACCAGTTGCTGGCAGCTGCATCAGCCTCCCTCACGTGAATGGAGAGAGCAAAAAGTAAATGAAAAATGAAAGAAACTCAAAATAAAGATCCCCCTGAGCCTGGAGGATTCCTGAGGCAACCTGGGCTCTGTCTGCCAGCAGGCTGCTGTCATGGTGCCATCAACCCATAGGATGGGTTGGGCTGGAGAAGCCCTTAGAGCTCCCTTAGCTCTGCCAGGGCCCCACTGACCCCTGGCCCCAACCTCACAGATCCAGGGCTTGGAGACCCCTCTAGGGACAGGGACTCCCCCCTGCCCTAAGCAGCTTAGACAACCCTTTGGGGGCAGAAATTGTCCCTCAGGGTTAGCCTAAACAGCCAGATCTCCCATGAGCATCCTCCCACTTCCCTCGCTGGTGCTCAGGAGGTCCCTCACTGCAGCAATAGCCTTCTGCCCACCACTGCTGCCACCTCACCCTGACCCAGCCCGGCATGAGAACCCTCATGTTCCCAGTCAGGAGCCAGGGGTGACCTGGCAGCCGAGCCACAGCTTCCCCTTGCAGCAGCACATGAGGCAGCATCATGTGCCCTGGGTGCTGCTGAGCAACCCCCCTCAAAAAAACCAACCCCACCAGTGCCCAAGAGTTCTGGTGTCTCAGAGCCCTGCGGGTTCAAGCCTCATCCAGCTCCATCGAGGCAAAGAGCAGCAGAATCTGTTCCAGTAACACTCAGGGGTGAATTAAACAGCCAGCACTGCCAATCCCAAAGGATTCAGCACCTTCCAGCTGCAGCTGCTGATGATTTGCAGAGCCACTTTGGGCTCCAGCAACCGCTGTCCCCTCTCCTGCTGCCCCACAGGGACCCCAGACCACAGGGTAATGCTACAGGGACCCCCATTTGCACTCCCAACTGACTGGTCCTGTCAGCTCGGCCAGGGACCGCTGGGTGCCCTTAGGATCCATCCTGGGGGCTGCTAGCCCCACGTTCTCCCTCCCTTCTGGTTCCCAGCTGTGAAGCCAGAGATGCTCTCAGTGTCTCTGGGCTCAGGGGCCTAATCCTGTTTCCCAGCTTAGGGAGCCTCCTGCCACACGAGGGGTTGGAAATAGCACCCAGCACCCTGAGCTGGGGCCACCCCATTCCCCCCGACCCCACAGTCCTGCTGGGGGGCCAGGAACCCCAATTTACTGCCTTATTAGCCCTAATCACAGGCCTTGGTTCCTCTCAGCACAGGGCATAGTCCTGGGGACAACCTGCCACCTCCCTCCTCCTCCCCGGCGCCGGGTGCCTGCTGCTCACCCCCTCCACTCCCTAATCCCCCTTAATCCCCAGCTCTGCCTCGGTGTCAGAAATCCCTTACGCAGCTCCCTCGCCAGCCTCGGGAGCAGCGATAACTCCCTATCTCCCACCCCAATCTCTTCCCCAGTCTGTTTTCTTCCTGCCCAGGGTTGATTTCTCTCACCTAATTGCCCGGAAAGCTCTTTTCCCTTCCCCTAATCATCCTGGCACAGACTTTCTCCAGATAATTGTGCTGAGACCCGATCCCCTGTCTCATCTCCAGCCCTCCTACGCTCTGTTCTTCACAGAACTGTTCTGCTGGAGCCACCTTGCCTGGCCGGATCCTTTCCAGCTTCCATCGAGTTACTTCAGATCCCGCTGGCACCGGTACCCGAGGGCTCTCAGAGCACTGAGAACAGACCTTGGGTCTAAGTTCTCCCTGGGAATGAATGCTCTGGGAGCACAGGGCTGAGCCCAAAGCAAAGCCCGCTACCACAGCCCTTCCTTTTGGAAGAATCTGCTGCTCCTCTGGGCTGGAGGAGCTGCCTAGAGATGCTCCACTGCATCCTGCAAGGGGCTCTATGGGGCTGTCACAACCACAAGTCAGCAACAGCCCAGCTTTAGGCCAGGCTCAGGCTCACACTGAGCTGAAAGTTGTCAAGTTCAGCCTGGTGGTCTAGGTCCCCACAGCCTGTGGAGCACTCAGCTGTGACTGTTCCCATCCCACACCAGCCCCATGGCAGGAGCTGTCGGGGTTGGTTTCACCCTGTTCCTGTTATCACTCAACCCTGGCCCCTTTCCCAGGCTGATTGATCACCTGTTTTGGTTCCTTATCAACTGCCCCAGTGTTCCTCTAATCAATCCCCAGTCCTATCTGTGGCAGTGTCACCAGGATCCCTTCCCCTGCTCCTTCCCATCCCCCGGGACTTCTCCTAGTTGCTGGAAAACCACATTTCTCCCTCTCAGTGCTATGGGGCCCTCACTCCCTTATCTAATCGCCCCAAACACAGGCCCTGCACCCCTCTGCTCAATGGAGCCTCTGCTGTAAGGCTGTCCTCCTTCACGGGGGTGGTCCAGCTCTTGATTCCTTAATACCTCGGCTCCTTCATCCCTTTGGCTAGTCCATCTGGGATCTGGCACTCAGAATCGGCTGCTCCCCTAACCCAGTGCCAGGAGGAGGAAACCTACTTCTGGGCTCCATCTCACCCCGTTGCCAACAGGACGGGTTTGCCAGTGCCCCAGTGCCTAGTGATCCATTCCCAGTGCTCAGTAACCTATTCCCACCACTTCAGTTCCAAGTAGCCCATTCCCAGCACCCCAATCCGCAGTTCTCAGTAATCTATTCCCAGCACCCCAGTCTACAGTAGCCCATTCCCAGCAGCCCAGTCCCCTCAGGGTGTGGTGGCCACCCCAGTGATGAAGGTGCAGGTGTGTCCCCACCAACCTGCCAAGCATCCCCCCCCACCCGAGGAATCTCCCCTCTCAGCCGGGACGGGAAGAGCCGGTGCCTGCTCAACCAGTTCCCCCCTTGCTGCACCCACTGGGCTGGGCACTGGGAGGGGACATGGATGGGACCCAGGGGATTGGCAGCCCCGGGATTTGGCTTCTCGCAGGTGACACCACTCCCAGGGCTCATGGCCACAGCAGCCCCCACAGCCAAAGGGCCTCAATGTCCTTTCACAGGCTCGAGTGAAGCCCAATCCCAGGCCCAAACCTAAAACCAATCCCAAACCCAATCCTAAACCCAAACCTAAACCCAATCCCAGACCCAATCCTAATCCCAAACTCAAATCTAATCCCAAATTCCAAAGTCAAATCCCAATCATTCTCTCTCCCAGTGATCCACATCAGCAGATTCAGGCTGAGGGAGTCAATAGGGGTGGGAGCACCCCCAGCAGCAGCCAAGCTGAACCCCAGTGCTGAGGTCAAGGTGGCAGGAGCAGGGGGCACACTCTGGATTTCCACAGAAGGGGGATGGGTCTGGTCCCAGGGTGGCTCCCAGTCCGACCAAGGGACCAGAAGAGCCCAAATGCTGCCTCCTTGCTGCAGCAGACCCTCAGGTTCTTCCCCCAGAGACCCCAAATCTTCCTGACCCCATTGCTCCAGACCCCTCCAGCTGCTGAGTTCAGCAGCCCCAGAGCTCATTCTTTGCCCAGGACCATCTGTGAAGAGGAGAATCTCCCCCTTCTCTTGTCCTAGGAGGCCACAACCCCCAGCCCACCCGGCTCAAAGGCTCAAGGTGTCTCCCACCTCATCCTCTGCGGGACCCCCCATTGGGTCTCTCACAGCCAGGAGGGATTTTGGGATGGAAAGAGCCCAGGATGGAGTTTTGGGTCTCTGTCCCAACCTCTTGTTGCTTCAGTTTTTCAATTTGCTGTCAAAATTTGGGGTGAAGCTGCTCCCAGAGATGGAGCCACCAGGGAGGGAATGGGGCTGCATGGGGCTGGGAGCAAAGGGAATGGGAACTGGGGCTCACTGGGTCCTACAGATGGAACCGTGTCCCTGCTCTCTCCATCTACAAGAGGGACAGGGCAGCGACTCTCTGCACTCTCAGCCGAGCAAAAACCCCCCTCCCCAGAGGTTTTATCCTCCCCAGGATGACTCCAGACACCACTGAACCCCCCTGCTCCTGGTGGGAGGATGCCACAGGTCCCCAGTCCCTTCCCAGTTCCCTGCCCTCTGAGTCCCAGAGTAGTGGGAATAGGGAGTTTATTTACGATCCCCCGCTGGAGAGGGGGCAATGAGTCCTTTCCCAGGACAGGATCCCCATCGGTCGGGTTCAAACGGCCCCGTTTGGGGAAGCAGCAATTAAGTCACTTAGTTAAATGGGCTCTTTTAACGAGTGACGGGCTGCTCCCTCCCCTCAGTGGAGCGGGGGGAGCTGAGCGGGACCTCCAAACCGTCGGTTCTGGGATCTGCGGGGGGAGCCCTGTCCGCGTTCTCTCTGCGCTGCAGCCCCCGAAGTGTTAACCCGCAGCTCCGGGGCCGCTCTGAAGGCTCCCTGGCTCCCAGGGGCGAAGCCGTCACCCACCTCCCTCTCTCCTGCTCTGCCCCGGGGCTGCCTCGGGCACAGCCCTCTCTGCCCTGACGGCTGTCACAGTGCGCTGGGGGCGGGCTGCGGGAGCATCGCCCATAGCCCTTATCCCGCTTCCGTCCCTCTGCTCTGCTCATCCCAGCCCCAAACNAAACGACCTCGGACGGCTCCATCTCACCCACTCACTCCAGCATCACCCGGCGACCCCTGGTGTGCGGCGGGCACCGAACTGAGTCCCCGGTCGTGGAACTGTTGGGTTGCCCCCCTTCTGCTGGGCAAAGGAATGAGCCTAGACACACTCCTCGGATACCCCAAGGATGAGCAGGGCTGGCTGCTCCCCACGCCGGGCTCCGAGCCCCAGCGGCCTCTCAGGGGATGGCCAGGGCGGGCAATGCCACTGCCCAGCCCTAGCTCAGCCAGGTGGGGAAGAGTGGCTCAGAGCCTAGAGCAGACCCCATCCCTGCCCTTCCGCAGAGAACCCCAGTCCCACTGGGGGCTGCTCTGGACACAGAACGGACCCCATTCCCTAAAGCCCCAGAGCCCACCATCCCCACCGGGGGCTGCTCCTGGTCTGGCAGCCCCTCGCGGCCAGGCACTGGTGCCCACGATGCTGCAGCCTGGCACCGGCTCCCCTGGGGTTGCCAAAGCAACGGCAGAACCACAACAACCAGCCCCAGCCCGAGGCAGACAGTCGGCAAACATCCCCCTCTATTTCCCCCCGGCTCGGGCTGTGCTTCCCCCTGTCTCCCACGGGGAAGCTGCTGCCATCGCAAGGGAACCACAATATTTTCATCCTCAGTGCGAGAAGCCTTCGCCAGCCCAGCAGGAGCCTTTGTGGAGCCCCCGGCGCTACTTGAGAACACGGCTGCTGCTGCTGGGGAGGAGCCCACAAACCCCACACTGAACCCCACGGAGTCCCACAGCAAACCCTGCAGCCCCACAGGGACATCAGGCAGCTTCACCCACCTGCTCCTCCTCAGTGCTGCCGAAGCCACCCTGGCCCAGGTGGATCCTCCCCTCCTGCAGGCCCTTGAGGTGTCCTGACCTCAGGGTTGGGGTGCAGCTGGTATCACCCCAATTTCTACAGCATCTCCTGCCCACTGGACTCCCAGGCTGGAGTAGAAGCCAGGGGAGGACGTGGCCACAGCTGCCTACAGAGGGGTCCCAGGTGCAGGGAGACCTTGGGGTCACCTGGGCAGCACAGCAGCCCAAACCCCACAACTGCCTCGGCCAGGGGGGATTAGTGGGAGCAGCGTGGGGCGTGGGATTTCGGAACAGGATTAGCACCACAACGGCACGTGGTGTCAGAGGAGAGTGCTGTTCCAGGTGCAGTACCCCCCCCTCACTGAGCCAGACAGCCCCCGAGCTGGTGGGACTTTCAGCTTTTTGAGCCCAGTTTGACCACTATTCAACCTTTTGGGGTTTGTGGCTTCCTGCAAATGTCCTGAGAGCTGGAGGATGCTCCCAGGACACAGGAACCTCCTCCCTCTCTCACCTCTTCTTCCCCAAATGTGGGAAATCCCAAACCCAGCAGCTCCTCTCCCACCTCAGAGCAAGGCAGAGACCCTGGAAGAGGGCTGCCAGCACCTGGCCCTACTGATTGCACTTGGTTCCACTGTACTCAGTCCCTACAAACTGACTTGACCCCGCTGATTCCACTTGGCAGCTGCCTCCAAGCTCCCAAACTCCTACAAATGCTGGGTGTCAGGGCTGGATCTGATGCTCTGGGATCAGCTGTGAAACCCTTAACCCACATCTTACACCCCGTGTGGGGTTTCTTTCCCCTCACTCATGCACAGATCCACGTCCTCATAGACACCTCATGAACCTTCTTTTTTATCCCAGCCCACCCCCGTGGCAGCTCCTTGGAGCTCTGGGAGGTCATTAGGGCAGGGGCAGTGCTAGGGGGATTCTAGCAACCGAGGGAAGTGGTTCCCCTGACACCTCTGCGCCAGGTCAGTGAGGGGACTTCCTGGGTGGGACCTGCTGGAGCTGGATCCAGTGAAGGACAAAGCCCAGAGGACCCCAAACCTCTCCCTTTCTTGAACAACCCCCTTGTTCCTAAGCAGCAGCTTTTGGGAAGGGCTCTAGAGATAGACTGCTTTCCCTCCTCATCCTCTTCCAGCACTAGCTGTCCCCACTGGGCAGCCCCCAGTGAACCCAGTGCTCCACAGGGCAGAGCTGAAGCCAACGACCGTCTTCTTGGCCAGGAACCCTTCACTCCCTCTCTCCCCAGCCAGGCTCTGTCCCAGTTTGGACCTCTAGCTCTTGGGACAAGGTGACCCAGCCGAGTGGTCAACAGGATCACAGCCAGGACCCCAAAGCCGCAGGCTGCTGGTGCCTACGATGCTACAGGGAGCTCAGAGCGTCCTCAGGGCACTTCCGGAGCCTGGGCCAGGGCAACTCCCCAGCACCCCCAGAGCCTCTCCCAGGGCAACCCCCCAGCACCTCCGGAGCATCTGCCAGGGCTGTCCCCACTGCTTTCCCCCGGCTCGCGGTGACACCTAGCGGCTCCTCCCGCGAGCCCGGGAATGAATCTCCCCTCCATCCTTCTTCTCCTCAGGCTGGAGCCAACATTTCCCCTCCCCGCAGCCGGGACGCTGACCCCGAGCCAAATATTTCCCCTTTTCCACAGCAGCACCAGCTCCTGGGGCTGCTCCAGGCTTCACGGAGCTGGGGGGCGGGGAAGAAGCTCCAGGGGGCTCTTAGTGCCCTGCTTAGGGCTCAAAGCAGCCGATCAGAGCTGAGGGTTATCAGGAGTAGTCAGC